>OY744525.1:94576185-94748685 GCA_963556195.1 Sepiola atlantica | reverse complement strand
ACTTGGATGAATTGTATAGTTTCACTAAATAGTATGTTTTGGGTCGATATATTTGATGTTGTATATACATTTATGTATTTTTCTGTATATATTTTTTATATATTTTAGAAAGTTTAATTTTGATTACCTGCAGTAATATCATTGCGGTAATGATGCTCTGAGGAGAAAATTTTCTTTGAAAACTCATGAGTTAAGGACTTTAAAGAACTTTGCCTGAACTTTGAATTGAAATAAAATTTGATTCATACCTAATTTAATTCTTTCACTTTATCTATTGCTATATATATAATATATATATATATATATATATATATATATACATATATATATATATATATATATATATATAATATATACACAAGAATATATTACATAACCATATAGTTAAAATATTAATACGTAAAATTTAATATGTAAATTTGGAAGACTACCATTTGACTTGATTATCGTGTATATATATATATATATATATATATATATATATATATATATATTATTTCATGTGTCTACATAAAATGTTATAAGGAGATATAATCTTTTATGTATCAATTTTCAGTATTTACTTTAACAGTGCTCGATACGTGAGTAGAGCTAGGTAGTAAGTTATGAAAATATATTTATTGCAATTAGGCTTAATTGCCATAAATATATTTTCATAACTTGCTATAATATACAAATATATATTTTTATTTATTTTATACATACATAAAAGTAATCCATGGACACGTGTTTCTGGCTCACAGCCGTCATCAGCATGACTAACTTAGACAAGGATCGAACCTTCGATATTGATGTCTATAGTCCAGCATTTCACTAATATATATATATATATATATATATATATATATATATATATATATATATATATATATATATTAACGAAAAATACGCCCTATAAAGTTAAGGGCGACTAATAATGCAATTTTCTGCATCTTAATCACTTAGGAAGTGAGACAATCGAAATAATAGTAAGCAAAAAAAAAAAACAACGAACGCTACAATCACCAATAAAAATAATTACATAAAAATACATTAAATATTTAGGTGATAAAAATCGTACATATTTCTAGACAGGGCGTCTTGGTCCGATAGTAAAACGCTAAATGAACAGAAACTGGCCACATTTCATACCGGTTTACCCAACTCTAGTTGCGTTCCTTTTACTTTATTCCTTTTTTCTTTTTTTCTTATCTTCTCCCTCTCTGTTTTATATCTAACCCACACTCTTTTCCCTTCCCCTCTTTTACTACCCGTATTGTACTTACCTATGAGTTACCGTAATCTCTCCTAAACTACTTATCATCGCTCCTAAACCCTTATAATTGTGAAATGCATAACCTAGAAAGTTCAGTTATTATTTAATTTATACTAATGTAATTATTTAACATGCTAATCTATAGAATAATACGCTAAGGCATTTCATGTTCGTACGTACATTATCACATTTCACATGCTTTATCAAAATTAGATTGTCCGGTCGGCCAAGATAATTGGTGATTAATCTGATGTCGCTTAAGTAAAAAACTGACTTTACCCATTTTGAAATGAATTGTTCTTAAATTAAATTATATCTCCCCATTGACTAAAACAGTACAATTTTAAGTAAATACAATTTCAAAAAGTCACATACCTTCTATTGAGTATTTTGCTGACAGAATATTTATTGTTTTACAAAAAATTAAATTACTACAATTTTAAATAAATTAATAAATAAACATTTGTTTTATTTATTTAAAGAATATTTAGTTAGCTGACAATGACAATTATTTTTACGGAAGAAGAAATAGTAATTTTTTAATAGTATTGACTCTGACAGACATTTGTTATTTCAAAAGGAATATTATTATTAACAGTAATTAATACAGATTAATGTAGAAAGCACCGTGGAATTACCATGGAGTCATGCGTGTAACTTAATATAAGTAATGGTTAGACAAAATTTGAAGTCAAATATTTCAAAATTACAAAATGTTGACGATCGAATCTTTTTTTAATTCCTGGTGACGATTTATTGATTGCAATTGCAATTAGGATCTGATTCAATGAATTTGATCAAACGTTCCGTCTCTTTACAAACAAACTCTTAATATGTCATAGTATTTCTGTCCTTCCTCCATTGTTTGATGTTATTTTGTTAAATTTTTCAAGATGGGGGACATTCTTTGTTGTTATCGACTTTTATTATTACGTAGATTATGTTGAAATAATTACATTAGAATAATTCAAATAAGAACTTAACCTTCTCGTTAATTATAAAATATGTTTCTGCAAAAGTTATTGTCTAAAACTCAATATTGATTTTGTAGCAGTCACATATTTTGATGTACTATTTTCTTTTTTGTGTAAATAGACAGTTTTACTGCTGAGTGATTAACCCACTGACCAATTAGATGTCTTGGCGTATGAATACAATTTGCAGTGCCCACGAAATCTGGCCTTTTTTCGCTTTAGTCAGTTGGAGTTTCGAGATTGTTCTAGCCGGATCCTCTGTCGTTGGTTTTCCAACTTGCTATCAATATGATAAAATCTATAAAGATGTGTGGCGCCCCTTTTGTACAAATTGACTTTTAGCTGTTTTAAATTTCTTTTCAACACAGCCTAAAATAAAAGGTATTTCCATTAACCTTTACTGTCATCTGTTGAAGTCTACTTATTTCAGCTATGGAGTCATATGGATCTTCTATGACAGCCAAACTTTAATAATAACTAGAAGAATACCCGTCCCAAGATGGATAAAATTAATTATTCGAACGGAAGAGTTTTGCACCACTTTTATGTCCCCTTACAGAAAGTGAAATCAAGATATAATGATCCTAAACCTTATGTCTAGAATCGTTATTCCAATTTTAATAAAAATCCATTACATGATTTTGATTCTAGAAAATGTCTCAAATGTAAGTCCTTTAAGAAGAAATTGAAATTCAAGGAATCTTGTTTAATTGGTGTTTAATGAATATGGGTCAAATTCAATGCAAATCTGAAATATTTGAATTTACAAATGGGAAGTTGTGCCCATATTATGCCCCCTAAAAGTCCTTTAAAATACTCCAAATAAACTGAAATTTGGGGAATATTTACTAATTAATGTATAATACCTATTGTTACAATTTCACAAAAAATAACTTTGCATAAAACTAAATATTGCCAACATTTGGGCCCCTTATGCCTAGCAACTGTATTCCAAAATTCATAATGATCGGTTCATTTATTTAGAAGTGATTCCTGTACATACAAACATACCTATCCTTATATATATATACTAGCAGAATACCCATCTCAGGACGGGTAAAATTAATTCCCCGAATAGAAGAGTTTTGCACCACTTTTATGACCCCTTACGAAGATTAAAATCAGGATAAAATGATACTAAATCGTATATCTAGAATCCTTATTCTAATTTTAATCTAAATCCATTACATTATTTTGCTTCTAGAAAATGTCTAAATTTAAGGCGTCTTGAGAATAAATTGACGAACGTCTTTCATCCCCTTTGCATAAAACTAAATTAAACTAAACATTACCCACATTTGAATCCCTTATGCCCAGCAGCTGTGTTCCAAAATACATAATGATCTGCAAATTAACTTAAGAGTGACTCCTGTACATCCAACTAAATAAACATATAAACATACCTAACTTTATATAGATCGAGCTGGAGACAGATGCTCCTTTTCCGCCATCATTATAATTTTTTTTAACTATATTTTACATTAATCAAAGTTGTTGATGTTTTTAAATTTGAATTGTATTTATATTATATCAAAGTTGTTTAAATTTGAAATAAAATCTGACTTTACGCTGTAAAATTTGTTACTTCGTTTTTATTATTTTCCAAATATTTTTTTAAATACAATAAAAACGAATATTTTTATTTTTGCATTTATTTTGTGTTTAAATTGTTAATGAATTATCTCCCTTTTGCGGAAATAATTTCTCTTCTTTTGTTTTCTTTTTTATATGCAATTCAACTCAATTGTAACACAGGAACCGTTAAAATATTTCACTTATTTCGCTTCATTTTCACCCATATTATTAGTGTCAGTTGGTCTTAAATTGTATTTTTGTCATGAAATAAAATTATTACCGCAATGTTTTTAATCAGTAGCGTCCACATTGTTTTTATTGAGCTTTTTCTCACACTAGTGTGGCGGACGTGATGAGCTGGATTGAGCAGACTTGCCTTATCTCCACCATAAAAGGGTCTATCTTTGCCTGGCGTGTAGTTTGAAGGTCTGGTGCACTTACGTTCCGCTGATGTGGCGGTTGTGATGAACCTGATCCTGAATCGAACAGTGGAAGTGATCCCGACTTGTCTTATCTCCACCATAAAAGGGTATATATTTGCCTGGCGTGTAGTTTGAAGTTGGAAGCATCAAAAACTATTGCGACTAAAAAGAATTGCTTTGCGTTCTGGAAATGGTCGAATGATCATTCGTCCAGCAACCTGGCAAATAGAATATAGCAATATAGATTGCCTCATCAGGTCTTCGAAAAAAGTTCAATTTAATATACGTTTAAAATAAATTTGAATTTTATTTCAGAACAAAAGTTCCATTTAAAATCTAAGAATCGATTTTATCGAATACTAACTGGTTTTGCCGGCTCGCCATTGCTTCGCAAAGTTCGCAATTTGAAATACTTGAAACATTAATTAAAAATAATGAAGATTTCATTCATAACTTTATTGTAAACACGAAATAAAATCTCATTTATTCATGTCGATAAACATTAACATTTTGGTAATTTTGATACAAATTATTGATGCGACCGTAAAGAAAAGAAATCACTTGTAATTTTTAAATTCTTAGATTGTAACTTGCAACTAAAGGAAAAACACCTGAACACAAATGCTAAATATTTGTTTATAAAATAATATTACGAAACTATTATTTGTTATATTAAAATCAAAACAAACATTGCATTAAAAAAAGTTAATTAATAAAATGTCCTTTTTCAAAACCAATATGCAAATTATTTAGCCTTGCAACTTATATACATAAGCAATATATAAAAAGATGGAACGTCTGTTGTGTAAAGTTGAATTAACTTGAAACGGGACGTTTTGCCTTTACCGTTAGTTAGCGAGGAATAGGCCCAACTTTCGTATTTATTCATTTAGATTTGAGCGAAGAACAAGAGAAATCAATGATATATTCCAACGGATCTAATATGGCGGTCCAATCGTGCTTTTAAGATAACTGTAATGAAATGAATTATGGAACGCCATCTTAGGATAAAAAACATGGATGAAGGCGTCTCAACTCGAAACCATGTAATGAAAAGAAATAATAAAAATAAAAAGGTTTTGAAGAGATTTGTAAAACGCAATTTTTGCGTTGGGATTCTTTTGATATGACATCAGTCAATGGACAATGACAACGAAGTAATCAAATAATTCTTAAGGTGAGTTAAGTAATTTAAATTTTAAAAATAATGATAACAAGTTTTTGAAGAGATTTGTAAAACATGTTTTTGGAGGGGTTGGGATTTTTTCAGTATGACGTCAGTCAACGGACGATGGAAGAACCAATCAAATAATTCTGAAAGTTGGTTAAGTAATTTAAATTTTAAAACATAATAAAAATAGAAAGTGCTTGGGGTTAGCCAAAGTTCTACGTCAAAAGCAACAGCTCCAAGCGAAAAGACCAAATGACATTTTAGCCGGGATAACCTTCATCTTTTCTGTCGACTCACCGAATCATGAACTTAAACGATCACATATTTGTTTATTTATTTATTTATTTTGCTTTGTTTTCCCTTCTTTGTCATTGTGGCATTTATGTCTGTCTTCATTCTTAGTTGTAAGACCGATCACTCTCATTGACCCCCGCAACAAGGGGATTTGTAAAACTTTTTTTTTGCATTGGGATTCTTTTGGTATAACATCAGTCAATGGACAATGACAACGAAGTAATCAAACAATTCTAAAAGTTGGTTAAGTAATTTAAATTTAAAAATAATATCGTACGAATAATTGAAAATAAAGGATCAATTACATGAGACTGATGCAATTGTTTGTTTTAAAAACGCAAAAGGAACAAGAACAAGTGACAAAGAGAGAGGGTCTCCGAAACGAGGTCCAGAGTAATATGGGTGTGCACAGAATAAACTAAACAAACACTGATACACCTGAATACACACATACATGACTGTTGTAAGTTATTGGAGGGGGGTGAAAACATTGTACCATTTAACGTCTTGAAGCAGTGTTACAATCTTCATAATGTTCGGTTAATTAGTTTAGGAGTAAATCGTGTATATACAAATATATAAACATATACACATACCTAACTTATACATATATAAATGTCAATGTCTGTGCGTGTTCCGTATAGAAAGAAAGATTAGAGAATCTACATAAAACTAAAAGTGCATTTATATGTAAAAGCTTTCGGAATCTCTAACTCCCCGCAAGAGGGGCTATAGATGCAGAACTTTTAAAACTTCAAATATATCCCATTTTGATTAAATTTAAATCATATATATATATGTTGGATAATAGCCCTATGGGAATGGACGTATCTGTTGGAAATCGTTGGTTTGACTTGCGCGAATTAGCGCGGGTGGACCCGTGCAGTCGAGTGCAAAATAGGACCTGTTCTCACAGTCGGAGCTCACAGACGTGACAGGGTCACTGCATGACGAGACCTCGGATCAGGGGTCAATGTGCACCTGCGAGAGGCTCTGTCACGTCACGGGCCTTTGTGTGGGAAGCAGAGGGATCCATGACGTTACTCGTTCTTCGTGAGAAGTGAGTTTAAGCAGTGTGTGTTTTGAAGGCGAACCTATGAGACGTGATTTAGGATGTAGTTCGCAATTTGATTAAGGGAATTATTTCCCTAAGAAAATACAGGTGAAAGATCTATTTTCCCCCTCCACGAATGGTTAATTGATAAGTAATTACGAAAGCAGTAATTTGCTCTCTCTCTCTCTCTCTCTCTCTCTCTCTCTCTCTCTCTCTCTCTCTCTCTCTCGGCGTTAGTGAATATCTCCCAGCTGACGGATAAATAACGCTTGAAATAAAACAGAAATTAAATTTAAAAGATTGTTGGTCTTCGGAGTCGGTCATGAAGTTTTTGTTGTAGCGGCGATGTTTCAGCAGAAAGAAAGAACGAGGAAAAAAGAGAGGGGACGAGAAATTTAAAGGTATGCAAACTATATGATTTTTGGTGTTCAAAAACAATGACGAGTATTAAACGTTCCGGGCCGAGTATAGTAAACGAGTACCGCCGCGGCCCAAGAGAAGGGCTATGCAACATATATAAATTTAACTCATATGTCGGGGAAGACAATGGAAGTGGTTACAAATCTTTATAAAGATAGAGATTTTATAATCAAGTATCATGTAAAGAATTATAGTGTTAATCCATGTACTAATATTTCTTTGAATCATGTTTACATAGAAAACTTAGTTAAGACACACAAATCTGGCAATACTGTCGCGTCCTTTAACAAGGAAGTTGTGAACATTATGTAAGAAGGTAATTTTATTCCTAGGTTCTGTTGTAATAAGATGAGGCATGCGATGTGTCCAGCTGAGAATAAAAACATGGACGAAGGCATATCGACTCGAAATCATGTAATAAAAAATATAATAAATACATTTTAAAATATTATTTGAAACGCAGTGGGTCGGAGAAATTGTAAAACACAATTGTTTGTGTAAGCATTCTTTTCATGTGATGCCAATCCTTAGATAATGGACAATGATGAAACGAATTAATCAAATAATTCTGAAAGTTTGACCCACTTTCAGAATTATTTGATTAATTCGTTTTAGCATTGGAAATATTTAACTAAATAATATTGTATCGGAAATTGAAGACAAAAGAACAATCAAGTAAGGATGACATAAGTGTTTGTTTTAAAAACGTGAACAGAACAAGAGACAAAGAGACGTGAGTCTTCAAGACAGAGGGACATACACAGGTCTGGAGTGATATGTTGTGTTCAGAATAAGCCAAGTAAACACTGACACATATATGATTGCTGTAATTGATTGGTGCTTGAAAACGTTGAACAATTTCTCAACGAAATAGAAGAAAACTCTCCTGACTTCGCATGCAACCAAGTAATTCTCAAAGTTTTTTTTATTTAAATTAAAACATAAGAAAAGATTTATTTTGTCTACGACTAGCATCGCATTTTCTTTGTGTTTTCTTTCGTCGTCAACAAAGGGCCTTGCTTGTTTATTTGTTCGGTCAGTCGGGCTTCTGTATATGGCTCATGTAGATCGTGCCTCAAGATTGGCTGGTCTGCATGAAGTCCTCCTCGTTGATCGCAGCTATTTGTTAATTTGCGGGATAGCAGGTGTTTACCACCGACTACAAGAATAACAAGACTTAGCGGTTGCATGCGAAGTCAGGGAAGGTTTGACCCAGAACACACAAAGGAATGGCATAGAAGCAACGTTGCCACTTTCACTTCACGGATTTGCGGATCCGCACCTGACAAATATTTGCTTGCCGCATGCACAGACAGAGACGACCTGTCAGAGCTTCCCGTCTGCTGAACGCATTGCCATGAGACTGCTTCCCCATAGATTACAATTTGATCAGCAACAAAGGACCCGATGAAAAGTGGAACTACTTTGCAACAAACAAGCGTAGTACGAATCGAGTTGTCGCCTTTACGAATTTTAATTTTAATGATCAAGTAATTGATTATCACTTTTGACAAAGTGCCAAGAGAAGTTGTCTGATGGACTTTGCATAAACTAGGGGCAAATGAATGAAGATTGTTCAAGTAATGTACAGAAATTCTCAAAGTCGTGTTAGAATTAACAGCACATTAATTGACAGCTTTAATGTTAACAACACATTAAGCGGCAGCTTTTAATGTTAAAACTTGGAGTGAGCATTGAAAGTGATCCGCTCTTGCCTTATCTCCAACATAAAAATGTCCATCTCTGCCTGGAAAATCGAGGAAAATGTCGAAATGATAGGTTACTAGTGAGGATCGAATTCACGACCTAGGAGAAACAGAACGACTGTTGTTTTTTTTAATGAAAATCGCTCCAGACAAAGCATGAATCCACTTGATGTAAGGAGCTAAGAAAATACTACTTCAAGGTCGAAAACTAGCCAACGATAAGTGTTAGATGGGCTGATTTCGACCCAGAAAACAGCAATTTCCCCCTTTGTCAGAAACATCGTTCATAGAATGTGAGGACTAAAGGACAAAATAAGGGAAGCGAGAGTTTCGAGGTTGCCGAAAGTAACCCCAAGGTCCACTTGTACTTACACTACAATAAGTAAGTCCACCTCAATAAGAAAAAAGGTGAACTCACGAATTATCTGTATTTTCATTGGTTAAAAAAGTAGCTGAAAATTCACCCGAGCTTTCAGTTTTTAAGTTATTGCTCCCAGACAACGCCGAGTTACTAGTCTTCCTCCCTATTCCCTTCAATCATAGTATGAACACACATTTTTGTGTGTATATATTAAAATTGAGATAAAAATATAATTTGAGATTTCAGTTTTAAATTTATTGTTTCTAAGCAATGCCTAGTATATGTCTTACCCACTCCCCCTCAGTATTAAAATGAAACACATATTTGTTTATATTTATTCCAGGGCAACGCCGAGCTTCTTGTCTCCGCCCTTGTCCCTCAACACTAAAACGAAATGCATACTCGTTTATATTTATTGCCGTACAATACCGAGTTTCTTGTCTCCTTCCTCTCTCCCTTAACAACATGATAAAACACATATTTGCTTTAATTTATTCCCGGGCAACGCCGAGTTTTTTTCTTCACCTCTCCTTCTCAACAATATAATGAACACATGTTTTAATGTAACAATATGTTGGGAGGCCTACGAAAGAATTATGGCGAGTAGATGTACTAGTGTATATTTGGGAAAAGATAACTAGAAATTATAAATTCACACGAGTTAGAAAGGATTCAAGAAATATAATAAACTAGCGGGTACCCGTCGCCCAGCGTTGCCCGGGATAAATGTAAAAGAATGAAGTAAAATGTGTAACCTCCCGACCGAATGCAAACAGGTTACAACGGGTAGCTTTAATGTAAAGAAACAAATGTCACTTTTAAATTGTGTAAAATCCATGTACCCAAGAAAACGTTTACATTGGAGTGTAACAAAAATACAAATCGCCACAGCGTAGACGGATATCTCCAGTGTAGAGGGATATCTCCAGCCTAGAAGGATATCTCCAGCATAGAAGGATATCTCCAGTGTAGAAGGATATCTCCAGCGTAGAAAGATATCTCCAGCGTAGAAGGATATCTCCAGTGTAGAAAGATATCTCCAGCGTAGAAGGATATCTCCAGTGTAGAAAGATATCTCCAGCGTAGAAGGATATCTCCAGTGTAGAAAGATATCTCCAGCGTAGAAAGATATCTCCAGCGTAGAAGGATATCTCCAGTGTAGAAAGATATCTCCAGCGTAGAAGGATATCTCCAGTGTAGAAAGATATCTCCTTCAATGACAACTTCTACATAATTTGAACTAAACCGAACCCAACAGACTTTTGCAGAACTAAACTTTTTAAACCTTTGATTAGGATTGGTTTAGGGCTATTTTAGTGTCCCCCCCCCCAAAAAAAAGAAACAGTTCGGTTCAAATTGTGTAGAAGTACGAAGTTTTTGTTTTTTGTAAATAAATAAAACGTAGAATTTTAAAAATATTTTATTCATAAGTCTCATTTGTGTTTTGTTTTTAAGCGAATTGTTATTGTTGCTTTATTTTTAATTTAAGTTTATTTACATAAAAATTACCCCATGCCCCCACCTTACTACACGGAATATATCTCTCACCGAAGAAAAATTAAAAGTAATAATTGGGGTTTACTAAAACCCTGGAATGGGTCAGGAATGACGGAGCATTTTACGTAAAATTTATGGGTTAAGCTAATTTCCAATAATTTGTTATTATTATTACTAGCAAATATATGCTCCCTCCGGTCGCATATTTTTGCTAGGCTGCCGCGTCAGAAATGATCGCTCACGCGTAAACCGATGGAGTCCCAGTCATATTTCTTGTGTGGTTAGACATTGATTTTCTTAGTTTTTGACCAAGAATATTTTTAGTTGAACATAAAGAAAAAAAGAAATTCGACCCTACCCCGATTTTTGTTTTAACCTCCCCAATAAATAGAAATATTTTTACTTTGGTATTCACAGTTGAGAAAAAATAATTTAATTCTTAACGATTGAAAAACGTCTTGCTAATTTTCATAATGCCCTTTCCAAAGTTATCGTCTGCTCGCATTTTTTTCCACCCAATTGTTTTGCGCCGAATCCACGTTAGAATTTATGAAATAATAAATAATAATAGTTTTAGTTGTTCACAAAGAGAAAAGAAAAGTGTACCGAAAATAAAAGTAACAATAAAGAAATACAGCGAATACGATTCTAAAAACAGTTATTTACTTGTCCAGTAATAGGTGCCCCCCCAAAGTATCGTCTGCTCGCATTTATTTACACCCAGTCGTTTTGCGCCAAATCCACGTAAGTAATATTTTATGTCTTTCAAAGCGGAAAGAAAGTGTACGTAAATTAAAATCAACAATTTAAAAAACAGAATACTGACCCTAACCGTAACGACGAGGTCAAAGTTAGCGCAGGTCCTAAAGTGGAAAACTAAATTCGTTATAATGTGATTATAATTTGATTCAGTGAATTTGTGTTTTAAAACATAATGGTTTATAAGATTAAGAAAATATACAAACTAAGAACGGTTTTAAAAAAATAATAATAAGCACGGTGAATGCCAGCGTTGTTGTTTACATTTTAAATAACGCGCCATATTGACGCTGGCTGTTTAATCAGTTGCGCCATATTTAATTACCGGAGGGAGGATACGACTGATTAAACAGCCAGCGTTGTTAACTACGTAACGCATTACGTGTATGTAAATAAAAGAAATCGATTAATAATGGAGTTTATGTATCTGTCTGTCTAAATTATAATTTATAAGTAAGATTATTAGCGTGCAAAATAGCGTAAATACATGTTGAAATCTGAAGAAAAAAAACATGCGTGTATATTTGCGAATAGTAATTTATTAGAAGTTGATAAGCAATGATTATGTAAATTGAGAAATGCGCATAGTTCCGGCGGTTTTTCTAGCAGTATATAAGGAAGCTGTCGGACTTAGTAAATAACCATGTTACTCTGATGGAGTTTTGGCTTCATGAAAGTAATGTTTTTGGGTTAGCTTATAAAACAAATTTATAGTTTCTTGAAACACACTCGAAGATATTAGGCGACTGAATTGATGTGTTTGATGCATTTGATGCATTACTTTTATAGGCTAGTCTAACCGGGTTGGGAGGGGGGGATCAACTCCATTTTATATAGAGAGATATTTTTCTGTTTACGAGTAGGCAAAACCATCAAAAGCGGAAATCGAAGCTGCTACCCGAGTAAAGGTTAGCTGGGGTCAGATATGACATGAGTGTAAAATATATCTGTCAAGAGTAACTAGTCCATTAGAGAATTGGAATGAAAACCAAACCACAGATAGGCAGCCAATCAAAAGGCATATTGGCCATGACAGAAGGATTTGTCCCGGCCGAAGCCAGGTAACCATGTTTGGTTATAAAAAGAGTTGCGCCAAGGGGATTTGTCAGTTGCAGTTGAGTTATAGAGTTACAGAGTGGGTTAGCAGAGTCGGTCAGACTGTGAAGCGAACCCTCTCCTTTTTATCGCATGCTACGAAACTGATAATAATATACCAAGTATCCAAAGCATTGTTTGTACCTACAACGAAACTCTAGTCCTGTAAATACCAAAGAAAATATTTTACCAGAAACAAAAAAATATATATATTATCAGAAACACATCATATAATTAGATATATATTTTTGTGTATGTATAAAAACTGAGATAAACATGTAAGAAATTCATCCAAGATTTCTGTTTTATGGCTGTATATGTCTTAGCCACTCTCAACATTAACCTGTTGCGTTTCTTTGATATTGTGCAGACTCTGTTGATTTCTCTCGTATTTTTTAAACATTCTATATGTAAACACCTTCGTCCTGTCGATATCTTTCTGGAAAGTGATGAGGCATACTTCATACTACACAACTCAAAACAAAGTCGATGAAGCACATCGATTTTCTGTCCTCGCTACGGCCGACAACGCAATTAGGACGGCATGTCAACCCACAAAGATAACGTAGGCATGAACAAGAATACAACGGTGTCTGGGTTAATAAGGGCAAGGGGAAACAGTTTTTGTTTGTATTAATATATTCCTGGGCTATACTGAGTTTCTCATCTTCGCTTCTCCTGCTCGACATGTTTATAAAAAAACATAATTGTTTGTATTTATACCCGGGATATGCCGAGTTTTTTTTGTCTTCATCTCTCCTCCGCAATACTAACATGAAACACGTACTTGTTTATATTTACTCTCGGACAATATTGAGGTTCTTGTCCCCTCCCTCACCCCCTCGAAAATATAATGAAACGCATATTTGTGTTAATGCATTCCTGGAAACACCGGGTTTTATTGTTGAAGGGGGGGGGGGCTCAACAATAAAATGAAAATTACTCGTTTATATTTATTCCTGGGCAACGCCGAGTTTCTTGTTTCCTTCCTCTCCCACTCAATGATATAATGAAACACATATTTGTTTTAATATATTCCTGATCAACGCCAAGTTTCTTGTCTTCGCCCCTTCCTCTCAACACCAAATTTAAGCGCATACTTGTTTATATTCATTTCCAAGTAATTTCTTCTTCTCCCCAATAATATAATGGAACACGTATTTGTTTTAATGTATTCCTGGACAACGCTGAGTTTCTTCTCTTCCCACCTCCCACTTAACATTAAAATTAAATGCATACTTGTTTATATCTGTTCCTGTGCAACGCTGAATTTCTAGTCTCCTCCCTCGCTCTCTCTCTTTCAATAATATAATGATACACATATTTATCTTAGTATATTGCCAAACAACGGTAAGTACTTCTCTTCCCCATCACTTTCTACACCACAATGAAACGCATGAGATACTTGTTTATAGTTTTGTCTTCACTCCTCTCCCTCAACATAAAATACTAGCTCATAGTTATTCTCGGACAACGCCCAGTTTCTTGTCTCCTCTCTCTCTCAATGATATACTGAAACATATATTTGTTGTAATGTATTCCGGAGCAACACTGAGTAGATATCGTCCTCCTCTCATTCAATACCATAATAACATGCATCAGATACTTGTTTATATTTATTCCAGGACAACATCGAGTTTCTTCTCTCCTACCGCTCGCTCCCAATAATATAATGAAATGCATATTTGTTTTACTCTATTCCCGGGCAAAACCGAGTTTCCTGTCTTCCCCTCTGCCAGTCGAATACTATAATGAGACAGATACCTGCCTAAATTTATTCATGCGCAACGCAGAGCTTCTTGTCTACTCTACCCCCCTCAATAATATAATGGAGCACATATTTGTTTTAATGTATTCCCAGGCAACTTTGAGTTTCTTGTCTTCGCCGCACTAAAATGTAATGCATACTTGTTTATGTTTATCTCTGGGCAACGCCGAGTTTCTTGTCTCCTCTCTTTCTATGACATATTTGTTCTAAAGTATTCCCGATCAAAGCCGAGTTTCTTGTCTCCTTCTTCTCCCCTCAGTAATATAATGAAACCGATATTTGTTTTAATGTATTTTCGGGCAATGCCGAATATCTTAGTTTCCATCTCTCTCTCGCGTTTCTTGATAGCTAAATAAAAATGAATTAACGTTTCTCAAGCCTCGGCGACTTTTTTTCCAAATTACTACATGATAATATTAAAAGGTCGTTCTAAATGACTTATTCTTCTCAAGTTGATCCCCAAAGAATTATAAATAACTAGCAGGACCCGTGTCCCTGCGTTGCCCGGGGAAATATAAAATAATAATTAGAGTAAAAAAAATCAGAAAAAAACCCATTTCACTGGAAGTAATTTAGGTAATAAAATAGCATTTATCCATGCTTTGGTGTTGATCGGGAAAATATAAAATACTGATTTAATTTAATAAAAAGAAATATTAGAGTATCAATTTAAAAAAAAACTAATGAAAGAACCCATTTAACTCTAAGCAATTTATATGATTAAAATAAGATACGCTAAATAAGTATTTATTGTTTCAAATTAAACTAAATAGATTTCTCTAGTTTACAATAGGGACTAACATGATTAAATCCTATTTCAATCATCTGAAATTGGTTTTAATTTCAAGAACAAATAAGCAAATATCAACCCTCGTCTAAAAATGGCGTAAAATCCCATTGCAATACTATTCTTAATAATAAAACCACTGCACAAAAAATACAAATGTAAATGTGACCCAACAAATATTTGTGAAACTTCGAGGCAATTGTTATTTTGTTCCAATCGAGCGGACATTTTTGTGAGCCAGAAATTCTAGTTTCCTTATTTCATCTTCGTTTTATTTTATTTTTATTATCATCTCCATCTGTTCCGTTCGCGGTCAGTAAAGGAGAAATACTTCTAGATTGAGGCAATTGTTATTGTATTCTAATCGAGTGGCCATTTGTTGTGAGCGCAGAAATTCTAATTTATCTATTTCCTTTTCGTTTCATTTTATTTTATCTCCATCTGTTCTGTCCTTGGTCAGTTAAGGAGAAATCCTTCTAGACTGAGGAAATTGCTATTTGGTTCCAATGTAGTTGACCTTCCTTTACGAGTGAAAACATTTCAATTTTCTTCCCTAAAATTGCAATGAATAAAACAATCGGTTACACGTGTTCAATTCCCGCTAACCTGGCAAGCAGTGATTGCTCATTTTATATTCAATGATCCCTCACTCTAAAATCTAAAAAGTTTTTGTAAATTCTTTTTTCGCGGATATTTTTCCAGACTGTTTACATGTAATAGTCCCCAAGAAGTGGAATCGGATTTTTTGTGGGGGATAAACTACGATGGCTGTGTAGCAAAACAACCAACGCGTGACGTATGTTAGTTAATCTTACCATTGCCTGACGAAAACGTTTTTTTAAAAAACGCCTGTGGAGGCCAGTAAATGAGCAGAGTCTTCTTGAATAGTTTAACGTATTGTTGTAACGTGTGATCTATTTACATTCATAAGAAAATATTTAATAGTTGACTTCTAATAAAAAATAAACTGTATGTTTCCATTGTTGTATGTATGTTAGTTAATAAAAATATATATAATGGATGATTTTTAGAGAGTACTATATATGTTCGTACTATATATGTTCGTACTATATATATTCGCACCAGCAGTTGTCGAAAAAAGGTTTTAAAAAAAACGCATGTGGAAGCCAGTAAATCGACAGACTCTTCTGAAGGTTGTAACGTATTGCATTCATAAGAAAATATTTGATAATTGACTTCTAGCAAAAAGGAATGTATGTTTTTATTGTTGAAAAAGCAACAGTGTGGTATGTGGTCTTGAAAAAGTATAAATTCGTAATAATAAGCCGCTATGTCGAAAAGCTGTTCATTACTTGGTATATTCCACTCTATTCTTGAATAAGGGAAAATGTATACGGAAAAGCAGACGGAATGGTTGACAGAATATAATGTTTAAATCCGAATAAATAGTGAATATCTTTTGTTTTACATGGAGAATATGAGAAGAAAAATGTTATAGAATAAATGAAATAAGAAGACATGAATAGTTGCAGGAAGATCTTGCTGACTACGAATGACAGTCAGTGTATTTGACATCCAATCCGACTGGAAGAATGAAAGTGAAATTGAGAGAGCGTTCGTTATTTATATTTGGAATCTAGTGTAGTATGTAGGCAATAGTAAGAATAAAAAATGAAACAATAACAGTGATTTAAGCGAAAGTAACTATAGTAAGGAAATCCACTGGTGAATGTGAGGAGCGTGGGAGTAAATAATTGTAGGATAGTGAAAATCTCTGCCACCGTCTTTGATGAATACGTAGTTGAGAGAAGCAGCTATACCGGAATAAATGTAAGAAATTTTGAAAGAAGACTAAATGTACTCATATTTTCTGGAAACATGCATTAGGAAGTGCTTTAAGTGATTAAAGGAACAGATTAGCATATGAAGATTTTGGTTCAAAATCTATAATAGTCAAAGCTGCAGGGGAAAAATCGATTTTACTTTATTATACAGATTTTCTAAATGTTCATATTATTGGGTTGGCCAAAATGTTCGTTTGTTTTTTAAAGTTGATATTGAAACCGAATGGGTATTTAGAAAAAGTATTTAAATGTATTTAATCAATACAATAGTTACCATGTGCATCTACGACCATTCGCCATCTGTTAGGTAAATTCTTAATCTCCTTTTCGAAGCAGTTAGGCTCTTTATTAGTGAAGAATATTTCTAAGAAACTTTTCACGTCTCCATCAGAATCAAACTGTTTCCATTCAATGAATTGTACAGTGAACGAAACAGATGGAAATCAGAGAGAGCCAAATCTGGAGAATATGAAGGGTGAAGCACAACCTCCCATTCTAGCTGAACCAACTTATCCCGAATAGTCAAAGCAGTATGTGGCCTTGCGTTGTCATGGTGAACAACAACGCCTTTACGATTGACTAGTTCCGGTCGTTTCTGTTGAAGAGCCACACTTAATTTATCCAGTTATTCACAGTAAATCGTTGAATTGATGATTCTGTTCACAGAAAGAAGTTAAAAAAGGATAACACCTTTCCAATCTCACCATACCGATAAAATTACTTTTTGGGGATGGAGGCTTGCATTGGGTGTTCTTTGTGGTGGAGCACCTGCCTTTTACAACGATCTTTTGCATGTCACATTACTGTAAACAATCCACTTTTCATCTCTATCAGAAATGGCTCATTGCTTTTCCGTTTCAGCAACGAATCACAAATGGAAACCCTTTGCACGAAATTATCTTCTGTCAGTTTATGGAGAATCCAAACATCAAGTTTTGAAACACACCAGGTTTATGCAATTGATTTTCCATGCTCGATTTGGAAATCTTGAGAATGTATGCGATTTCTCTGGTTGTCAACCGGCAATCTTGTTCAACTACGGCTTTCACTTGGTCACTGTCGATCATCTTTGACCAGCCAGAGCGAGGAGCACCTCTCACTGAAAAAATTCCTTTTCAGAATCGAGCAAACCATTTCTGGCACACCCGTTCTGTAACAGTATTCTCCCCATACACATGGCATATCTTTATGCAGGTTTCTGTAGCGTGTTTTCCTTTTCTGTAATAAAAAAGCATCAGATGTCGGTACGAATGAACTTTTTCCAAAAAGGAATATATCAGCTTTGTTGGTATCTTGTGTAGTTTTTTACTTTTAGCTAGACACACAGACAGACGACCTTTCTTTTATAGAGTAGACAACTTATTTAATTTGTGATTCTGATAATTGAACATATTCGATTATTTTAACGAAAAAGCATTTACCTTCATGCTAGGTGGGAATTATTGTTTCTTTCACCAGTGTAATGCCCTCATATGGTAAGCTATATATTTATAAAATATAGTTGTCCACAGACACGTGTTTTGTTGTCTCTACGACTCATCAGCGTATATATATATATATATATATATATAGAGAGAGAGAGAGAGAGAGAGAGAGAGCGAGAGAGAGAGAGAGTAAGATAATACTTTAAAGATATAAATAATATCTTTAACCAGTAGACTATCAAGATAAAAACTAAGCTCAATATAGTGATAATTTTCGTTTTAAACTTTATGACTTGGATGAACTGTATAAGTTTAACAAAAACGTGTGTTTTTTGGCAAATGTATATGATGTTTTATATATTTTTATGTATTTTTCATATATTTTCAAAGTTTAATTTTTATTACCTGCAGTAATATCATTGCGGTAATGGTCCTCTGAAGAGTTAATGACGCAGTATCACTCCTTGTTTTTTTAACTTTAATAAAATCTGATTAATTTCTCATTTTATTATGTCATTCAGTTAATATATATATATATATATATATATATATATATATATATATATATATATATATATATATATATATATATATATGTCAACAATCGAATTTCTTATCCACTACATTATCCGCACAAGCTACGGAGTAATGATAATCTTAATGCTTACATACTATTATCAGCTGCCGAGAGTGATCTATTCCTTTACGAAGAGCTTTACATTATCGCTAATTGCAGCCGGCACTCCCTTACCAGGGTGCTCAACCCAGAACCGGCGGGACAGTTATAAAAGTGGGGGGGGGGCTCTCCTAAAAAGTGGGGGGGGGCGGTTAAACACATGCATATATAACTTCATTATTGATTACCGTAAAGTGGGGGGGGCAAGTAAATAAGTGGGGGGACTTGAGCCCCCCCTGTCCCCCCCCCCCCGGTGCCGCCGTCCATGCAACCTACGAAGGCGAAGGACATATAATGTGCGCGGCTGCGAATTTCCAAGCAAGAATCGTGATTCGGAGAGACATCGATTTGAGAAAAGTTTATACGCTCGTAGCATCAACAACGCCATCTCCACCCAAGATATGAAACGATCAAAGCTCCCTCTCTCCTTCACCGGAATGTGTCACCCTAACGCCATCAAGTGTCTCCAAACAAACACGCTGACACCTTTCATTCGACAACGACGACGACAGACTGCGACAAGGAAGAAGTTAATTACTTCGAGTTTTAAGATAAACAAATTTCCTTGTCATCGCCTCGTTGGACCCCGGAAACGAGATGGAAGGGGTTGAGGTAAGAAGTGAGTCCTGCCTGGGAAGAGGACATTCAATAGTCTTGATGTCAACTATTGCCAGGACAAACAAGTTCTACCTTTATGAGAACCACCCCATACGACCAGATGTCAAGGTAAGATAAGCATATAAATCAGCTTTAAGAAATCAAAACACCCGGGGTATTTGATGAGTTGGGAAATAAGAAAGACAAGATAATAACGGATATTCTTGTTTCAAACTTAAGCGTAAAAGACAGACAAAATTGCTATTGTGAAAGGAAAGGCAATCTCAAAAGAATAAATGACAAAATCTATCTATACAAAATAATTCATTTAGTTGACAACTCAAGACAACGAAATATAAAGAGTTCATAAAGAAACGAGAGTTCAAAGAGTTCAGAGAAAGAGTAGTTTTTCGTGTAAAAAGAAATTGAGTACACGTCTTCATTTCGGCTGACCCGTGTACGTTTACGCGTGCGTAAATAAATAGGCATGATGATGTATGTGTGTGTGTCTGTGTGCGTGTGCGTGCGTGCGTGCGTGCGTGTGTGCGTGCGTGTGTGTGTATTAGCGTGCCTTTGTTATATTAGTGAGAGAGTGTGTGCGTCTATGAACTTTTGTACACATGTGCGTTCATTAAGCGACGTGTGTGTGCTTCGCTGGCCATACAGTTGTCTGTGAATATCTCCCATCATATTGTGCTAGCCTTTCGAGTCCACAAAAGACTTCAGGCTGGGTTGTGACGTGCACATGTGTGTTGTCTCTGAAAGGTAAGGACGAAAAGAAAGAGATATGTGCGTGTTCGGGTCTTTATAGTACGCACTGGAATTCGGAGATAGTATTTCTTGCGTCTTAATTGGTTGAAAGAAACTGCTGATTTGAGCTGTTGTCCAATCAAGAGTCGATGTGTAATAACAACATTCACTGCACTGATACTCCAAACATTACAAAAATAAGCATGACAGATCGAGGGAAAGGCTATTTCAAACTAAGCATATAAAATTAGAATATCGGATATTCTAGTCTATCGCTTTTATAACGACACACGTGCTAGTTTTTCATTTAGCTGTCTTAATATTGTTTTTAGCATTGTCATTTATTTTATCTTAAATCAATGTTATTTGTGTTGGTTATATTCGGGGACCTTCTCTCTTAATCGTCCGTTTGAAATAAAAATCGTTCAACTTTTGCCTAACTAAACGATAAGTCACACATTTATACATTTATGACAAAAAAATAATATAATAATAATATAACGGAGATGTTTTGATTAGTTGGGTTATCTGAATTAATTTTGAATGAGTCATATATCGACCTCTTGAAAAAGTTTGCTTATTTCGATTTTAGAAATCTTTAAGAAAAGTGTCCTGAAGATCCTTGGTGTTTTACAGATTTGATCAAAACATGTCTGCAGATGTGTCACCCAAAAATATATGTGTATGAATAAATAGTTGTATTAGTGGGACGATTTAGCTCGAAATTTCAAAAGGATTGTACATTTTGTGATACAAGCATCAAATTAGGCACACCTGTACATTGTTACATGGCGAACATTTTCAGATATTAAGCCACTCGGAATTCTCCCTTCATGTCCGCCATATTGGAATTCAAAATGGCCACCATTTGAAATCTTCATTTTCGATTATCTTTGGGCCTAATGCTGCTATTGACTCGATTCTGGTGTCTAAATGTATGATTTGGGAGCAAGGAATATAATGGTAACAATCTGCATCGCATATTTTGTACCAATGAGCCGCCATATTCGATTTTAAAATGGCCGTTGTTTGAAACCTACATTTTCGATTATCTTTGGGTCTAATGCTGCTATTGACTCGATTCTGGTGTCCAAATGTATGTTTTGGGAGGAAAAGAATTCGATGGTTACAATCTGCATTGTGTATCTTTATAAATTAGCCAACATATTGAATTTCAAAATGAATTGAATTCTACATGTGCGATTACCTCTGGGTCAAATATTTCTATAGTACATGACAAATAAAAAATCCATTTTTCAAAATGACATACTCTATTACAGTACTCCATTTAATTCATGAGAGATGAATATTCATCATCATGTATTTTTGACAAAACAACATTTTACTCAAAGTCTGTGAAGTAAAAATTGTTTTGACAAGTTTGAGTTATTGATTAGATTCTGTGTTGTTCTAGGTTTGATATGACACCTTTCATAAGAGATTTGGTTGATTAGTCTTCTCCATTCCTTCAATCAATATCACAAAATTATCAATTCTGGGTTACAAAAATAGTGTGAACATTAATACAAAACAGCGTAAACTTCTCAAAACTAGCTTTCCCTGTATAACTCTAAATAAAAATATCAATTTACTTCAACTACTAATTTTGAGTTTTATACTTTTATATATATATATTATTTATTTTATACAGACATAAAAGTGTGGACGAGTGGTTATAGCACTTGTCTTTGGGCTGGACGACCCGGGTTCGATTCAACTCACGGCATGCGAATTTTCGGGTCTGAAAACTCCCAGCAGTAAATGGGTACCTGACTAAAACTCAGGGAAGGTTCAAGGCAGCGGAAGGAGAGGGATGGGCTCCGCCTTCCATATGCTGTGCCCTAGACACGGTGATTCTTAACAAATCACCGCCGCTACGGCCATGGGCAGTGTGCGATGTCGGCAACGACACTCGTGCGCGTCCAGGCTATGCGACCTTTACCTTTTTTTTACATAAAAGTAATCCATGTTTCTGGCCCACAGCCATCATCAGTATGGCTAACTTAGACAAGAATCGAACCTTCGATATTAATGTCTATAGTCCAGCGTTTTACCATTGGACCAAGACGCCCTGTCTAGAAATATGTACGATTTTTATCACCTAAATATTAAATGTATTTTTATGTAATTATTTTTTATTGGTAATTGCAGCATTCATTGTTATTTTGCTTACTACTATTTCGTTTGTCTCACTTACATAAATATATATATATATATATATATATATATATATATATATATATATATATATATATATATATATATATATATATATACGCAGCTTTGTTATTGATTGAACACCAGTGTATTTAAAAAAATATTTATCCACTTTCTAAACGGTTAAGAATATGCAGAGTACTGCATTCAGTTGCCCTTAATCGGACGTGTCATCAATTTTTTATTTTTTATATATACTTATTAATTAATTTTTACATACATAAAAGATATATATATACATATATATTTTTTTTCACTGTATGACAGTTCTTCAGTGCAGCTAAACTATGCTGGGATCGAACCTACGATCATCTACTTGATAGTCAGCGATTCTAACCACTTGATTATGGAGCAGGCGCTGCTGCCAATTGATATCTCAATACTTTATATAAACATTGTCAACTACTAAACAGTGCTCCATTTGTTTATTTACAAAGAGCTTTGCATTGTGCTAATAGTAGCTAATGATATCACTTGCCACAGTGCTCAAACCAAGAAGTCTTCCATATATATGTGGAGAAAGAGAGAGAGAGAGAAAGAGAGAGAAAGAGAGAGAGAGAGAGAGAGAGAGAGAGAGAAATAAATTATTTAATCGGATTCTCGAAGTAAGACCTAAATAGCATTGGGTCTAACAAATCGATATTTCATTCTGAATAGTCATTTTTTTTCTAATTGCTTTCAGATAATTCTTTATGCTATATTTCCAAAGGAAGCCATCGTTGTTGTTAACAGCAACTGTCATCAGCAGCAAATGTCATCTATTGATTGCATTTATTATTAATACATATAATGTAAACAAAACATGTTTCATATTGGGTAAACCGGGGTGAAATGGGACACTTTTTGATGTTTCCTGTCTTTGACATCTGATGACTTCTCCAAAACTGCATGCATGAAGGTGGAAATGTGCCCAGGGTAGCAAATGGGGTCTCAGCATTTAGTCAAATAAAGATAATGCATGGTAATATTCCCTATAGTACAAAAATGTACCAAGTTTTACGAGGTACTTTACGGACCTGTAAAAGAAAATTACCGGGATGAATAGAGCCACCTATATTAAAAGTTTAAAAATTACCGTAAAAAAGAACGTTAAGTATTTTTTCATCAACACATGTTTATTAGATGAAGTTACTTTACTCTTGCATCCATTTTTTTTACAATAAAAGTCCTGTTAAAGATCAGTATCACTTGGTAACACACAGAGCACACATACTCGTAACAAATGTGAAACAAATATAACATGAACTAATACAATGTTTAGACACAGTCACACGTTGAATATTCAAAAGCAACAATCAAAACAAAGCAGAGTTTTGGTTAGGCACCTTTGAAATTGTATGCCACTCTCCTGCTAGATTCGATAAATATGTAAAAATGCAGGGTGGCCCACTTCACCCTAGTCACTTAATTCTAGAAAGATCTTGCTTCCCATCAAAAAATTAAAAAGGACTTTGCAATTATACTTATATGGCCTCTCAATTCAAGAATATTATACACTAGAGTTCTCAAGTGATATAAATAGAAATCAGCAAAACGTTTTATTAGATGGTGAAAGGGTGCATACCTTGGCATTCACACTTCCTTCTTTATTAGAGTGAAGAGCCAAAAGGATGATACAGTTTCAATAGCCATATTATAAAGACAATGCCTGATGTAATCCATAATGGAAGCATCAAACTCTGGGGAAAACTAAGTTGGGAGAAAATAAGGATAATCATTCGTTGCCTGTTTCACCCTGGTGGCCCACTTCGCCCCGGGTTATCCTATACAAATAAACCAATTACGATTTTTACTACACAATAAAACTAACAAAAAAACTTCTGCGCCTTCTTATACAGCAGGGTGTGTGCGACCGACTGACCAACAGAACTTCTTCGAGAGATCCATGAATACACCTAAAAATACTATTTCAAACGTAATCTTGCAGTATGAACTGGGGCATTATCATACAGAAACAAGACATTTTTCCGGAAACAGGAAGGAAAAAACTCAAAGTAGCTTTTTTTCTAAAATACTGATGTATTCTTTGGTGTTGATACTCTTATCGCACAGGATCAACTCTGCAATACCAAGTCGTGAAAATGCACTCAAAACCATATTTCCCACATTTCCATGCTTAACTGTAGTTTGAAGACAATCAACCTTGAATCTTTCATCTGATCTTCGAAGACATTGTTCGGAAGCATCATTCACAAGAGAAATCGCCGTCATCTGGCCAAATAACTTTCTGAAACCATTCTAAGTAGAGGGTGCAGTATCCAGTAACAAATCTATGTCCTATCTATGATATTCTCTTGTGATAACAAAGGCCTTTTGCGAATCGTCTTGATGATATTCTATTTTATAGCAACGCACGTGTTGGGGCCGCTTCTCCAACACAAGCACTGCCATGTTGAATATTATTCTGACCTCGTGTTATCTAACACGAGGTCAGAATATAAAGGGAAATAAGACAATGATGAAAGACGGTTGAATTTGTATACATATACATACATTTATTTCTCACAAAGAAAGTTTGTCAATGACAAAAATTCAATAGATATAATCTAAATGCGAAAGTTTCATTTCTCACACTAACGGTAAGATCAAAACACCTGACTTCATGTTAATTCAAGTTTACATAATATTGTTCAAAGTAGCAGCTGTAATAAACTCACAAGAGGAGATATATATTTAAACTCGTTTTATTAGTCGTTCTGTACACGATGATACTACTGTAATGGCGGCTACACATGCGTAGTGAAACCCGGATGTTAGTTGGTTTCTTAGTTCAAGGGACACTACTCTGTCTGCACATGTTACATACATTACATCCCTCCACCCATAGTTCCGAATTACTTGTTTATGTGACATAGTCTTTCAAGTGCTTCGGTTTGTTTTTTGTTCTTTCACCACATCTAATGGTTTCTCTTACTGTGGCCTCCTGCTGTGTATTCCCCCCTCCATTTGTTGTTTCCTGGTCCGGACTCAAGCTACCTGGACTACTGGTGCCTGAAGTCAGTGGGATCACCCAGTCTGTATCCAAATTTTGATTTCTATTTTGTGGACTTGTTCTTCCTATTTCAGAAGCTCTATCTGCGTCCTGCTCCATCTGTTTTTTTACATGGTCCACATGTCTCCTTACCACTGTCCCCGACTCCAGTTTAATTTCATATGACACTGGACCTGTCCGTTTCTTGACCACTCCCTTTTTCCATCTTGGTCCTGTATAGAAATTTTTGGCCCAGACTAATTCACCTTCTCTAAATTCTCGTATGCTCCGAGAGTTGTCATGATATTTCTTTTGAATTTCCTGGTGTTTTCTCATACGCTCCCTCACTGTAGTTTTCTGCGGAATGATCCAATCCAAAACTGTCTTTATTTTCCGGTTCATTAATAATTCTGCTGGTGATATGCCAGTGACCGTTTGTGGTGTGGAGTTATATGACAACAAGAAACGGCTCAGTTTTGAACTTAGGGAGCCTTTCTCATGACTCATTTTTTTCATTCCTTCCTTAAAAATCCGCACATATCTTTCAGCCAATCCATTTGAAGAGGGGTGTTTTGGGGCTGTTGTGATATGTTGGATTCCTTGTCTTGACATAAATGCTTGGAATTCTTCACCTACAAAAACGGCTGCATTATCAGTTACAATTTTTTGGGGCAACCCGTGCGTTGCAAAACATCTTTGTAGGTGTTCCAGGGTGGCGTTTGTGGTGGATGAGTTTGACATGTAGACGTCTAACCATTTGCTGAACGCATCCACTATTACCAGAAACATGTGACCTTTAAATGGGCCTGCATAATCTATGTGAAGTCTGGACCACTCCTCTTCAGGGATTTCCCAAGGATGTAAAGGTGCGGTTGCTGGCATTTGATTGGTTTGTTGACACTCATAGCAATTCCTCACCTTAAATTCTATTTCCTGGTCTAATTTTGGCCACCAGAAATAGCTTCTGCTCAGCCCTTTCATTTTTACAATTCCTGGATGTCCCTCATGGAGTGCCTCTAAAAGTTCTTTCCGCCCTTGTATTGGCACCACTACTCGCTTTCCCCACAGTAAGCATTCCTCCACAATTCCCAATTCATGTCTTCTATTAAAATAAGGGTGCCAATCTTCTGTAGTAGGACACTTCTCTGGCCACCCATTTTTTACATAGTCCAGCACCTGTTTTAGGAGTTTATCCTTTTTTGTCCACCTGGCGATTTCTTGATGTGTAACAGGAGCTTGATCCAGGTAGTCTAGCAGCATAATGTTCTCCTCTGGTATGGGCACTTCTCCCAGTGTTGTAGATCTTGGCAACCTACTCAACCCATCGGCATTTCCATTTTTTCTTCCCTCCCGATATTCTAGCTGGTATGAATATGCAGATAGGATTACTGCCCAACGTTGAATTCTCGCCGAACTGATCTCTGGGATTTTCCTATTTTCTTTAAAATATCCCAAGAGCGGCTTATGATCAGTATATAATGTGAATGGCCTTCCATACAGATACTGGTGAAATTTTTTCACCCCAAAAACTACTGCCAATGCCTCCTTATCAATTTGGGCATAATTCTTTTCTGCTGGTGCGAGGGTCCGTGATACAAAAGCTATTGGTCTTTCGGAGCCATCCTCCATGATGTGAGATAGTACAGCACCCACCCCATATGGGGAAGCATCCGATGCTACTGTCACGGCTTTGTTTGGGTCGAAATGTACCAACACTTTTGAGGAAGTTAATTGTTCTTTTGCTTCTTCCCATGCTCTTTCTTGTTTTGACGTCCACTCCCATATTGATTCCTTCTTCAATAACTGATGCAAAGGAGCTAGAATGTTTGAAATGTTCGGAATGTACTGGGCATAATAATTTATCATCCCCAGAAAAGCTTGTAGCTCCTTTACCGATGTTGGGCGTGGTGCCTGCTTGATCGATTTCACTTTTCCCTCTGCAGGTTTTATGCCTTCCCTGTTTACTATGTGGCCTAGATATAATACCTCGGGCACTAAAAATTTACATTTTTCCCGGTTTAATTTAATTCCACTTTTTCCTAGCCTGTTTAACACTTCCTCCAGGGTCTCTAAGTGTTTTTTCCTGGTTTTGCCTGTCAGTAGAATGTCGTCAATTCTAACAATTACATTTTCAATGCCCTGCAAAATGTTTTCCATAGTTCTCTGAAATATTCCTGGGGCTGATTTCAATCCATAGCATAGTCGGTTGTACATGAAAAGGCCTTTATGAGTATTGATAGTTGTTAATTTTCTAGATTTTTCATCCATCAGTAATTGCTGGTAAGCTTGGCTTAAATCTAGCTTGGTATAGGCCTCACCTCCACCCAATGTCGCATACAGATCTTCTGTTTTTGGTATTGGATAATTATCCAATTTAGTGACTGGATTGATTGTCACTTTATAGTCCCCACAAATACGTACAGACTGATCCGCTTTTAAAATGGGTACTATTGGTGTAGCCCATTCAGAGAATTCCACTGGTGAAATTGTTCCTTCTTTTTGCAGTCTTCCTAATTCCTCTTCTATTTTCTTCTTCAGCATATAGGGTACTGACCTTGGTTTGAAATACCTGGGTTTTGCCTCTGGGTCTATATACAAACTGGCCTGGGTTCCTTTCACTTGACCTAACTTCCCATCGAACACAGCCTCATGCTTTGCTAATATTTCTTTCAATTTGTCTTGGTCAGTCTCCTTTATTGTCTGCACCTTAAAAATCTCCTTCCATGGCAACCTCACATGTTGCAGCCAGTTTCTTCCCAGGAGTGTGGGTGAATCCCCCGCTACCACAATTAACGGTAATTCCACCCGACTACTGTCCAACTGCACTGGAACTTTTGTTTGTCCAATCACCTGGATGCAATTTCCTGTATAAGACCTAAGACGCACTTTTGTGGGCTCCAGCAACTTTTTGTTGTTTATTTTTTCCCACGTTTTTAGTCCCATTATCGTTACAGATGCTCCTGTATCTATCTCCATAGAAACCCTCTTGTCACAAATGTTGATGTCTACACAATAGGGGTCTACTTTTTCCAGTGGCACTCTGATCCTATTTATGGTATAAACTTCCTCGGAATTATCCGAGTCTGTGGCTTCCCCTTCTATTTTCCTCACTGAATTTTTTTTCTTTTCTAATCTATTGGGGGGTTTCTTTTTCATGTTTAATTTAAAACATTTCTCTGCTATGTGCCCTTGTCTTTTACAGTAGTGACACATGGCATATCTGAAAGGACACTTACTTGTTTCGTGTGTTGCTCCACAACGAGTACACTCTTCTTCCGACCTTTCATTCGATCTGTTCTCATATTTTATTTTTTCGGTCTGCCTCCGTGGTGGTGTGAAAATTTTGTTTACTTCTATTGTTTTTGTTTGAATATCTCGTAAATGTTTGGAGGCAGATTCGATGTTGACCGCTATTTTGAAAGCTTCGTTAAAAGTTATTGTGTCTTTCTCTGCAAGTAGTCTCCTCTGAATGTTGTCATCGTTTACTCCTACTACGAGTTTATCCCGTAGCATTTCGTCCAAAAACGTTCCAAAACGACAATCTTCACACATGCTTCTTAATTCTGCCACATAATCCGTGATCGACTCGCCTGGTTGGCGGTTTCTTGTATAAAACTTTGTTCTCTGAACGATCACAGACGGCTTTGGGCTGAAATAATTTTGCATGATTTTGACAAGTTCGTCAAATTCTTTATCTTTCGGTTTTTCTGGAGCTAATAAACTTGATATTTGTTTATATACCTTGCTCCCACAAACCGATAAAAAAATCGCTCTCCTCTTTTTCACGTGAGCTGTATCGTCGGGTATCTCGTTTGCTTCGAAAAAGTTCTCCAGACGTTCGATATATTGGTCCCATTGTTCACTTGTACTATCAAACGATTCCAACCGACCGAAAGTAGCCATAATTCGTTTTTTCTTCAAATCTTCGTCGCCAATTTGTAATAAACTCACAAGAGGAGATATATATTTAAACTCGTTTTATTAGTCGTTCTGTACACGATGATACTACTGTAATGGCGGCTACACATGCGTAGTGAAACCCGGATGTTAGTTGGTTTCTTAGTTCAAGGGACACTACTCTGTCTGCACATGTTACATACATTACAGCAGCGAATGTTGTTATTACGTATCTACTCTTGATTGGACAAAAGCTCAAATCAGCAGTTCCTTTCAACTAATCAAAATGCAAGAAATATTCACTCCAAATATTGGCACGTACTATAAAACCCAAACAGAGTATTTTCTCTTTCCTGTTTTTCTTTCTTTCACAGACAACACACTGCGTACATAACAATCCAGTCAGGGTCATTTTGAGGCCCAAAACACTTTTGGCAAACACATAACAAGAGACTTTCACAAACTACTAAACATAGTGACTGCAAGCACACACAGCGTTCACCAAACGGATATACAGTTTATATATCTACACACACTCTCACTAACAAAGCAAGCACGCTAATATAAACACACATTTCCATGGATATCACATTTACACACATGTAAACGCACATGGCAACAGCTGAAATGAACATTTTTTTACAATCAAGTCACCACTCAAGAATAAGGGGATTAGTAGTGATGGTTATTACTTAACTTGAAGACGGTGATGTTATAGTCATCTGGGAAACAGCCTCGTGGTACTGTGTTCCACAGACGGGCAGTGTTAGAAAAAAAATCTCTGCTCATGGAAATTCTGCTTAGTTCTAGATACACAGAGGGAGAAAGAGAATTTATTGACAGTGGTTGTAGCTAGACGAGTTTTTGTTGTGAATGTTTTATAGGGCCCCCCACCCCTGTAAAACATTCACAACAAAAACTCGTATAGATTGAAGCTTAGTCGAGCACCTGTCATGAAAATAACGATAGAGTAGATAAAGACTAGCAACGTCTTTTCTGTGATAAAGTACTGAAGGGTGGAAAAGAGGACATCACCCACTAGATTCTGAAGTTGGTTTTGTACACCGTCAAAGCAGAAACGGGTGTTCTGAGTTCTGAGCGGCACCTCCCCAGATGTGACACATGTCTTCTCAATTCCTTCTTAACACACAAGGTTACAGCCAAAACAAACATGTGTACTCAATTTCTCTTTACAGACTAGTGTTGGGACGATTAATCGGAATCGGAATCAGGAATCCGAAAAATCAGAACGTTTTAGAGCATCGGAATCGGAAAAATGTTAGCCTAATTTCCGGTTCCAAAAACGATTCTTTTATTGATTTATATCTTTAACCCATTTTTTCCATTGCTGGTACTTATGATAAACTGATAAATATTTATTGATTTTAAACACCAGTAAAACTAAAATCAATAGCATCAACAAAAAAGCAGCTTAATACAAAACATTTACTGGCGGAAATAAATTACCAACATTAAACACACACATATATATGAGAGTTTGAATCACCTACGAGACACCATCCTCGAGTGTCTTCGGTCTCTCCGTACAAGGGTTTGTCAGTACAACCTGACATGAGAATACAAGTAAACGCTGACCAAATATCCAAAATGACATAGTATTTGAAGCCCAAATAAGATACCCTCGACATGGCTATACACTATTTTATACAAGGAATGGTGCACCTTCTCTTAGTGATGTTACCTCAAGTAACAGCACTTAGCTAGATACTCCACCGGACTAGATGAATTCTTGTCCTGGAATCCGGTAAGACAAATAGACCACAAGAAAGATATGCTATAACATAATTTACTGGTCAATTGGAGAGAGGAAAATTAATGTTCTCAATGTTCTTCACTTCTTTACTAACTCGACGTTTGAAAGGAACTTTAATGGAACACTCGGATATCTATATATCTCATATAGAGATCAAGTGCTAGCCCCAAGAAAGAGACCCCTTGATTTCTGAGGATTTATACTGAAGTAAAATGAAAAAAAATACTAAAAGAATACCCGTCCCAGGATGGGAAAAATTAATTACCAACAGACCAGTTTTGTATCACTTTTATATCCCCTTGCAAAGATTTAAATCGAGATATAATTACTAAAGCTTATGTCTAGAATACTTATTTTAATTTCGATCGAAATCCACTACATAATTTTGATTCTAGAAAATGTCTAAAATTTAAGGCTTAAACTTAAGAGGTCTGTTATTTATTTATTTTAAAAACTTTTGTTCGCCTCAAACAAGACATATTGTCACTGAAGCGTAAGGGGCTACTGTGATAGGGGACAGATTTATAGGAGGGCAACCTGGGTGGAGAGTTGGGTAGCAAGATGTTTGTTTGCATTGCATGTAAATTTTTGCATTTTGACATGGTCAGGGAAACAGGGATCAGGGAGAGAATTCCAAAGGCAAGCGGTCCAAGAAAAGAAGCTATTAGAGTGGAAAATCTTCCATCATTTAGAGACTGCTACAGTTAAGGGGTGGAATTTTGCTGTAAGTTGGGTGGGTCGGGATTATTCATGTTTAAGGGGGTACAAATATAGAAAGTTTATCGGAGCACATTCTGTGGAAGTACTTGTAAAACAAGCGCAGCGATGCAACTTTGCAGCGATGGTACAGGGGTTGGAGTTTGGTATACAGTGTGGGACCCATTAGATTAGAAATTCTTCTTTTTTTTTTGCACCATGTCCAAGAGGGAGAGGCTAGTGGTTGGGGCAACAGCTCAGATGGGAGAACAATACTTCATGCTCGGCCGAATGTTGGCTTTATAGAAATATAGGATACTGGTAGGTGTGAGAAGTTTTCTAGCCCGGTAGAGAGAGCCTACCTTCTTTGCGGCAGACTTGGTAGCATCTTCTATGTACTCATTCCAATTCATATTGCCTGAAAATGTCAGGCTGATGAGTTTGAACATTTGACTCTCGAGAAGGGTTCTATCAGCTATGAACATCGATGGTTGGAAAGGTTTCTTAAAGTTGTTAAGGAGCTTTATCTTAGTAGCATTAAATGTGGCCATCCATTTTCGGCCCCATTCTACTACAGACTGGAGGTCATTTTCTAAAGATTTAGTCATTGCCTTGCATGTGTGGGCATTTAATTTGCTCTTGTGCTGGGAATAGAGCATGGTGTCATAAATACACCCATCTCAGATACGATTGCATCGGGAAGGTCGTTTATGAAGATCAGGAATAATATAGATCCAAGTATCGACCTCATTGATGTGATTTGAGAGAATGACCTGGATCTTTCTTTTAGCTAAGAAAGATCTGATAATATTAAATATTCGTCCAGTAATATTGTACGAATTGATTTTCCTGAGAAGACCTTTATGCAAGACCTTGTCAAAGGACTTGGAGATATCAAGCGCTACCACCTTCTTTATGGTATATACATTCAGAAATAACTGTTAGGATATCCGCAGTAAACCAGGATTGCCTAAATCCATACTGTTATTCAGAGAGAAGTTTAGCAAGGTGGTGAATTATTGCTAGATTGATTAATGATTGAAAGATTTTAGTGAAGTGTGAGAGAAGACTTATGGGGGATTAATTTTGCGGGTGTGTACTTTGTATGGTCATCTTGAATGACCTGGATCTTTCTTTTAGCTAAGAAAGATCTGATTATATTGTTATTGATAAATGGTTGAAATTCAAAAGACATTCCAGAATGGTGGAATCCATAAATATAAGTAGTAATTTTTTATATCATAAGAAATGGATTACAAAACATTTTATATGAAACTTTCTTGAAATTCTTGTCCGTCTTATTTTAATATATCTGTCTGTCGCAGAGGCATAGGTGTAAACTCCATTGTGCTGCATGGAGAGAAATGATATGATAATGATACGGTGGATGAGTAATGTGGGTCATCAAAATTAAGCCTGTCTTTAAAGACAGGCTTAATTCTGATGACCTCAGTGGAAGATTAAATCTGGAGAGTATAGGGAGATGTGTACGGAAGAGTAAACTTTGATGGTATGGTCATGTTGAAAGAATGGATGAGAGTTCTTAGGTTAGTAGATGTAGAACAGTTAACGTAGCAGATACATTGACAGCATGACTTATACAAACCCTTTCGACACCTTAAATAGCAAAACATGATGATGATGATGATGATGATGATGATCCAGACGCAGTAAAATTTAAACAATAAAATTTACAACCTCAAATTTCCCGCTTTTCTAGCGACCACCTTGTATATTAAAATCTCTGAAAATATCTAACATACTGTAGGGAATTTCTTCGATCCCCACGGATTGTACATTGTTTCTCCATCGACAGAAACAGCTGTTCGTCTCTCTCATAGTAGTTGGTTCATTGGATACTGATATCCTCAGCAATGGTGACAGGTGCAGCTGCAGAAATGTTCATCTTTTCTTCTTCTTTCTTGTCTTAAGTAATAGAAGCAATGAAAAAGTACAACAAATAACCCCATTATTTGCTCTGGGATTTGGTTTAATTTTTACAGTAATTTTGGCGCTTTTGTAGAGTACAGCATTGATGCAATAATACTCATTGACTAAGAGATTTATCATTTTTTTTTCAGAAGAGAATTTCGAATACTAAAACCAACGCAAATTAGAAAATGCAACAATAGTTGCAGAGGAATTAGAATTGTTATTAAAGAAAACTGCCAACCTTTTTCTTTATGTAACAAAGTTTATAACATTAATAACAAAAACATTTTCTTTCTGTTTTGTAATGTTAAATACATTAACATTTTTTGTTATTGTTATAAACTTTATTACATTAAAAAAAAGTCGGCAGTTTTAATAACAATTCCAATTCCTCTGCAACTATCGTCGCATTTTTAACATTTTAATAAAAATTATAATTCCTCTAAGTTGCATTAGTTTTTTGTTCCGAATTCTCTTCTGAAAAAAAAATCTCTTAGTTAACGAGAGCTATTTCCCTTGCATCAGTGCCTTACTCTACATGATCGCCGTAATATTTACAATAATTAACATATAGATGAACTGCATCTTCTTGTTCAACCCTCATAGGGTGATGGATCACCTGAAAACCACGTCTGCAAGAAGCAAGAACACTCGAGCTTCTCTGCCACTGAAAGAGGCGATTCGGAAGTCTATCACTCGGACTCCAAACAAAAACTTCATAAAACCAACAATCTTCTTCAAGCTCCAATAAGACAAAATAATTCGGCTCAAAATAATCCGATTCTGACTTCTCCTTTCTGACCCTTTTTTTCCTTTCTTCCTTCCTTTTTATCAGCAGAGTTTCAATCTCAGGATTATGCTCCGATCAACTGGCTACTCTGGTGCCCCTTCGACGTAAATTCACTAGACCAACTCGGCAATCAGCTAAATCCCATCCATTTACTGTGGAGGTCCCCAGATGCCAGAGAGCCTTCTACTCCAATAGCTTCTTTCCTTGTGCTGCTGGCCTCTGGAACTCCCTGCCCCCTGTTTCCCCGACAGTACCGACATGCAGAGGTTTAAAACTTATGTAAACAGACATCTCACAGCACAGCTTCCAACTTAGAATGACACCCTAAACCTACTCCCCAATTCTCAGTAGCCCCTTACGTCTACAGTGGCGTCCTGCTTTGTTTGGAGTGAAATATCATTAAAAAAAAAAATTAAAAAAAAGTTAATTCTGTTTAACCAATGAAAATAAAGAATTCGTTGGTTAACCATTTTTGTTATTAAGGTGAATTTGCTTATTGCAGTGTAATAACCAGTCGTTTTGTTATTCCTAGGTCGTGAGTTCAATCCTCACTAATAACCTAGGAATTCGAAATTTCTTTACTTTTCCAACTACAAGCCAGGCAAATGTGGATCCTTTTATGGCAGGGACGAAGCAAGTCGGGGCCACTTCGACCGCTCGATTCTGGCTCAGGACCATCACTTCCGCCACAGCCACATACTTTCTCCTGTTACGCAACTGTGCTGCACAGAGCAACCTTTCCTGCCTTGACAGAATACAAAACCAACTTCGAAATCTAGCGAGATGTCCTCTTTTCTTCTCTACAGACTCTTTCTAACAGAACAGAAGTTGCTAGTCTTTCTCTACTCTACCGTTATTTTCATGGTAGGTGTTCGACTGACCTCCAATCTATGCCTCCCGCCCCATAAAACTAGCTACAACCACTGTAAATAATTTTCCTTTCTTCCTCTGTGTACCTAAAACTAAATGGAACTTCCATGAGCAAAGTTTATTTCCAAGAACTACCCATCTGTGGAACACAATACAACGAGGCTTCTTCCCAGCTGACTACAACATGGTCGTTTTCAAGTCTAATGTAAACAAATTCTTGTTGAGCCGTCCTCTTAAATAATCAAATTCTGCCCAATTTCAATTATCGTTACCAATCATCACGGTTTTGTCTCACCATCCACCTGACAAACTCATTAACCCTTATCCTCTAGTGGCCTTTGGGCCTTGATAAGCTGTAATTGGTTTTGTACTCTGTCAAGGCAGGAAAGGTGCTCTGAGAGGCACCTCCCCAGATGTGGCAACAGAACTCTATCTTAGGACGCATTTGACTTTTATACAGGTAGAGAATTGCGTCAGGAGTGAGATACTTTCTGGAGCAGTAGAATGATTCAACCATTTTCTCAGCGACCTTAGCAACAGATTTGATATAAATTTTTCATTTCAAGTCTGGAGTGAAGGTCAGTTCTAGAAGCTTATAAAAGCAAGGGGGCTTCCTCAATGAGTGAGTCATTCATTTCAATTGAGGCAAAGTGAAGATCCGAGTGTTAGTGGTGAAAGGAGAGCAGCTTGGTTTTAGACACATCAAAAGTAACAAGTCACCTTTTTCCCCATTGCACCACGTGCTCCAGGTCGGAAGAGAGAGAATTAGAAAGATCTTCAAAATGTTGTCATAGATGGTTGTGTGTCATCTGCATAAATGTCAATGAATGTGATTTGGGAGATCATTGATGAAGATCACGAAGAGAGTTGGCCAAGAATGGATCCTTGAGGCACGCTGGTGTTCATACTATGTGCTTCGGACTTCTGACCATCAATAGCTACTTTTATAAACCTATCGAAGAGAAAGGATTTGATGGTTGAGCAGACATTTTCGGATATTCCATAGCTAGTAAGCTTGCGCCAAATCCTATCAAAAGCTTTTGATATGTCAAGAGCTATTACTCTAGAAACGAAGCCCCCGTCAATAGATTTATGGATCCTGTATGATATTACAGTCAGCATATCAGCTGATCTTGCAGGACGAAATCCATAATGTTTGTCACTGAGTAGATTGTTTTTGCTGAGGTGGTTGACAACTTCTTGATGTATCACAGACTCAAACAACTTACTCATTATGAACAGGAGACTAATTGGTCTGTACGAAGATGCAGAAGACCGATCTCCAGTATTTTTAAATACTGGTCAGACTGACAAGGTTTTCCAAGGTGATGGGAACCATTTCTCCTTTAAACAACGATTGAACAGCTTTGTAAGAATAAAAGGTGATTGGAATGTTGTCAGGACCAGTTGTCTTGCTGGCATCAAGGTTCTTGGTAAGTTTGGCAACATCCTGGACAGATATATGGATGTCACTCAGAGTGTCTACAGTCATAGGGGGGAATTCAGGAGGTAGGCGGCCCTGATTGCAAAGGGTAGAATTTGATGCAAAGTTCTTTGTAAAAAGTTTAGCTTTATCAAATGCTGAGGAAATCATTTCTGGTCCATTGATGATGGTTGGAATAGCGGTCTTACATCTGTTCAGGACACTTTTTGTTATTCACCAAAACTCATGGGAACCAAGCCTCTGCTCAGCCACTCTATATTTAATATATTGGCCATAAAACTTTCTCACGTTTTCTATAACCTTCATACAGTGGTTGTGGGCAGTCCTAAAGAAGGCTTTGGTTTCAGAAAATCTATTTTGTTGAAAGCAATTGAAATAGTGATTTTTGTGAGCAATGTCTGAAAAGAACTGGCAGCAACTCAATCATCTGCACTCACTATTCAGGTTGGGTCCACAAAAGGTGCAGTGGCATAAAGGGCTCTCTCAAAGCAGATCCTCACTTTAAGTGCGTTCGTTGCACCGGCACGGCAAGACCAATAGATGGCAGACCACTGACGGAGATGGATACTGGTGACAACAAGCTGGAAGTAGTGACAGACTTTTGTTATCTTGGAGATGTGCTGTCATCAGGTGGAGGCTGTGAACTCGCGGCAGCTACACGTTGCAAGTGTGCCTGGAAAAAGTTTAGAGAGCTGCTACCAATCCTGACAAACAAACACCTGCCAACAACTACGAGAGGGCGTGTATACTCCTCATGTGTCAGAAGTGTGCTGTTGTATGGCTCAGAAACTTGGGCTGTCTCTGCTGGCATACTAAGGAAGCTGCGCCGTAATGACAGGGCAATGGTCAGATGGATCTGTTTGGTGAGGCCTGAACAGTACGTTTCTTTTGAATCCCTGCTCTCACAGGTCGACTTGAAAAGCCTTGCGGACATCATGCGGAAGAACAGACTGCGTTGGTTGGGTCACATTGAGTGTAGCGATGGCTGGATTGCTAAAGTCCGACAGTTGAATGTGCCAGCAGAGAACATCACCACTGGCAGACCCAAGTTGACTTGGGAGAACGTAGTCAAACGTGATAGGAAGGCCATGGGTATGGATTCCATCAAGCCTTGCCAAAGACAGGAGTGGAGAGGAAGACTTAGATTTCGAGACTAGACAATCAGGCCCCACCCTCATCAGAGGATTAATTGTGGCCTGATTCAACAAATAAACCGGTTGTTGTTGATGTTGATGATGATGATGATGATGACATTCAGGAGTGTACCATGGCTGGCTGTTAAGTTTTTGTTGGAATTTCCTAGGGGGTATGAACCTCTCAATACCAACGATTAACCAATCAGTTAATTCGGATGCGATACAGAACACATTCTTTTCAAAAATAGAATGCACATAAATTTATAATATGAAAGATCTGAGTCTGTCCCAGTCAGCCATCGAGTATCGATACACTCTGTGATGGAAAGCAACATCAGAGGTCTTACTGTACTTTGTTTTGGTCTTAATTGAGACAACTGAGTGATCGGAAGATCCCAGTGGAGACAGAACAACAGATGAGCACTGTTCAGAACAAGTTGTTAGAAAAAGATCAAGAAAACTAGCAAAATTTCTGTCAGCATCTTGTACGCAAGTAGGTTTGTCAACAATTTGTGTAAGATCGCAAGCAAGGGAAAAATCATGACAAAACTTCCCTACATCATTAGTCTTGTTTGATCGGACTAGCCATTCAACATTGTGAACATTAAAGTCACAACAGACATGAATGCTGGCAGAAGGGTAAACAGACAGGATAATGGTCAATTTTCTCAGAGATATTCTCAAGGAACGATAAATGCTGTGCTGTAAATAAATGCTACACGGAAACCATAAATATAGGGCAATTTAGGGCCTCTTTGGAGATGTCCCTACTGCATGGAAAGCCATCTTGAATGTAGGCACAAATTCTATGTCCATGACGATCTTGAGTGTTTGGTTTTGACATCATGTTCGAGTAACTTTTAATCATAAAATCATTGGTAGAAGCTGACGGGCTGATGCCAGTTTCACATAGAAAAAATATGTCTGATTTGGTCTCCTGTAAGTGGATCTCAATTTCTGTAAGGTTTGAATGCAGACCCATAATGTTGGAAAAGGAGACCTGATAGTAGCGATCCATGTTACAAGTAAGGGATCTTTTGTTTTGGAACATTTTATGTTGGGATTGAAAAAATTGTGGAAGAAATCGGTATATGGGTTGAGAGACAAAACACAGAAAGAATGAGTAAGCAGATTATCTTTGTAAACCATTGAAGAAAGAAAAGTTGTAGCAGTTCCCACCAATATGGCATAGAAAAGCCCCGCCGGAAAATACTGCATGGTATAGACTCCATTCACCAAATAGCAATACAGCAGGTATTTTGCATCTGCTGATAAGACAGCCTTCTTGGGAGTAACTCCAAAGTTCAGGTTCTTGGACTATCAGGTAAATACTGTCAGCCCAGATAAAACGTCTTCCTCCAGCACACATTTCCATGTATGGCTATATGTTTATATATTTATATGTACAAGATTCATTCTTAAACTAATTAACTGATCATTATGAATTTTGGAATACAGCTTCTATGCATAAGGGTGGGTAATGTGAGCTATATTTAGTTTCATGCAAAAGAGGCAAAAAAATGGTGGAAGCCCTTTGTGAAAATTCAGATATGTCTGGTTTTTTTTTTAAATTTCAATAGATATTAGACATCAATTAATAAATATTCCTCGAGTTTCAGTTTCTTTGTAGTATTTTAAAGGGGTTTTAGGGGACATTAAATGGGGACAACCTCCCATTTGAAAATTCAAATATTTCAGAATTGTATTAAATTTGATCCATAGTCATTAGACACCAATTAAGCAAGATTCACTTAATTTCGATTTCTTAAGACCATTTGAGACATTTTCTAGAATCAAAATCATGTAATGGATTTTGATCAAAATTGGAATAAGGATTCAAAACATATGGTTTAGAATCAGTCATCGACATCGATGTGGGACACACTTTGGAGTGTTTTAAATGACTGATGGTGAGTGATGTGGTCGAACCAGTTGAGATGTTGTGCAATGTAATTTCTTATGGGGAGTTTTACAGTGAGACCAGCAATTTCCTCCATCCAATACGCTGCAGCAAGGATCATGTTGTTTTGACGTTTCGTTGTCAAAATTAAACAATCCTGGTTGAAGAAAAAGCCAAAAAAAAAAACACACAAAAGTATTTATGCGATTTTAAAAACAAAACAAAAATTAAAGCCTTAAAAAACAAAACAAAGTGAAACAAAAATTAAAGCCTTAAAAAACAAAACAAAGTGAAACAAAAATTAAAGCCTTAAAAAACAAAACAAAGTGAAACAAAAATTAAAGCCCCAAAAAACAAAACAAAGTGAAACAAAAATTAAAGCCCCAAAAAACAAAACAAAGTGAAACAAAAATTAAAGCCCCAAAAAACAAAACAAAGTGAAACAAAAATTAAAGCCCCAAAAAACAAAACAAAGTGAAACAAAAATTAAAGCCCCCAAAAACAACCACTGGCAACATCTGGTAGGTACAGGTAATTACAAATAAAAATAAAAACTATTTTCAAATTTTTTAATAAAAAAATATTGAGATCCGAGTCAGTTTGAAAATACATGTTTTGTTTACATATGGAAAGGTGGGACCCTTAATTGATATAAGATTCAGTGTCATGCTAACCTTGGTCCTTTCAGCTGCAGATATAACTAAGATGTTAAAGCTACACTTGATCATCATCATCAATTATCATCATCATCATCATCATCATCATATTCGGTTTAACGTCTGTTTTACATGCCAGCATGCATTGGACGACTTTTAGAAATTGACTTCCAAACTAACATATCTCTGGTCAGGTCTTTATTTATCCCTCCCTCTCAAATCCATCCTATGTTTTACTTGGTCTTCTGCCAACTGACTCTGCTAACTCAACTGTTCTACATCCACTAACCACAGCAATTTCATCCATTCTTTCAATATGACTGAACCAACAAAGTCTTCTATTCTACACACATCTGTCCAGATTGAATCTTCTTCCTCCGAGGTCATCAGATCTAAGTCTGTCTTTAAGCCTCACACTACACATCCATAATATCAATCTCATATCATTTCTCTCCATGCAACACATATTCTCAACCCTTTTAAAAACCTTAAAGAATAACAGAAGTATTAATTAAACGATCCTTCTCAATGTTTCAAATTTTTTTGAAAACCTTACAGAATATTAACATAATATCTGAGAAAAACCATATATTTTCTATTACAGGGTGACCCTAAAAATGTCACACATGGAATCGTTGATAAAATTCACAACTCTTTCTGCAATCCAACCATATTTGCTACAAATAAACTTCCGTCTATGTCCGACGCGTCCACCAAGTCGCAATCATGAATGTCCAACAATCTTTGTTTTATCGCTGTTCAATGATATATGAAGAGATTTTAGTGACAGTGTCATCAGTAGGAGGTGTGATACTTAATGGTCTTCACACTCACCGGACCATAACCACCCAGATTTTATTTGTGGGGTTATCTCAAAGATAATATCTATCAAAACAATCCCCAGACTATTTCATCGACAGCCCAAATCAAATTATTGACAATTTTGCATGTTGCATTCAGGTGTGATGATCATTGAATAAAACAAAGACTGTTGTACATTCATGACCTAAATTTGGTGGACAAGTCAGGCATACACTGAAGTATATTTGTACCAAATATGGTGAGATTGCAGAAAAGATTGTGAATTTTAGGGGGGAGGGGGTCACCATTTACAGGGTGTTTGAGACAAATTTGATCATTTTTTTATATTCTTTTATTTCAGAACCATTTGAAGCATTTAATAGCTGTAAAATGTAATGGATAGTTGTTTCTGTGTATTATTAGTGAGTTTGAGAGCTGGAGACCATGGACGACTGGAAAGCTCTAGAATATTGGAAGAGAGTGTCTTGCATCATGATGATTAGAACCAGATTAAAAAGTTCGAAAATCTTAGCTGCAGCTCAGTTCTCTTTGAATACCACGAAGGCCATTAGAGGTGAATTGGAGAATTGCGATGAAGATGTGGAAACAGAGGCTAGCAGGAAGGATCATAAAAGATCATAGCAGGCATTCTGACCCTGTCTTGACAAGTAAATTGGCCAATAAACTCCCAAAAAGGTGTGATAAGATCCAGGAAAGACATTGCAGATTGTGGGGGGGGGGGAGATGACTGTCGGAGTGACGACGATGAAGAAAGCGCTGAACCAGAATTTTCACTCCTTCTTATACAAGAGTTGCAACGACCAACTACTCACTACCAAGGCCCAAGATAACCACCTTAAGAAGCTTCTCAACGAGGTCAATCATCCAGTTGAGCCGGTGGTGCTCTGATTCTTCTCAGGACCAGTTGCACAAGAAGCAGAACAATAGATGACTAGCAGACAGTCTGCACAAAGTTCTGCATATCATGAAGATCAAGTTCCCTCAAAATGTGACGGTTTTCAGGTGTGTTTCTATTGAAGGCCACCTCACATCTTCAAAAAGGTACTCAGACTCAGATGACTATATTGAGTTGCTATCTATAGTTGTCAAACACTGGGTAGAGAGGGTGACTGCAGAAAGGCCATACATGTGGCAGCAGGACTCAGCTCCGTGTCACACCTCTGGGAAAACCCAGAAGTGGGCTGCTTCAGAATTTCCACGACTTCACCAGTCCCAACATCTGGACTCCCAACTCGCCTAATTACAACCCCATGGGCTTTTATGTGTGGGGCACCGTTGAGAAAAATACCAACTGTATCGCCTTGCGACACCGAGGACATGCTGATTACCAGGATCAAGCTGATGTTCAGACGTCTCTTAAAGGACACCAGGAAGACCGAATGCTCCACCTGGACGCCGTGGTGGAGGCAGAGCGGTTTCTTTGAGTTATCTGTATTCTACAAAAGTTCCTCTAAGAGATGCACTTTGAATTTTGAGAATGCATCAATTATTGGCCAAGATATGACGATTTTTCTTTCCTTCACAAAATGTCAAATTTGTCTTGAACACCCTATATTTGAATTATTCGGAATACTATTCTCATCTTGGTTGTTATATTTATGTACTCGAGAAACATTACGTTTTATTTCATTCACAAGGGTAGATTGTTCTCATTCCATCAGCCATGACCGGGTAGAAGTGTTAATTTATCGTATTCTTAGTTAGAATCGAACCTTCAACCTCCAGAAGACTGTTAACTAGAAATGATTGTTAAGCAATACTTTTAACTATTAGGCCATGGGTCCATGTGGAAGTTACATTGGCCAAAACGTTGTAAATATAACATCCAAGGTAAGAATAGTTTGTATAATCCAAATTATCAATCTACACCTAAAAAATTCTGAAACAAAAATTTAGGTTACAACCAAACAGACACAAAACTTCTATTATAATAAAATCCATTATTTTTGGTGGTATAACTCAAAACTGTGTATCGGTATTTTAGCCGCACCTGATCTTAATTACTTTAACTGGCCATAATCTCATTACGGTTTTTAGAACCAAGTGCATTTATTATAAGCAACCACAATTATGCAAGGCGTTGAAAGGAACAGGTTTAACATAACACTATATCTGACGTCACTCAACCCCCATAGCTTTCCACAAACATATACAAAACATGCATTTTTGAATCTTTATTGAGAACAATCTATTTCCATGCATTAAAGAAAGGGCCCATTTCGAAATTCCGTATCAGTTCCCGAGTTCGACAAAGTTTTTCGAGTTTGAAAAGATGCATTTGAAAAATGTCAGAGGTTACATCAGCCGAAACGTTGTGAAAATATCAAGCAAGATGACAATAGCAGTCTGAATAATCCAAAACGGTTCGTCTATATAATTTTTATAATTATATATTGCATTTCCGAACATTCTCTCGGGTCACCTCAATGGGTAAAAGTTGCCCAAATTAAGGTTTAAGGATCGTCTCAAAAGCTTTCTGAGGAATACTGCCATTTCTGCTGAAAATCAGGAGGCATTAGCTTCAAACAGAACTGGTTGGAGGGTCACCATCTATCGGTCAGTGAAAAAGTCCGAGGCTAATCAGATCAAACATGAGTAATTGAATGGTGCTGCCAAAAAGGATGAGTCCAAGTCCTTCAACATTCAGATACACGTGTGAATCATGTGGGAGTGAGTCTGTCTGTCCAGAACTGATTAGTAAGTCACATGCATTTGTTTTGGTTTACTAATGAGACACCACTTAACAAGGTTAAAAGCCACTCGAGTATAAGGATTAATGAGATGGATGGATTGTCTCTATTTAGTAATTAGACACTAGAACTTTTTTCTTATGTGGGGGTTATCCAGCTCCCCCAAAAAGGGTACTCTATATGAGACAAAAATAAAAAATGCCCTGGTCAAGAACGTTTCTCCTCCTCCGACCAAGGTCAGAACACTTTGATCCCAGTCTGAAGGCCAGATGGATTGTCAGTTGAATGATGAAGAATATTATGAGAGGATTGAAAATGATGAATGGAATGAACAAAATTTGATAACTTATGAGGACGGTTGAATAATTTTCAAGTAAAAACGATAAGAAAATGAAAAAAAAAAGCGTCTTATTCTTTGCCCCTCCACCTTTCCGTCTTTGTTGTGTACAAATGTGGCTTAAATAACTTTTTTAATTTTTTTTACTTTTATTCACTCTAAACAAGGGATATTTTCACTAAGACATAAGGGGGCCACTGTGATAGGGGGCAAATTTATAGGGAGTAATCTAAGTGTGGAGTTGGGCAGCAAGATATTTGTTCACATTACATTTAAATTTCTGCATGTTGGTACAGTCGGGGAAACAGGGAGCAAAGAGGGAATTTCAAAGGCAAGCGGTCTGAGGAAAGAAGCTATGAGAGTAGAAAGTTTTCCAGCATCTAGGGACCTCTAAAGTGATTAGCTATTAGGCCGGTGAGTCGTAGGTATTTTCGTTGAGGGGGTACAAGTGCAGTAAATTTATTGGAGCACATTCCGTCGAAATACTTGTAAAACAATCACAGGTATGCAACACTGTGGCGATGGGACAGGGGTTAGAGCTTGGCACACAGTGCAGGTCCTATTAGGTTAGAGATTCTTTTTCCATCCTGTCCAAGAGGGAAAGGCTAGTGGTTGGTGTACCATCCCAGATGTGACAACAATACTCCATGTGTGAGCAAATGGTGGCTTTATAGAGATATAGAATACTGGCAGGTGTGAGAAGTTTTCTAGCCTGGTAGAGGGAGCCTACCTTCTTTGCAGCAGACTTGGCAGTATCTTCCATGCATTTATTCCAATTCATGTTGCCTGAGCATGTTAAGCCAATGAGTGATTAAACAGGTCACTAATTTTTAAGTAAAAATGATAATTAAAAAAAAGGGGCTTTATTCTACCCTCCTTCCACTCTCGTGTGTGCATGTGTGTTCTGCGTTTATTATTATTTTCATTTTTCGTCTTCATGTCTCACGCTGGGGTTAGACATTTCATGAATAACTTCCAACTTCTATCTGTTGCTATCTCGCTTGTGCCGCATGCTAGGATCGAGTCGTCACCAATAGATCCCCTTCATATACTTAAGCGGCCTACCACACGGCTTTGTCGACAGCTGCTTGAAGACTCTTCATGTGGTGGACAAACTTCGTCTTATTAAGTATCACAACCCAGCCAGTTGAGTGTGTGAAAATGGATAAATATAGTGAAATTCCCTTCAATTTCAACTTGAGATAACTCATTATTTTTTTTTTTTGGGGGGGGGTATCTTGATAACATTCAGATATAAACAAAATTTAATCTTTTCTCTTTACGAATATACTATTCATCCTTTTGAGTTATTAATAATTTTTTTCTCCAGGTTACTTCAAGTTTTCAAGTTATGTTACTGTTTTCAGTGACAGACGATTTAATTTTTAATGTTGATGTTTTTAAACTTAATGTGCACAATGTTGTGGGTCTTTATGCATATATAAAAACAGTTAAATATGGTTGGCTTAATATAAGATTTTCAGTTGTCTTTCCCAAACAAAAAAAGAAGTAAAGAAAAATCTAGCTTGATCTCTTGAATCATATTACAAAGATTCGATATGTTAGCTGTCGAAGTGAATCTTATATGAATCGTCAAAGTTGCACTTACATGTCATTTTTGTATGTTTTTCAAGAGGTAATGGAATTTTACCCAATGTTTAGGCTCGCTTGATCTCATAATTATTGTTTCCATTATGATTAATTTGCATTTACCACAAGATGACATCACATTTATAAGGGTTTTTCACTTGTTTGAAGTCTTCATTTTTAGTTATACATTGCAAAATTTGACTTCTGGACCAATAGCACACACGACGACAAATTTTCTAATTTCCAACAAACTTTGAATGGTTATAATTTAGTGGGGAATTGTGCTACCAAAATAAATTTGAGATTATTTTTTTATGTTTTGCAAAGATCTGTGTGTTCACATTAATATAATGAAAATAACATTTAGGTTTGGGATAGTCTTATAGTTGTGTCAGTTCATTCACTCACTGGTATGAATTGTGTTGCCAACAGAATATTTGGCTTGATTTTTTTGTTTTAATGGCATATCAACCATTTTGGCATCATTTAATTTGGAAAACTAACTACTGCAAACGATTCATTGAACAAAATGTGTTAATTTGGCCACAGTTGGGGTAAATTGCAGTTTTATAAAGTATCAGTGCATAATTGATCTCAATAAGTTCAATAGGATTTGAACTCTTCATAGGTGATCCCATAGACTGAGACAGTATAGCATCTCATAGGCTGAGACGAGTCACTTATGCACAGCTATAGGTTTAAGAGTCACCCTTAAACACTTCATCTCACTGCCGACTTTGCTCCAACAGACAAAACACCTATCGTCCTCAATGGTGATGTTCTTGAAGAGGTTGAAGGTTTCATATGTCTTGGCACCATCATCACAGTCACTGGCCAAGGTGAAGCTGACATCAAAGTGCAAATTGATCTTGCATGTCATGCCTTCTGCAAACTCAATTCTGGTTGAGATTTGAAATAAGGTGCAACACCAAAGTAAAGATCTATCAAGAGCTTGTGCGAATGATCCTATATTTATATCAGCAAGTCCTGACCAATTACAGTGGAAGACACTAAGCGGCTGGAAACTTTCAATAACCACTTCTTGCGTCGCATCCTCCATGTCCGATGGCAGCACTTTGTCTCAAAAACCTCAGTACATTTCCTCTGCAAAATCAACTCCCTCTACCAAGTCATCCTGATGAGACATCTACACTGGCTGGATCATTCCCTTTACGGTCAACCGAGAGAGTTCATCTATAAAGTAATTGCCCCTTCTCCCCTACAGTGTTGGAAAATGCAATCTGCTGGACAATGAAAAACATAGCTGATGATGCTTAAAGCTGAGCTGGAACCCAACCTGAGCCTGTGTGTCTACAGAGTTCAGCATTGGAACAGTGAGTGGCTAGAGATCACTCTAATCGCTGACTTCAAATCGTCAGGCTTGGTTGGCCTTCATAAGGGAGGCAGTGGTGAGGATGGATCGAGTCAGCTCAGTCAACCCTGGGTGAATGCTGTTTCAAGTACAAGTAAGGCAATTTTGTTTCAACAAGTTGACAGTCAACAAATAATTGAAAATGTTATTACTGCATGTAAATGTGTGCGAGTTATTCCCCTTTGCTTGTTTGTTGGTATTAATGAAAGGGGCATACAGCTTATATACTACCCTTTATACCCGGTATTAATTAACAAGAGGGACATACAGGCTCAGCACTATCCTTTTGAAACGACTAGCATGGTGCATCATGAGTTACATTTGTATGCGGACTAAAAAAGAATTTTTTTTTATATACTAATGGTTCACCACTAACGCAGACCGAAGTCACTCGAGGATAAGGGTTAGTGAGATTTTCAATTAGATGATAGAACAGTACAAGAAAAGGATTGAGTACTATGTTTAATCTACAGACAACACCACAGATATTTGTTGACATTGGATTTAAAAACGACCATGTTGTAGTCTGTAGAGAAACATTCCTGTGGTAACGTGTTCCACACATGGGAATTTTTTGGAAAGAAACTCTGTTCATGGAAGTTTTGTTAGATTATAGGTACACAGAGGAAGAAAGGCGAGTTCTTAGCAGTGTTGGTAGCAAAACAAGTTCTTGCCGCGAAGGTGTTTGAGTGAGGGTGGGGGTAACAAGAGCTTGAAGCTCAGTTGATCACCTACCATGGAAAATACTGATAGAGTAGGGACTAGGGGGCTGCAGGGAAGAGAAGGGATCATCTCCCACAACAGGGGCAAAGAGGTTAAGTGCACGAGAAATTCTATTTAATTAATCCAAATTCAACTCAAATTATTATTGATTCATTTAGAATAGTTCATAGAGATTTATTTCTGTTCATTTTCAGTTTCCACGTTGGAAAATTTGTTGTGTTAAATTTGCGATGACCATGTGCGTTCAAACAAATATTCTCCATCAGTCAAACTCACATTCTCATTTTTTGGCCCCTCTCCCTCCACCATGTGCTACTGCAACACTGACAGTGAAAGCTACTTTGTACATCGCCCATTTTGGGTACCTTAAAAGAAAAGGTTGTTCCAAAAGATTGGGGTCTTAGTACAATTGTAAACTGTTACAAGGGTTTTTTTAAAGGAGCTCTGAATCGAGGTAATTACAGAGGGTTAAAAGTGATTGAGAAAATAATTGAGCAGCAAATAAGAAGTCAGATATGCATAGTGAAATGCAGTTTGGTTTTATGCCTTGGCAAAGTACCATTGATGCTATATTTATCTGGAGACAAACACAAGAGAAGTATCTTGGTAAGAAGAACCTGTATTTTGCTTTTGTGGATTTGGAGAAAGTTTTTGCAAGAGTGCCAAGAGATGTTGTAAATCAGAAGAAAATGGTTGGTGAAGGTTATTCGAGCAATGTACAGAAATGCTCAAAGTCGTGTTAGAATTAACAGCACATTTAATGACAACTTTAATGTTAAAGTGGGAATACATCAGAAATCTGTACTGAGTCTGTTGCTTTTTATTTGTGACTTAGAAGTGTTGTCCATGGAGTTTCATATGGGTTATCCGGAAGAGATGCTGTAGATGATTTAGTACTTGCCTGTGAAACAATGAAAGGCCTAACCCTAACCCTACTTGCTAAGTTAAAGGCTTGAAGGAATGCTATGGAAAGTAAAGATCTGAAAGTGAATGTTACCGAGACCAAAGTGATGATCAGTGGTTGCAGTGTTGCAAAGCCCCAGAAAGAATAAAGTTCCCTTGCTCAGTTTGTGGAAAGGGAGTTCTGAGCAATTCAATTTTTCTGTGGTACTTGTAAGCATTGGGTACACGAGATGTGCTGTGAAATTACAGGTAGGTTGAGAGATGATAACCAGTGCATGAAGTGTAAACCAATGAAGACAGATGAGAATTCAGATGTGGAGAAAGTAGATTTGGATGGTGATGCTATTGAGGTTGTCAAGTTTTATTACCTTGCTGAGAACAGGGAGAAGCTGGTCTGGTGTGATTGCAAGAATTAGGAGTGGATAGAGTTCAGGGAACTTCTGCCATTACTAATCAGCAGAGTGTTACCACTGTCGATCAAGGGAAGAGTCTATCAGACATGTGTACGCAGTGTGATGATGGAAGTAAAACTTGGCCAGTTGAGGATGTATGTTGCATGGAGAGAAATGATATAAGAATGATATGATGGATAGGTAATGTGAATCATAATTACAAAGATGACTGCAGAGGAAGATTAAATCTGGACAGTATATGTAGATGTATGTAGAAGAAGAGACTTTGATGGTATCATCACATTGAAAGAAGTGCTTGTAGAACAGTTGAGGTAGCAGAGTCAGTTGGCAGGGGAAGGCCAAGGAAAACATGGGAGGAAGTGATAAGGATAGATTTAAGAGAAAGATGGATAAGTAAAGACCTGGCCAGAGATAAGTCAGTTTGGAGGTCAATTTCTAAAAGCTGTCCAACACATGCCAGCATGTAAAATCAGACGTTGAGCTGAATATGACGATGATGATGATGATGCAAGGTCCACGTTTATTTGCATTCATGCAAAACTATGGAACACAAAGATGAATTATTCGCCTCATTTATTATGTGTCCGTCTATGTATCTTCAGGTGAGAATTTCTGAAGTAGCCTTTCCCGCAAATCTCACAGCGAAATGGTTTGTCTCCTGTGTGAGTGCGTATATGCATCACCAGATATGCATTCTTAGAAAAAGTCTTAGCGCACACGTTACATTCAAAGGGCTTCTCACCCGTGTGCGTTCGCATATGCATTAACAGGGAAGCTCGTGTGGAAACATTCTTGCCGCACAGTTCACACTGATATGGCTTTTCTCCAGTGTGAATACGAGAATGCTGAAGACAGTTGCCACTATCGGCAAACCTTTTGCTGCACACCATACATTGAAAGGGTTTCTCTCCAGTATGGGTCCGGATGTGTGTCAACAGTGTGGTGTTTTCTGCAAAGTCCTTACCACATACTTCACAGTGGAACGGTTTCTCTCCAGTGTGACGACGCATGTGCTTCAACAAATGCACATTCTGTGAAAATTGTTGGCCGCACATGTCGCAGTTGAACTGTTTCTCACCGGTGTGCGTTCGCTGGTGCCGTATCAAGTTGACATTCTGCGAAAACTGCTTGCCACAGACTTCGCAATGGAACGGTTTCTCACCAGTGTGTGTCCGCATGTGAGTCAGCAGGTGTACCTTCTGTGAAAACTGTTTGCAGCATGTATCACAATGGAAGGGCTTCTCGCCGGTGTGCTTCTGCATGTGTGCGAGCAGTCTGGAATTGTTCGGAAAGATTTTCTCACAAATGCGGCAATTTACGCCGCTTTTCTCTTCCGTCTTCTCGGGTCTTGGCTCTTCGGGGGTGTTCTCCTCCTCCTCTTCCTCTTCTTCCTCTTCCTCTTCTTTTGGAAGACTCATTCTTCATTTAGAAATGCACGGAAGACATATGAACAAGATCCTTAAAAAAACAAAAAACAGTAAATGCTTAGAAAAAGATTAGACATCATTAAAAATAATTACTTAGTATATAAGAATTAAGCAGCAGAAAAAAAATATACAATACGGATGATATTTGTTCACCTGATTATTGGAATACATAGAAGATACTGCCAAGTCTGCTGCAAAGGCTAGAAAACTTCTCACACCTGCCAGTATCCTATATCTCTGTAAAGTCAACATTCACTCATGCATAGAGTATTGTTGCCACATCTGGGCTGGTGCACCAACCACTAGTTTCTCTCTCTTGGACAGGGTGGAAAAAAGTATCTCTAACCTAATAGGTCTCGCGCTGTCTACCAAGCCCCAGTCCATCGTCACAATGTTGCATACTAGTGCTTGTTTTACAAGTATTTACACAGAATGTGCTCTGGCAAACTTAATGCACTTGTACCTCCCTCAACGTAAACGACCTCGACCCACCCGACTAACTGCAAAATCGCATCGTTTCATTGTAGAGATCCGTAGAAGTTGGAAAACTTTCTACTCTAATAGCTTCTTTCCTTGGGCCACTAGCCTTTGGAATTCCCTCCCTGCTCCCCTGACTGTACCAACATGCAGAAATTTAAATGTAATGTGAACAAATACTTTGCTGCACAACTTCTCACTTAGGATGTCCCCTTTAAATACAACCCCTAATCACAATAGCCTCTTATGTTTCAGTGGCAAGCCTTGTAGGTTATTTATCTCCCTCCCACGGTGGAAGATTAGACATAAGGTCAAGAAGGTGGGGTTTGAAAAGCCAGCGCCCTAGAGAAAAAGAACTCTGGCTGAACAAAAATTCCCCGGTAGGGGCGCCTCAGGTAATTAGCAATAAACTAACCCCTTCTCAAAGTAAAAAGGTAAAGCCTGGGAAGGTGGACCTCCTAGAACTGCACATGATCATACTTCAGACCGACAGAGAACTAGGCACACCAGAATGCCAAGACACTGCCAGTCTGATTTGGATATCAAACCACCACCAATATGCCTTGTTTAGAGTGAATAAAAATTTTTTTTAAATTGTCTAGGAAAAAAATAACTTTTTTAAAAACTTTTTTGCATTTATTCATAAAACTTGGATCAGTTTGTCTTCATGTAGGTATCCCCAAATCAATATTTTACCCAAAATCAACAAATTTGTTTTCATTATATCTTAAAACTTTTAATGCTGGAACGCAATTTAAAAAAAAACAAAAAAACAGTAGCTTAATTAGGAAAATTATCAAAGTTTGTTGGAAATTAGAAAATTTGCTGTTTTGTGTGCTAGTAAAATTTCACAATGTATAACTTTTTTAGTTACAAGTGAAAAATCCTTAGAAATGTAATGTTATCTTGTTTTAAATGTAACTTTATCATAATTGAAGCAATAATTATTAGATCAAATCAGCCTGGGCATTGGGCAAAATTGCATTACCCTTTGAAAAATGTGCAAAAATGACACAAAATTGCATTACCCTTTGAAAAATGTGCAAAAATGACACAAAATTGCATTACCCTTTGAAAAATGTGCAAAAATGACACAAAATTGCATTACCCTTTGAAAAATGTGCAAAAATGACACAAAATTGCATTACCCTTTGAAAAATGTGCAAAAATGACACAAAATTGCATTACCCTTTGAAAAATGTGCAAAAATGACACAAAATTGCATTACCCTTTGAAAAATGTGCAAAAATGACACAAAATTGCATTACCCTTTGAAAAATGTGCAAAAATGACACAAAATTGCAACTTTGACTTTTCATCTAAGATTCATTTCAACAGCTAATCCATCGAATTTTCTTAATATGATTTATACCACATTAGCGGTCAAGCCAGAGTTTTCTTTTAATAGCAAATCAATAAAAAATAGGGGCATGTAAATACAGACAAAAACACAATTTGATGATAGGGTAAAAATTTATTTAGTATTTCATCCACTAACATTTTCAACTTGAATTTTTTTGTGAAAGACAACTTATAACTCTATTTTAAACCAATTGATAAGAAGCCCTTTTTCTTTTAGATGGAACTGTCTTTATATACACAGAGACACACAATATCATTTGTTTGTTTTCAATGCAAGTTTAAATTTGACTTTTCTACACTATAACAATGGGTAATCAACAATTCTCCCATTATCCAACCACCACGAAGCCGCTTTCAGTTTCACGGCAACAGACAAAGCTTGCCTAGTGGTTTGCCCTTAACTCCATCATAAACTCTGCAAACAACGTTCTCCCTAATTTCCACTACCAACAGAAATCGCACTAGATGATCTGATCACCGACCCTTCCCATGTATTGGTTATCATAAAAAACCTTCCCATGTAGTGGTTATCATAAAAAACCTTCACACCTCCAAAGTGGACCAGATCTTATCTCTGCTATAATAATAATGAAATGCTCTACTGAACTAGCTCCTATCCTCGAAAAACTCTGGAACAAATGCTTTGCAAAATCTTGCTTCCCTGATAGCTGAAAAATTACCTCTGTGGTATTAGTTTTCAAGAACTATGGAAAAAGTACTGACCTGCAAAATGATCGCCTCATCCATAAGCCTCCTCCGCTTTTTGCTAAAAACTTTGAATCATTAATCAATCTAGCGATTGTTCACCACCATGAAAATGATAAACTTCACTCTGACCAAAAGTATGGATTTAGGCAATTCCATTCTTCTACGGATATCCTAATGATCATCTCTCAATGTACATACTGCACACTGGATAAGTTAGATCGGTAGTGTTAGATATCTCCAAGGTCTGGCATGAAGGTCTTCTTAGGAAAATCAACTCATACGGTGTTACTGGACGAATATTTAATATAATCAGATCTTTCTTAGCTAAAAGAAAGATCCAGGTCATTCTCAGTGGCTGTACAATTTCCCAACGTGGGCTGAGGGTGCGATGGCATGCGTCTGTTCTAATCCCCCCTCTAAATCCAGCCAAATGACAAAAATATAAGACGTAAAACTTTAGAAATTCAGCAGAAATAAGTCCTTGCTTAAAATTTAAAAAAGAAATCGCTTTTTCTAAATTCAAAGAAAAAGTGGAATTGCACTTTTTCTGATTTACAAAAAGGCAGAGTTCTATTAAAACATGGAGGTCTCACATCCCTGACTGTCATATCACTGCAGTGTTGCATTCTTGTGCTTGTTTTACAAGGACTTTCACAGAATGTGCTCTGATGAACTTACATCACTTGTATCCCTCTAACATAATTATACCCCCGACCCACCCAGCTAGCAGCAAAATCCCACCCCTTCTCTGTAGAGGTCCCTAGATGCCAAAAGATTTTCTAGTAAGATAGCTTAACTTTGTTAAACAGGCAATTATGTGTAGTCTTACGGGGATTTTGTTTTTTGTTGCCACTCAGAATTTCTTTTTACAATTTTTTCAGCATACAACATTGAAAATGTGAGCCGACATTTTTTTTGCATATGTCGCTCAGACAACATTCACAGTAGACGAGTCGGTAGATAATGTAATTTTACTGCATTTGCTATAAATTATTTGCTGTTTTTTTTGTTTACGATTTCTTGACTTTTAACTATTCTGGACTTTTACCCACAAACATTTTGCTGCCCAACTCCGCACGCAGGTCACCCCCTATTAATCTGCCCCCTTCACAGTAGACCCTTATGCTTCAGTGGCAATATGACCCCTTGTTTGGGGTGAACAAAAGTAAAATAAATATATAAATAAAATCATTCTGCATAACATGAGATTAGAACCCTATTTAATGATTTGAGCAGATTTTACCTCGGATTGTAGAGTCAAAACAAACGCAAACAAAATGCTAATTAAAAAAAAGAAAAAAAACACCCAAGTCGGGTTAAAGGAAAGAAGAACAAAAAGAAAAATTAAGCTGAATGAACAGAGAAAAAACGTAGCTCATACAAACTAGTAATATTTTCCACATTCGCTCGTGTGCTGTGCCTGAGATGGCAACATAAACCTAAAAGAAGGTTTGTCTAGTTACCCTAGATGGCAACATAGCCACTTACACAAATAAACAGCAAAAACAACGAAAATACAATATTTTGCTTAGATTCATGGGTGAACGTCCAGAATAGTTAACACTCAATAATTCATAAGCCAAAAACAATGATACATAATTTACATCAAATGCATTAGAATGAAATTCTCTACCTAACTAGCCAAGTTTTAACGTTTGTCACACTTTTTCTTCTATAAAATTTGTTGTAGAGGAAAATCATTATCAAATAAAACTGACAAAGGCATTTCATACAAATTAAAAATCAAAATTTATTTATGAAACTCAGTTTGATAAACCAAATACTGCGAAGAGACAAGATGGTGTATTCCCCTGAATGAATACTTGTCGTTTTTAATGTGAAAACAGAGGAAATGGCGCAGTCTCACCTGCTGCTGCAAAACAGCTCCAATCATTGTCTGATGTGTTGGTTACTAAAATCAGTTGCACTGATGGATCGTTGTCTATGTAAGACAGTTTAGTGTGTTCTGTTGTTATTTTTTTTTTCTTTTCGTCGAATCCGCATGTCATAGGTGTGGTATGGTGGCATACAGGTCTGTGTGATGTGCAAAGTTGTGTTGCTTGTGTAGGTGTAGTTGTGTATGCTTCTTATCTATCACTTTCAACCTCATCCGCCAGCTAGTCCTTGGATGAAAAGGAAGCCGAATGCTGGTAAATAACCTCTCCACAGGCAAGACTCTGGCCAAACCTCCTCGGAGTACGGCACGGATACTGATACCTTGCGGTTCCAGGCTAACTTGCTAGGCATCTTGGAGCAGATTGGAACCCTAGAGGTGAAGTATGCTGGGCCCACTGGCAAGTGGACATGTCCCGACACTCACCAATCCAATCCCCAGCCACTGAGCATGTGGCAACTGCTATCTTTAGATGGTCTGTCAAAACCTGGGTGACAATAGTGTATGCGGCGAGCCATAGGTAAAGTATGTGACAAACGTGCAAGTTGTGAGTGAGGAGTGTGCCTCCCAACACGGACTTGTTATGTGCGACATGACTATAGTAGCTCGCCGTGAATGCAAGAGTCAGTTCAAACCATGCATAAAGCTCTGGAAACTTAAAGACCCAGACACAGAAGCCGAGATTGCTTAGCTTTTTACTTCTAAGATAGAAGGCGTTCAGTCAAACAATGTGGAGAAGACATGGTCTAAAATGAAGAACGGATTGTCCAATGCTGCAAAAGAAGTGTGCGGTCTTACATCCCGGCATCTGTGGCATAAACAGACCTGGTGGTGGAATGTCAACATGGACAGGTTTCAAACGTTGGAGGGTTGGTGTAAATAGAGAAGCTTATCATCTTCAGCATTCCAAAACATAACACCGAGGTCAGTAACAGTTTACAAGCTGGCTAAACAGATGCGACGAGACAACAGAGATGTGGTTGGAGAGGAACCTGTGAAGAATGACTATGGCGAACTATCCCATAGCTTGGATGACAAAAGGATAGCATGGAAACAGCACTACGAGCGTCTGCTCAATGTGGAATTTCCCTGGGATCCTGACAGTCTCTCAGAAGCACCCCCTGTGGAGGGCCCGATTGCAGAGGCAGTAGGCAAGATGAAAATGGGCACGGCTGGAGGACCTTCGGGAGTTACAGTGGAAATGCTGAAGTCCACTGGCAAGCTTGGTATAGCCATTATACGTGAAGGTCGTATTCATGTAGATTGAGAAGAAAGCTACATCGTCAGGGAAGGGAGATGCCCTTGATAGATGTAGTGGAAAATAAAAAAAAAAACAAAAAAAACATAAGACCTACCCGTAATCTCGTCGGGCGGACGTGAATCTCGCGAGAATTCTATTAAACTCCAACAATGGCAGGTATAAGTAATGCTGTATTGTCTTTGTTAGTTCAGTTCCGGATTGAGACCCAAGAAGGTGGGAGTCGGATTGGGTGCCCCAGGAAGAGAGAGACTAGAAGGTGTTTTCGGACGACAAACTATTCCGGCGGCCTACCTACATAACAGGATGGGTGACAGAATCAAATTAAGCAGTGACGTATTGAAGGCGTACGCTGGTGATGGAGACGTAGTGCGATGGCTGTCTAAATTGAAGATTGCAGAAAATTGAGGATGTGGCAACCTTGATTCCATTATATTTGGAAGGAAATGCACTTTCGGTCTACCTGGAAATGAATGACGCTTAACAAGACAACGCAGATTTGATAGAGGTAAGACTAAAGACCGCTTTCGCAGAAAGCATTTTCGTCGCCTATAGCAAAATGCGCAGGATCACATGGACAGGGGAGCCAGTAGATGTCTTTGCGACGGAGATCTGGAGGCTAGCGGGACTGGCGGGTTATGCAGGGATGAGCCTTGAAAAAGCGGTGAAAATGACGTTTGTGACTGGGCTTCCTGATAGTGTGTCCACAGAGCTGCAGAAACTGACAATGATCGAGAGCATGAACATGGATGAAGTGCTGACCCATGCCAGGGTGCTGACAAAGAAGAGTCACCAGTTGGAGGCAACCGCGAGTGTAAGCCTGATAGGAGGGAAGTCCGCAGTTAAGGAGAATCTCTCGTGGGGGCGGTCACCTGGAAAAGCCCCAGTAAAATGTTTTCGATGCCAGGGGCCTCATTTTGTACAGGACTGCCGAGAACCTAAGCCTGGCATAACCTGCTTCCGTTGTGGACAAACTGGGCATATCAGCCGAACCTGCACGGTGCAGGGAAACGATTAGAGGGGTGCCATAGCGCCAGTGGCTACCCCCCCTATCAAGTGACGGCACATAGGACTGCATTACCACAGGTGGAGGTCACCGCAAACGGGAAGAGAGCCAAAGCCCTGGTTGATACCGGCTGCACGACCACGTTGGTGACGACGAATGTTGTTAAATCTTGGCATGGAACGACCAGTGTGAGGGCGGTTGATGGCCGTGAGGTGATGTGCCGAGGAATGTGCACTGTGAGAATAATAGTGAGAGAGACCGAACTTGAGGTGAGGGCAATTGTGATGGAGCGGCTTGTTGCAGGTGTTGATGTTGTGTTGGGCCTGGATGTCATCGATCGACTAGGGGGTGCTATGTTTAGCATGGGCATGATCACATTTGGATGCGAGCGCCCAGTCGGATTGGCAGGAATGGAGAGTGTTAAAGCCAAGAAGGCGGAACCGTGCCAAATCAAAGACAAAGACTTTCAGGCCAGTTTTGATGGAGATAAGTGGACGGTGGAATGGCGTTGGGTTTCAGAGCCGCCAATACTAAAAAATCAAGTTGGGTGCTACGAAAGTACTCTGAATGGTGACACAAGGGCTGAATTTGAGAAAGAGATAGCGAGGTGGATTGAGGAAGGTATCCTTGTACCATGGTCCGGGGAAGCAGACGGAGTCCTACCACTCATGGCGGTAGTCCAGCCCACCAAAGGGAAGGTTAGGCCAGTAATGGACTACAGAGAGCTAAACCAGCATATTGCTTGCCACACAGGGGACGGTATCGACGTTTGCGAGGAAGTAATGTGAGAGTGGAGGAAGATGGAGTGGGCAAACAAGATTGTGGACCTAAAATCAGCCTACCTCCAGATACACATAGACGAGAAGCTATGGCGGTACCAGCTGGTTAAGTTCAAGAGTCAGACCTTTTGCTTGACAAGGTTGGGTTTTGGGCTCAGTTCTGCACCCAAAATTATGACTGCAATTTTGAAAACAGTGCTGGGGAAAAATAACGAGGTGGAGAGGGGCACAAGCTCATATATTGATGACATCCTGGTCGAGGAAGGAAAACTGTCCGCGGAAAGTGTTAGCAATGACGTTGGAAGATATGGGTTGATTGCAAAGCCACCTGAGCCACTAGAAAATGGCATGGCCCTAGGACTAAAGCTGCAAAGGAATAAGGAGGGGACGTTGATGTTCGGACGGGGTAATGAGGTGCCCGATATCTCAGACGGACTGACTAAGAGAGAGCTGTTCTCCATATGTGGGAAACTGGTTGGCCATTACCCCATTTGCGGGTGGCTCAGAGTAGCATGCAGCTATATAAAAAAAGGACCGAAGGCAGCCGCTGGGATGACACAGTGACTGAGGATGTTGTGCAGTTGATACGCGAGGTGGTGGAGGAGGTTAAGGTGGAAGACCCCGTCAAAGGAAAATGGCGTGTCGAACGGGGCAAAGAAGGTGTGATCTGGTGTGATGCTAGCTCTCTGGCTCTCGGTGTGCTGCTTGAAATTGGAGGAGCAACAGTGGAGGATGCCGCTTGGCTACGCAAAAGGAATGACCATGCCCACATAAATGTTGCAGAGCTCGAGGCTGCAGCAAAGGGAGTGAACCTGGCTCTAAAGTGGGGCTTGAAAAATGCAGAGTTGAAAACGGACTCGGCCACAGTGGCCTCCTGGATCCAGTCAGAAGTCTCAGGAGACAGGAGAGTAAGGACCAAGGGAGCAGCTGAGATGCTGATCAAGCGTAGGCTCGGGATTTTGGGAGACTTGATTCGCGAGTTTGGACTGAGAGTGTCGGTTACGCTTGTCCCAACTCAAAAGAACAGAGCAGATGCCCTGACCCGAGTAAAGAAGGCCTGGCTTAAAGAGAAGGATGCAGCGGCTGTGTGCGCCGTTAGTGAGGAAGCGAGAAGAGCTGCATGAAATGCACCACTTTGGGAAAGAGAGGACACCTTTTCTTGCAAGAAAGGTGAACCCGAGTGTGACAAAGGAGGCGGTTAAAGAGGTGGTGGAACAATGCAGAGAGTGTCAATCAATTGACCCTGCCCCATCCAGGCACGAGAGAGGGGAATTACAGGTGACTGAAACTTGGAAACGGCTGGCCATTGACGTCACGCATTATAAGAACGATATATTCCTGTCAATGGTCGACTGTGGACCTGGGAGAGTGGCAATCTGGCGTAAGTTGAGAGCGGAAACCGCGAGTGAAATCTGCAGAGCCGTGGAAGCGGTGTTTTTGGAGAGGGAGCCAGTGGAGGAAATATTACTGGATAATGGTGCCGCCTTCCGCTCTAAAGACTTTGCAGAGCTGTGTACCAGGTGGGGAACCCGGCAATTTTTTCGGGCTGCATATCGACCGGGAGGAAATGGGATTGTCGAAAGGCATCACCGAACCATAAAGGCTGTTGCAGAGAGAGGCCGAATCTCACCAGAAGAGGCGGTATTTTGGTACAACATGTCTCCAAAGAGTGGTCAAGATGAAGAGTCAGTGCCGCATCAGTCAGTCTTTCGGTATGAGTGCCGTCATCCTCTTGCTAGAACGAACATGAGTGAAGAGGGACAAGGATCCATCACAGTTGGTGAAGAAGTGTGGGTCAAGCCACCGGGAGCTCTATGCACTACACGTTGGGGATGAGGAAGGGTAACGCATGTACAGTCTGTAAACAATGTGAGTGTTGACGGGATGCCACGACACGTGCTTGACATACGTCGTTTCTCTCTGCCATCAAATGGAGATGCTGAGGAAGAAGCCGGTGAACCCCCGTTGGAAGAACCCCCGCGACGCTCTAATCGTGAGAGGAGACAACCGGTCTGGATGGCTGACTATGCGAGGTGAGATGTGATTTTAAGATCACGGGGGCATATATAAATAAAAAAGTGGTACAGGGAGAAACTCCATCTTTTGCCCCGTATATTCCTACTGGGTTCACAAGAGATGCAATGGAATCAGTGGCCTACTTTGACCGGATCAACAATACAGGTGTCCTCGCTGTATAGGCACAACTAGACCAATCGATGGCATCCCAGTGAAAGAGGTTGCGATTGGGGGTAGCAAACTGGAAACTGTAGCTGAGTTCTGCTACCTGAGTGACTCCCTTTCAGCCAATGGTGGTTGTGAGACTGCTGCTATTGCCTGATGCAAGTCTGCCTGAAGGGGCTTTATAGAACTCCTGCCCATTTTGACAAATAAGCATCTGGCGATCACAACTAAAGGACAGGTATACACCAGCTGTGTGAGGAGTGTTATGCTTCATGGCTCTGAAACATGGGCTGCATCGGCGAGAACTCTCAAGAGATTGCAGCGTAATGAAAGAGCAATGATTAGATAGATCTGTCATATCAGGCCGGAAGACGACACTCATTTTGAGACTCTTCTCTCTAGGCTTGGTATACAGGAAATAATTGATGTTCTTAAGCTGTCAGGATGAGATGGCTTGGCCATGTCAAGCGAAGATCCAGCTGGATTTCCCGGGTTAGAAACATGTCAATCGCATCAAGTCGGCAGACTGGAAGACCGAAGCTTTCTTGGGATGAGCTATGTAAACGTGACCATGCAGTTCTTGGGATTACAAACTTATATCCTCGCGACCACCGAGCCTGGAGTGGAAGACTTTGATCAAGATTGACAGGCAGACCTTACCTTCTCATAGAAGACTAATCAAAGGCCTGTTCAAAAATAAATCAGATAAATAAGAAGAAGAAGATAGGGTTTATTTTTAAAACTATAAAAATCCAATCATTTTAGCACTTCTTTGACGAGGTCTAAATGTTTGCTTGGCGAGTTACTGGCAATCAGAGTAACGTCAATGTATATAAAAACGAAGGGTAATCCTTGCAATACCATGTCAATAAATCTTTGAAAAGCTTGTGCTGCGTTTCTTAGACTGAAGAGTAAACGTGTAAATGCAAAAAGATTGAACGGAGTACAAATTGTCGTTTTGGGTATATCTTCTTCAGCAACGGATATCTGGTGATAAACTCTAATGAGATCTATTCTTGAGAAAATAGTAGCTCCAGATATGCGGTATTGGGTATCTGTCAGGTGTTGTAACTGTGTTAAGCACATTCTAGACGCTGCATGGCCTCCAGTCATGTCCACATTTCTTGGGGATCATGTGTAACAGTGATGACCATTAGCTGTTAGACGATTGTATGATGCCCAAATCATGTGCTGAAATTCTGCTTGAGCGTTTTGTGACATCACCGTTCTAATACTGGATATCTGAATGCCGGAAATCTTTCCTTCCACTGAGAGATGAATTTGTTGGCCTGTGAGACACTGTTTCTTCAAGTTCACTGTGATATTGTAGTGCATTAAAAAATTGCACCTATGATGGGCAGTTTAACGTCCGCTACTATGAAGATCCACTTAAAGTTTTTTTTTCATATCAGGGTCTCGCATTAGTAAAGCTGAACCATATGTTTCAATACTACTACCGTTTGCAGTAACATATAATCTTGAGTAACCGGTTTATAATTTTCTCGGATGGAATTACACGAATTGAAGCGCCGGTGCTGTATAAGGAATTTTTGTTTTAATTTCTGTCTAACAGAAAAAGTAGCCATCCATTTGATTAGTTGCCGACGAAAGTAAGCGCCCCTACTTGTTTAACCATTTAACATTTTTTTTAACATAGTTCACCCCAAACAAGGCAGGCCACCACTGTAGACGTAAGGGGCTACTGAGAAATAGGGTGTAGGTTTTGGGGGTCATCCTAAGTTGGGAGCTGTGCAGCAAGATGTTTGTTTACATAAGTTTTCAATTTCTGCATATCACTACAATCGGGGAAACAGGGAGCAGGGAATGAGTTCCAGAGGGCTGGAAGCACGAGGAAAGAATCTTTTGGAGTAGAAGGTTCTTCAGCATCTGTGGACCTCAACAGTGAATGGATGGGATTTGGCTGATTGTTAGGTTGGTCTAGTGAATTTACATCGGGGGAGAGGGGCACTAGTGCAGAAAGCTCATTAGAGCACAATCCATTGAAGTACTTGTAAAACAGGCACAAGGATGCAACATTGCGGCGATGGGACAGAGGCTGGAGCTTGGTGGATAGTGAGGGACCTATTAAGTTGACGACTCTTTTTTGGCCCTTGTCTAAGATGAAGAGACTAGTGGCTGATGCAGCAACCCAGATGTGACAACAATACTCCATGCATGGGCGGATAGTGGCTTTGTAGAGATATAGGATAATGTCAGGTGTGAGAAGTTTTCTAGCATGATAGAGGGAGCCCACCTTCTTTGCAGCAGCCTTTGCAATGTCTTCAATGTATTTATTCCAATTTATGTTACCTTTAAATATAAGGCCGAGGAGTTTGAACGTTGGACTCTCAGGTAGGGTGTTATTTGCCATACCAATCGGTGGTTGAAGAGGTTTCTTGTAGTTGTTAAAGGAAAGGAGCTTTGTCTTTGCGGCATTAAAAGTTACCATATATGTATGACCACAATCAGTTGCTATCATGCCACGAGTGTTGCAGTTGCTGGCTCTAGCTGCTGCTTCAGTTCTTTCTGCTGTTGTGGTTGTTCGCTGCTGTTTGGGGATCCTAAGGGATTCTACACCGTCTTTTTGAGATTCGACTTTTAATGGTGGCCACAACATGCCTACACATCTTGGCAGCCATTATGTCCCTATTTACTTGCCTCCCCATGAGGGCAGAGTTAGATACAAGGTCGGTTTTTAATGTAAGGAAAATACAGCTCCTCAGAAATGAGTACCAGTGTCGAGAAGACCGATTTTATAGAAAAAGTGTGACAAAAAAAGTGTTATAAACCTTTAAACTTGGCTAGCTTTGTAGAGAACTTCAGTCTAATGCATTTGACATAAATTACATGTTGTTTTTTTTTTGGGGGGGGGGTAGAGTTATTGAGTGTCAAAGCAAAAATATATGGCATATTATTTTGGCCTGGTTTTTTTTTTTTGAAATCTTTTTCTTTTCATTTTTAGGTGCTTCTACAGAATTTGAACCAAACTAAATGAATGAGATATAAACAGCCAGATAAAGCCGACTCAAACTGAGTCATTGTTAGTCAAAATTTAAAAAAAACTCACCTGAACGTATTTTTCTTTATGAAGAAGGATTTATTTTGAACGAAGGTAAACAATGCAACAACTTTTCTAAATTATTTTAATCATTTAAAAAAACACTTGTTCTGTTTTTTGGTTGGTTCGGCAAACAGTAAATTAGTACATGGGTTAAGGTTAAAAATAACAGTCGTTCTGTGTAGAAATTTTTTTCACGGTTTCCGATTCGAAAAACGCTTTGTTTGTTTCCAGCTAATTCCAGAATTCTGCTTCGATAAAAGTCAGTTTACTTTGGTTCAAATTCTGTAGAAGTACCCATTTTTTATTTTGAAAATATAAATTAATTTTAAAATTGTTTGCTTTTTTTATTCTAATATTAATTAACATATAATAATATCAAATACTGTGTTTTATAAAGGCACACCACCAGAGATTGCAGAATATTGAGCAATTCTTTGACATAACAATGAGCATGGCAGGCTGATTGTTGACAAGAAGGAGGTTGTCAACTGCTGCCGTCAATATTTTGAGAAAATCTCGACAGTCAATCCTAACTGCCAACCCTGTGCAGGGTGGCATACAGCCGATCACAGCTGTTGAAGTCTCTTTGGCATTGCGAGTAATGCGGCCAGGCAAAGCAATTAGTCCTGATGACATTGCGACCGAGGTGTAGCGCTCCTGACTCTGGGACCCTTCTGCGTGGCTGGTGCAGCTGTTCAACCAAATTATCACAGAAAAGGTTCCAGTTTATTGTAACCCACATGTCGAAAGTAGAGCATGGTGTCATCAGCAAATATACCCATCTCAGACTCAATTTCATCAGGGAGGTCATTTATGAAAATTAGGAACAATAATGGTCCAAGGATTGATCTCTGGGGTACACCCACATTTATGTCATCTTGCTTAGATGAATGGCCATCGAAGACAACCTGGATCTTTCTTTTGGATAGGAAGGATCTAATTATATTAAGTATTTGTCCAGAAATACCATACGAATTAATTTTCATGAGAAGACCTTTATGCCAGACCTTGTCAAAGGCTTTGGATATATCAAGGGCTACTGCCCTAGCTTCACATGCCTCGTCTAGTGTATGGCATATGCGTTCAGAGATGACCGTTAGTATATCCGTATATATAGTAAGATCAGACCCACATGCTTTGGAGATGTCAAGGTTTTTTATGATATCCCAGACATTGGAAGGGGTGATGATCAGATCATCAAGTGTGGCTAAATGTTGCGGAGTCTAAAGTGTAGTTCATGGTGAACCGCTGAGCAGTTAGTTCAGCCTCATCAGTCGCCATGCAAACGACATCATTGTGGTTGGATAGCGGAAGATTGGTTGATTGCCCCTTGTTCACCACACTATTATAAATTTTCCAGAAAGCACGAAGTTGTGAGATCCGTCACTTTATACAGCTTTGAGTGCTTACCGACAACGAGGAAGGCGGAGCGAAGATTCACCGTTATGGAAACCAAAATACTCCACTGCAATGAGGATATCCAAAAGGGCTAACCCATCGCACCGATTGAGGGCAAGATGAGGGAATGGCGACTCTGATGGTTTTGACATGTGCGAACGACGACACTGTTGCGAATCTTGCCTTTTCATTAGAAATGGCCGGAAAGCGACCAAGGGGAAGTCCGATGATGAGATGGGCAGACACCCTGCACAAAGTTCTCTGCAAAATCGGCCTTCACCGGGACCAATCCTGTGTCAAGTGGAGACAAACCCCCATCGTTGCAGACCCTGTCGTAACTTGAGATGAATGCATAAGAAAAAGTGTGTTTTTTATAAAACAACAAACAATTAAATCAAACCAACTGAAATATATAAGAACTTTTTCAGTTTTATATAACAAATAATAATAATGACATATCCAATACCGAATAGTGCCGAAGAAATTGTCTTTAATGCGATGGCGCCAGAGAAATTCATCAGGTAAAACTCAAACTAAAAAATCCTAACCCAAAAATCGAACAGGGAGAAAATAATAGGGAACGTTATTTTTGCCCTTAGACCGGTCGACATTTGTGACGAAACATTTAGCATCCATTACAGAGTTGAAATGTTCAAGATAACCGTTTTATTAATACCAAGATAACTACTTTTTTAATGGTTGGCACGGTACAACATGCTAATTTCGGAAGTAATTTTGAAGTCTTTAAACTGTCCATGAGAAAGTAAATTCTCGTTAAAATTACAGTTTGTAAGAGAACAAGATTGCTTTTATTGTTCATTTGTGGTCAATAGTCATAGATCAAAAGGAAAGGTACTTCTACACAATACGAACCAAACTAAACCAACTCTAAGCGAAGCAGATTTCCCGAACTAACCGGAAACAAAAGAAGCATTTTACGAATCGGAAGTCGTAAAATAAATTTCTGGCAGACGATAATTGAAGACAACGTCAAACCTTAAATGGATTTAACCGCATAGGCTAGCAATCCCCAGGAGTAATTGAATTCTGCCAAGGAAAAAAACTAATAGCAAAAAAAAAATGCCAAATAATATTTGGCAAATATGCAAACACATAAAGGAAAAAAAATGTACAAATGACGAAGGTTTTTTTTTTACCCTAACCGGTGCTTATCCAGATTAGGACCCAAGCTAAAATCGACGTGACGTTGGTTAGGGTTAGATCCTTATTTGGATAAGTACCCCCTTACCTATATACTAATTGACTATTTGTCGACGACAGTGTTTTAAAAAAATAATCGGAAAAAAAATGTAAAAGTTGTTTCATTTTTCACCTCCGTCTGAAATAAATCCTTCTTCATAAAGAAAAATACATTTAGGTGTTTTTGTTTTGTTTTAACTTTGACTGTTTGACGACGGCTCGGTTTGACTCGTCTTTTTCCGGCTGTTTACGTAAATTTTTATTCGGTTTAGTTTGGTTCAAATTCTGTAGAATCACAAAGGAAAAAAACATGAATTATTTCAGAACGGGCCCCTATTGTATAAAAGAACCGAATTTTGTTTTAGAAGAAAAGTGTTTCTCTATTTTGTTTTGTTTTACTTACCTTGTTTCTTTTTTTTCTGCGCGTTTATTTATTGTTTTTTTTGCTTCTCCAAATTATTATTATTATAATATTATCATTCATTATCTTTTTATGTCCAGTTGATGGGTGTTTGAATATTATATTCAAAGCAAAACAACCCCTACAAAATTCAACATTTCTTTCTTTTCTTTCTATATATATTATCATATAATATCACCGAATTAGACATTTCAAATATGTATATATATACATATATATATATATTATTTCTGGTTTTTTAGAGGAAGAAATATCGACTGGTTTGAGGATTAGAGTCAAAAGAAAAAAAAAAGAAAAAAAGAGACATTTAATAAGGGAAAATTTTTCCACTAAAAGAAAATGTGTTATTTTTTAGTGTCACAATAAGGATTTAAAAAAAAAAAGAGGGGGGGGGGGCGGAAGTCACCGGTGAACACCGACATTTTGACCCTAACCAGAAAAAAGTCACTAAACTTCGAACTGCCTAAGATCTGGTTAGTATTTACATACTTCCCACCTAAGTATGATGTAGCACAAGGCCGGAAGGTGGTCGAAAAGGCCAGCGCCCCAGCAGAAGAGCCAGGCTGGCCTCTAAAAATAGCCTAGGTATTCCCCAGTAGGTGCTCCTCAGGCAATTGTCAATAAAACGAGGGAAGGCAAAGCCTGAGAGGATGAACCTTCTAGGATGACCCAAAACTAATACCTCAGTCCGGCAGATAAAGGCCACCGAAATAGCCCGTCTGTGTTGAACTTATTGTCAAGAATATATTCTCGACTGGTATCTAGTTCGGTCTTAGAGGGTGAGAAGTCCTTCTCGACTGGGCAATTTTTATTTTTATCCCAATCCAGAGTGCCCCTTTTTTGGAGGGGGGGGGGCTTAATGTTCTTCACATTAAAAACCAAGCTTTGCATAGGCCTTTAAAAGAACAGGTTGGTGGTCGGAAAGACTGGTTGTAATTTACGGTAGTAGTTGATCTCTTTATCTTTCACCTCTTCCTTTTTATTTCTCTCTCTCACTTCTTCAAGCATATTACTTAAAGTCGTGCCGGCATCTTAAGATTCTTTCGACAAGTGAAAAAATTCCTTTAATTCTTAATTTTTGATTATCTTAAATAGAGAAACATGTGTCCATCCAAAACTTGTAAGTTAATATTTTTAAACGTTTCTTTCGACTTCCACAAAATCTGTTTTTTGAAAGGGGAAACTATCTTCAATTTTTTCAGAAGGGACACAAAAACTTTATTTAAGTAAATACTTAGTCATTTTTTTTACCCAAGTATAGGCGTAGAAATACCTGCTATAGGACCGAGGTGCAGGATTACTACTGTCGGTCAGATAGGCCTGTATATTGTGTCATATCATTCATCTAGGAGAAGGAAAACTCTGATGTAAAACCAGTGTACTTCCGACGGCACCGAACCACTGGAGGAAGTAGGTCGTCCTTAGTCCTGGTCGACAACCTTCCTAGAACTTGAGACTCAAATAAAAATATCCTGTTTGCAAACCTACAATTGCTTAAGGAGTAAATAGGCTCTGCCTATCGCCTGGCTTTGCACTCCTTTGTCTATTAGCCAGGTGCAAAGGTACCATCACAGGGACACTTCAAAGACACCCAGTGCTTGGCCTTGTTTCCTGACTAGACCATGAACGCCGCCCCACCATCTCTCTCTCTCTCTCTGGGCAAATTGGAGACACTTGCTTGCCACTTAGTTCCACACGACTAGTCTGAATCGCTCTTGTTCTAACAGGTTTGAGGGTACAGGTTTGACAGCTTATCTGGTTGCTATTTCTGACTGGTGGGCCCTAATTCTTAGGTAGCACTAAGAGTGGCTGCTCTATCAACAGTTATATAATATCAGGATAAGTGTCGTGCCACGTCGCACATAGAAAGGGACACTGCACTTATCTCCGGTGAATTTTTCCCGAGGCCAAAATCGCATAGATAAAGACATGGCTAATGATCTGCATATGTGTATTTTGCTTTTGCTGAAATCCAATAAACACTCACTTTGTTCAACCTACTCTATCTAAATTAATACCAATAAAAATGAAAAAAGATAGTCAAAAGTTCAAACCAGACGCCCTCTAAAAAAGCACCAAATTGCCTCCTCCCTTGAGGCTCTCATTTACAAATATCCGAGGGCTTAGAACTAACCTCGATGATGTAGAATCTTTCCTCTTTGTAAACTCCTCAGATATCATAGCACTAAGCAAAACTAATCTACACTCCTCAATATCATCTAATCATTTTGTCATCACAGGATGCCTCCCACTCTGTCGTAAAAACTCTGAAAAGCATATGTACAGGCTCAGAGTCTATATCCGCAATACTCTCCCCTTAACTAGAGAACATAAACTTGAATCAGATGATCAGACCTACATGTGCTTCAGATTAACCTTACAACACAGCATTAGTTACCTATATTTCCTCTACCACTTTCCTTTAACCCAGGACTGTATCCTACTCGACTATGTCTCCGATAGTGAATATGCAGCACTTTTCTTAGATTCAAGCGCCCAAATCCATGTATTTAGGGATTTTAATGTCCAGAACAGAGATTGGCTTGGTTTCTCGAGCTGCACAGACGCAGCTGGTAACATCATTTATAGTACCTCTATTGTACATTCTCTATCGCAAGTCGTCACTTTCCCGACCCGCCAACCAGATTGTGAAGATCAGCAAGCCCTCTTCTCGACCTATTCTTGACAACACTGCCTGAGGCTTGTGTGACGGATGCCCATAGCCCACTCAAAAATGCTGATCACCTTTTGATAATGATTGATATCACCTTAAACCTCCAACCCCAAACCGAATCGCCGTTAATTAAAACAACGAGATATTACCAACGGTCTGATTGAGAATTCCTTAGAGATCGCATCAGATATGCCCATGGAGTAAAACTTTTTCTCTCCCTGTTGAACAGTGCACAAATGAGGTAACAGAATGGGTTAAAGCATGCTAGAAGCGTTTGTCTCCATTCTATAGTAAGCTTCACTCTAGTCAATGGTTCACTTCGACCTGTGCAGCTGCTATTGTGTATAGGCAGCAAACATTCTGTCGATTCAACCACCATAAGTCAGCTACAAATAGACAACAATTTATAGCATGAAAAAACCATTGTAAGAATAAAATAGCAGCAGCAGTAGTTGGTATACCAAGATGACCAGAAAAGTCATTAAATCGCAGAAATTAGAAACTCGCAATTTCTGGAAAATCTATAATTGTGTGGTGAACAATCAGCAATTCCCTCACTATGCAACCACGATGATGTTGTTTGCACAGCAACAGATAAGGTTGAACTTCTTGCTTAACAGTTCGCCTTAAACTCCACCTTGGACTCCACAAACCACTCCCTCCCAGATTTTACACTATGGACAGAAACACACTTGATGATCTGATCATTACTCCTTCCCATGTCCTGGATATAAAAAACCTTGACACCTCCAAAGCATGTGGACTTGATCTTATCCATGCCATAGTAATACAAAATGCTCTGCTGAGCTAGTCTCCATCCTCTCTAAACTCTATAACAAATGCCTTGCCAAATCTTGTTTCACTGATAGCTGGAAAATTGCCTGTATTATCGGTGTTCAAGAATTCTGGTGAAAGAACTGACCTGCAAAATTATAGCCCCATCAGTTTCCTCCTGCTCTTCACTAAAACCTTTGAATCATGAAGCAATTTAGCTATAGTCCACCACTTCGAAAATGTTAACCTTCTTTCTGAACATCACAATAGATTTAGGCAAGCGTGTTCTACAGCAGATATCCTAACAGTCATCTCTGAACGCATATACCATACACTGGATAAGGCAGGTGAAGCTAGGGCGGTAGTTCTGTGTATATCCAAAGCCTTTGACAAGGTCTGGCATAAACGTCTTCTTAAGAACATTAATTTGTATGGTATTACTCGATGGATATTTAATATAACCAGATCCTTCTTAACTAAAAGGAAGATCCAGGTCGTCCTCGATGGCCGCACATCTAGACAATAAAACATTAATGCAGGTGTGCCCAGGGGCCAATCCTTGTACCTTTATTATTTTGGATTTTCATAAACGACCTCCCTGATGCAATCGCGTCTGAGATTGCTATATTTGCTAATGACACCAGGCTCTATTCTCAAAATGAGGGCAAATCGAACACACACACATATCCAAGGCAATGGCTGAATCCTTAGAAAATGATCCCCAGGTTGTAGTTGACTGAGGACATAAATGGATGGTTACATTTAATGCTACAAGGATAAAGCTCCTTTCCTTTAACAATTATAAGAAACCTTACCAACCACTGATTGCTATGGCCGATAGCACTCTTCCCGAGAGTTCAACGTTCAAACTCCTTGGCCTAATAATCACAGGTAACATGAATTGGAATAAATACACTGAAGATACTGCCAAGTCTGCTGCAAAGGCCAGGCTAGAAAACTTCTCACGCCATGCCAGTATCCTATATCCATACAAAGCTATCATTCGCCCATGCATGGAGTATTGTTGCCACATCTGAGCTGGTGCACCAACCACTAATATCTTTCACGTAGAAAGGGTAAAATAAAAAGAGCCTCTAACCAGCACCTCTGACTCAACTGGATGTTTGACCTTGTTGAGAAGTTACTTGGCTTTCATAAGGCTGTTCGGTGTTTTATGAGAAACAGATAAAATTTACATCTTTAATTGAGAAGAGTCAGTTGAAAGGGGAGATAATTCAAACTGTTTTTTGTTGTTGTTGTTGTAAACATAAATCATAAGGAAAATCCAGAGAATTATTAAGAAAATAAATTTAAAAAAAGGTACTCATGCAGTTTATGGACCAGGCTGAAATAATAACGTTATAATTTAGAAAGCCATTCTTAATATGGGGAGGTGGGGGGGGGGGTTGATTAACTATTCTGTACTTTCACCTAAATATGTAATAAAGAAAAGATTGAATTTAACTTGAAATTCCTATCTAAAAAAATAGTCCGGTCCGTAAACTGCATAAGCATCAAAAAAAGATATGTAAAAGGATTATTTATCAATCAATCACAACGCTCGGTGCGATTCGGTACTGACTTTTTAATACGAATTCAAATAAAACTTCAGAGGATACATTGAGAAAACAATTTGAATTATCTCCCCTTTCAACTGGCTCTTCTAAAATAAAAATGAAAATTTCATCTGTCTCCAATAATACAGAAGAACCGGCGGTTCTCTTAGGCTTTAGCGGTGAGTAGTTGGCCCTTGCGACTCTTGTATGGGGAGTAACAAAGATCGTTCATTGCTTTCTTGATAGTTGCCACTCTGACGCCTATCTCTTTTGCCAAGGTCCGCATTGCTTTGCCTGGATCTTGCTGCATCATTTTTTTGCAGCTTCTCGATAAATTTTATTGTACAGACACGGTCAGAATGCCTGCTATGATCCTTCCTGCTAGTCACTGTTCCACATCTTCATCCCAATTCTCCAGCTCACACTTCACGGCCCCAGGAGTATTGAGTCGCAGCTAAGATTTCCGAATTTTTTAATCTGGTGTGAATCATCTTGATGCATGTCACTTTCCAATATTCTGAGGTTTTTCAGTCGTCCATGGTCTCCAGCTCTCAAACCCACCAAAAGTACAAATAAACAGGGCTCCGTTTCACTTTACTGCTTTTAAATACTAACAGCATAAATATAAAAGAATTACCAAATTTGTCTTGAACATCGTTCATGGTTGGCTTGTTGAATATCCAAGCTGGGTGTAATGAAAATATCACATGGCAGAAATAAAATGAAAAAACGTACTTGACAGACATGCACCTGGCCGGAAGAAACAAAACATGGGCGATTGTCAGAAATAAAATAATTGTTGATTGATTAAAACTGAATGTAAATGTTACATTGAATGTAAATGTTATGCTATCCATAAAGGTTAGCTGCAGAGAGAAATACCCTGTCGCTAAATAAATGCCCTAGGGGCATCGCTACATTCACAGCGAAGTCGAAATCCCAGAATGGGCGTTTACAGGTGGATGTGTGGGTGTCACAAATTATTATATAAACTAACATGAAATTGAGATCAATAGTCTACTGGCGATGTAGTCCACGAAAACCAATCCATCAATTCCTGTGCGTCCTCCTTCCTCGTTCACTGCCATATAAGGTATATCATTATATTTATATATACACCAGTGTTTGTTGTCATTCTTTTAAATACAGCAGAAATAAAACAATTGTTTTCATTCTATTATTACACATCTATTTACGCATATTTCTTTATATCATGGATAGAAATTTATCTTTTTGGGTAAAAGGAGTCTTTGCAGTTTTTTTAAGGTAAATTTACTCCTGGAGGTTGTGATATAGTTCTGCATTGTAAATTAAAAACAAATCCCCCCCCCCTACTAACACACACCGCGGCCAAGCAAATGAAGAAGGATACTCAATAAGCATCTCTCCTACATTAATTTCACTACGAAACTAAATTCTACAATAATGCATTTCAGTGTATTTGTACATAAGTCAGCCATTTTATTTTTTTGTTTAATTGTAAAGTAAAAACAAAGCCTCTATCATGGGGGCCAAGCAAAAAAGTTAGTGAGGCTTTAACTTTTTACAAATATGTTTTAAATCGTGGATAAAGGCTTAGCATTGGGAGTGAAAAGAGTATTTCCGGCCAATTTACTTTTGGGAGTTGCGATTCTTGGTTTCCTCATTTTTCCCAGGTAACGTTGGAACACTGGTCTTGCTAGTCTATTTAATAAATGTGGATGCATGAGTGTCCAGATCTAAAATGGAAGACGTATATCCAATCTGTTACTAATCATTTTACCGCTCCAGAAAGTACCTGACTCTGGATGCAATTCTCTACCTATATACATCTGGAGACGTGCCGCTCAGAGGACTCTTTCCCACCTAAAGTACAAAATAGACTTCAAAATCCAGTGGAGGATGATCTATTCTGTTCCTTACAGCTTCTTTTTCACAGAAGATAGGTTGCTAGTCTCTCTCTACTCTATCTTTATTTCCATGAAAGGTGCTAAACTGAGATCCAATCTCTGATTCCTTGTAAGACATTCACAGCAAGAACTTATCTTCTGCCACAATGGAAAAATACTTCTTTTTTCTCCTCCATGTGTCTAGCATCAGGCGGAACTTCCATGGATAGAGCTTCTTTGCAAAGGCTCTTTACATGTGGAACACATTTCCACAGGATTACTTCCCTGCAGATTACAGCAGTCTTTTTCAAATCTAATGTCAACAAATACTTGTCATAAACTGTCCCAGAAGTAATCAAACTTAATTCATTCCATCGATCAATTCAAGTACTCCCATAGTGTTCTTCATCTTTAAGTTGATAATAATAATTCCATCTCATTAACCCTTATCCTCGAGTGGTTCTTGGCATTTATAAGTAGTGACTCATTAGCAAAAAGAGAAAAAAAAAGATACATATCCTTATTCACTAAACCTTTTGTCCACTCACTCCATTGCTTCAGTTTTCTTTGGCACAGTTCTCAACTTCCTCATTTCACCACCATGTTACTCTATGTCTTCGTCCATCTACAAGTCTGGTGTGTTACCTCAAATAGTGTATCCTTCAATTTCTTCCACTGTTTTTCTATACTTCCTAAAAAATAATCTGGTAAGCGAACACTCCATCACTTGGTCTCTAAACTCGCATTTCACGTGTTCTTACTTCAACCTCCACACCTTTCTTCTGGGGATAAACTTTCTCTTTACCTCATGAGCTTTCTTCAACTTTTTAATTTTTTTTTTACTTTTTTTCATCTCAAATAAGGCATATTGACACTGAAACGTAAGGGGCTACTCCAATAGGGGTCACATTTATAGGGGAGAAACCTCAATGGCGAGTTGGGCAGCAAGATGTTTGTTCATATTACATTTAAATTCTGCATGTTGGTATGGTCAGGGAAACAGGGAAGGAAATCCAAAGGCACGCGTCCCAAGGAAAGAAGCTATCAGAATAGAAAAAAATCCGGCATCTAGGGACCTCTACAGTTCACTGTAGAGGTCCCTAGAGTGGGATTTTGCTGTTAATTGGGTGGGTCGGAGGTATTTATGTTGAGGGGGTGCAAGTGCAGTAAGTTTATCAGAGAACCTTCTCATTGTTGTAAAACAAGCACAGGGATGCAACAGTGCAGTGATGTGACAGGAACTGGAGATTGTCAGACAGTGCGGGATCTATTAGGTTACGCTCTTTTTTGTACCCTGTTCAAGAGGGAGAGGCTAGTGGTTGATGCAGCAGTCCAGATGTGGCAACAATACTTTATTCATGGGCGAACGGTGGCTTTATAGAGATAAAATACTGACAGGTGTGACAAGTTAAATTTAGTCACAAATAACTGGTTTATGCTGTGTCACAGGTATTACTTTAACATGTTGTGTCACAGGTATTACTTTCACATGTTGTATCATAGGTATTACTTTCACATGTTTTGTCACATGTATTATGTTCGCATGTTTTGTCACGGGTATTACTTTCACATCACGCAAGAGTTTTTTGTACTTTTTTCTTACAAATAAATAATCTACTTGAGTCTTTGCTGTTCCAGATTCATGCATAACGAGATGGCTTTCATTTTTTCTTGAAAACCGTATTTACAACCAACATGTTCATGTTCGTGACCCTTCAAAATTTGAAAAGAATTTTGAAGCATTTAAACTGTTGAATACAAAGTCTTTTCTGGCCTTTCTTAATTTTTTTTAGCAAAGGTACTGTAATAATTGAATTCAATTGTGAAAATCCTATTTAAAAAAATATAAACGCAAAACAAGAATGAAAGTAAAAAGATTCCGAGTCAATACAGCTGTAGCAGTCACATGTTTTGATGTACTATTTTCTCTTGATGTAAATGGACATGGTTTAATGCTGAGTAATTGGCCCATCAACCAATAGAATGGCTTGGCATATAAGTACAGCTTATTGGACAAGTAATTCAAAACACACCCATGTAAATGTTTTTCTCACTTTCAAACAGTTAGAGTCAGACTGCATGAGAAATCAGATTTGCTAAGGTTGGTCTCGTCCAACTCACCAACCTAGAATGAAGTCTGCCAAAATGCACGTCACCCCATTTTTTATAAAGATTACTATTGTCTGTTTTTAATCCCTTTCTAGTACAGCCGAAATAAAAGATATTTTCTGTTAAGCAACAATGCTTTTATCTTCTCTTTCTTCTGTGAACTGGAGGAATTTTCTATCCAACTGTTTCAAACATGGAGTCGAATGACTGTCGACCTAAACTAAAACTTTATTTGCAATTGTTATGGATACCCAATCACCTCAACCTCATTCATTATAGCTGCCATTAGACAGTCAAAAGACTGCTCGGCAATGCTGAGTAGATACAGCTAAACATACAGCTATACAATTCTTCAGGCTGTTTGTATGTGCCAGAATGATGCAGTAAGCAAGGAGTGCCACAAGATATCACGTTATCAATCCATTTTGTAACAGAAGAAAAAAAAGAACTATTAATGACATAAAAGAAAGAATTGCACATTCATAATTTAATTTATAAACCGTTATGGTGATCTACCTTATTCGTGATTAAATGGACTCTTCCAGACATTATGTCTAGAGGAGAGTACGACGAGTCTCGGAGCAGCTTCTGTTGCTTAGAGACTCTTGATGGGAAGATACTAGTCGCGGATTCATTCTCGACAATCAGTCTGGCAGAAACTGAGCCATTTTGGTGGCCTTTTATCTGTCGGGCTCTAGGTATTAGTCCTGTGTTGTCCTAGGAGGTCCACCCTCCCAGACCTTGCCTCCCCTCTTTGGGGTGAAGTTAGTTTATTGCTAACTGCCTGAAGGTGCCTAGACCGGGGAATTCCTATGGGGTTGCCCAGGTAATTTTTAATGGACCAGAGTGCCCCTTCTTTAGGGGCTCTGGCTTGATTCTCCCGATCTTCCGGCCTTGTGCCACATTTCCCTGTAGTAAAAAGGAAGTAAATACCCAGTCTCAGAGCAGTCTTTCTGTAATATACTATTCCGTAAATACACACTCTTGTAAATATACCACCGTGTTTTCTTAGTTATTATCGTCCTTCAAGGTCACAACATAAACGAAATTTAAAAAATCTGATTAAAAAAAAATAATTACGAAATTAAATCTATCACAATGCATTTCCATTTCTTCATAAGTCAATTATTTTAATCCTTTAATAGTTGAAAATAGAATTTTGAAACATTTAAACTATCGAATAGAAACTCATTTCCGCCTTTAACATTTTTAGCAAAGATACTGTAATAATTAAATTTAATTGTCAAAATCCTATTCAAAAATATTGAAAAAAAACAAAAGTGAAAGTAAAAAGACTCCTGAGAAACGCCGAGCAGATACAGCTGTAGCAGTCACATGTTTTGATGGACTATTTTCTCTTGATGTAAATAGACATAGTTTAGCGCATACCCATCGACCAATAGAATGGCTTAGCGTATGAATACAGTTTGTTGGATTAGTTTTTTGAAGCTTGCCTATGCAAGTGTTTGTCCCCGCTTTCAAACAGTTGCAGTCAGACCTCACAAGGAATTGGACGTTCTAAGGCCTAGAATGAAGTCTGCCAGGATGTGTGGTATTCCATTTTTTGTAAAGACTATTATTGTCTGTTTTTAATCCATTTCTAGTCTTGCTGAAATAAAAGATATTTTCTGCTAAGTAACAATGCTGTTGTCTACTCTTTCTTCTGTGAAACGGGGGGGGATTTTCTATCTGTTTCAAAAATGGAGTCTGAAGGACCGTCAAACTAAGACTTTATTCATAATGGTCATGGATAGCTAATCAGCTCAACCTCATTCATTATAACCGCCATTATACGGTGAAACAATTCTTGAGCAACACCGAGTAGATACAGCTACATTTTGTAACATAAGTACTTTCAAGAGATATCTCATGTCTATTATTCGGACTATTGTTCTCATCTTGGATGTAACCTCTGACTTTCTTCAGGTGCTTCTTGTTGAACTCAGAATTAGTACGGAATTCCAAACAGAACCCGTTATTTAACCCACAGGGGTAGCTTGCTCTCGTTCTGTCTCTAGCCATGGTTTGTCTAGACGAGAATAAACTCCCAGACTCAATCCCATTCTATAGTACATATATATCCACCGACTCAACATATTTTGTATTCCTCTTTCCGGACCATTCTTTGTGTTGTTGCAACTGTTTGAATAAAATTGATTTAAATTGTAGAAAAAGAAGTTTGTCCTTTTAACCAAAACTTGGTATCCAACAAGGCCAGAAGGATGGATAACTATTCAACAAACCCTACTAAAAATGGCGATCCCGACATCTTCTCCCTCGCTACACATCTTCCAGTTTACCCTTCGTTTGATTGGAGTTTTCTTTCCCTGAATCATCATGGGTCATTTTGAGGTAAGCTGTTAATTGTAGTTACTACCATACTAGCTGTTAACACTATTTTAATGGACTATTCTACTGCTCCAGAAAGTAGTTGACTCCAGATGCAATCCTCTAAGAGTCATATAGGTTCAAAAATAGAGTACTACTGCCACATCTGGGGAGGTGCCGCACAGAGCACTCTTTCCTGCTTTGACAGAGTACGAAATCAACTTCGAAATCTAGCAAGGGGTAGTGGTGGTTTCTTCTTTTTCCTAAAACTCTCACAGAAAAGACATTGCTAGTCTCTCTACCACAACATAAAAAGACTTTCCTTTTTACCTCCATGCGCTTAATGTCAGGTGAAATTTCCATAAACAGAACTTCTTTGCAAAAGCTTTCTGTATGTGGAACATATTACTATGGGACTGCCTCCCTGCTGATTACCACTGATCACTATTTTAATGATTTAAACCAGCGGGATCCATAGAAATTCCACAGTTTTAGCCTTCATCTGTTGTATATTGCTGCATTCACACCAGACCCCACAATATTATTACACCACCTTTGTTCAAATTGAAAGATACTTATTTAAGTACTCTGGTTAATGCAGTTTCAAAATATATCTGGTTATGTGGGTCTATCCGAAAAACCCTTGTAGGAGTTTGTGATATATTTCCATTTTATGGATGTTCAGTACGAAGGCCAAGAAAGTGTATTTTAATTCGAGTTACACGTTTGGCACAACAGCAATATCAGATGAAAATTCAAAAATGAGTTTTTTTACATTGCATCTTCTGCGATCGGCCAATTCCATCTTTTTTAAAAAAGTGATGGAGGGTGATATACAAAGATGAAATTTCCTTAGTGTATAAATATATAAATTATTCAATTTAGAAAAAATAGAAAGAAACCGAGAACAGAAAAGTCATTTTAATCATTTCTTATGGTAATTTACCCACGCATGCATGAATTCTCCCAGCTATAAACAGCAGCAGGTACTGCTTTTAAATCTGGAAATTAGGACTGAACAGTCTCACTGGTCACCCTCTTATTTGTATATGTTTTGTACTACTGGTCTTTGTTAATAGTTTTGTTTACTCAATTTGTACTATTTTGTGGTTATTTCTCACTACTAAATATATAACAGTTGCTTTGTTGCTGTCAGACTGAAGTATGGTTCTGTTCAGTTCTAGGTAGTCCACCCTTCCAGGCCTTACCTTCTCTCTGAGAAAGGGTTAGTTCATTGCTAATCACCTGAGGCGCTTCTACTGGGGAAGGACGATGGGGCTGTTTAGGCATTTGTTGTAGGCCAGAGTGCGCTGGTTTTTCAAAACCAAAGCCTGACCTTGTATCTAACCTTATGGAGAGGGGGTAAACAAAATATAACTGTAATGTTTTGCTAGGGACAAAGTGTAGTATCTGTTCTGATGCTACACTTAGTCTATTCTGTCCTCGATCAGTGAAGGAGAAATCCTTCTAGACAAAGGCAATTTTTGTTCCAATCTAGAGTACCCCTTTTTGAGGAACTAGATTTTCCCCACATTAAACACCGACCTTGTGTCTAACTTTGCCCTCGTGGGGAGGCAAGTAGATATGAACCATGAAAGTATGATATGAAAATGCTTAGTTTACAGTTCAGGGATCAAAGGGGAAAATCGCTGCCACTTTTCTGATCTGATAGATGACTTACAACAAAAAAGGAAAAAAGAAAATGACAGGATGGCGAAGCTATTGAGTTTGTCGAGAAGTTTTATTACTTTGGTGATACCATTAGAGCACAAGGTGGAGCAGGCGCTAGTGTGATTGCAAGAGTTAGGAGTGGATGGAGTAAGTTCAAGGAACTTCTGCTTTTACTACCTATCAGAGTGTTACTACTGTCGACCAAGGGAAGAGTCTATCAGGCATGTGTATACAGTGTGATGATGTAATCTGGCTAGTGAGGGTTGAGGACATGCGTTGCATGGAGAGAAATGATATGAGAATGATATGATGGATGTGTAATATGAGTCTCAACGACAGGCCTGAATCTGATGACCTCAGAGGAAGATTAAATCTGGACAGTATAGGGAGATGTGTGCAGAACATGGGACTGATGGTATGGCCATGTTGAAAGAATAGATGAGGGTTCTTGCATTAGTAGATGTAGAACAGTTGCAGTAGTAGATTCAGTTCACAGGGGAAGGCCAAGGAAAACATGGGAGGAAGTGATAAGAATGGACTTGAGAGAAAGAGGGATAAATAAAGACCTGGCCTGAGATAGGTTAGTTTGAAAGTCAATTTATTAAATGCCAACATGTAAAATAGACATTCGATTGATGATGATGTAGTCACATAAGTCATGTCCGTTGGTGTTCAATTCCATGTAACAGCCAGAAGTTTTCAGATTGATTTTATCTTTTTTTGTTTTACTTTTCTGAAAACCAATCAATAAATCTGGAAATTACTTGTCAAAATGAGTGTGTGTGCATGCGTGTGCATGTGTCTGTCTATGTATATGAATGTATTTGTATGAGTGTGTATGTGCATAGCTATATCTGTGTGGGAGTTTTTGCATGCGTGTGTGTATGTATATGTGTGTGTGCATGTATGTTATCGACTATTCACATTCCTGAACACCATATAATTTGGGATTTTTTTTCTACCTTTGTCTTCTATCCATTTTAAGTTACTTTCCCCTTGTCCAGCGGTCGAACGAACGGTGTGGTATTAGTCCTGGTCGTGCTATGCTGGCTTCCTCCAAGGATGAAGTTTACAGGGAATATCAAATTCACAAGCGGTCTCCAGCCACATGTATATCCCAGTCATGGGAAGATGACATACAGCATCTAGCATTCCCAAATAGTCACTCATCTTGTACTGGCCAAACTCCACATCACTTAACTTCAGTGATATAACAAGAACTGGTGTGTCAACACGATTATGCTGCACTTGCTTGTCCAGGGGTCAGACTCTCCAGTTCTCATGGTTCAGCAGGTCAACTGTCTCTAAATTCCACTCTGTACGGTCTTGTCCAATCACTTGCTTCCAAATTTTCCTTGGCCGGCCAATCTTCCTGCGATTCAAGACATCCATGCTCATGCAACAGTTTACCCAGGAGGATGAATGCTCCAAATGACCATATCAAAGCTGTGTAATGATTCATGTTAATGCGTGTGTGTGTGTATGCATATAAATAAATCTTTGTGTCTATGCATGTGTCTATATGTGTGCACATAGGTATGCATGTGACTCTATATGTATGTGTGTATGCGCGTAGCTATATCTGTGTGGATGCTTTTGTTTGTGCGTGTATGTGTTTGTGTTGATAAAGCTGTGTAATGATTTATGTATATGCGCACGTGTATGTGTATGCATGTAAATAAATCTTTCTGACACTTTGCTTTACACTGATTAAAAATGTCAGAAAATTTATTAAATTTTTCTGTTTCATATAAAAGGAAAGACAACAAAATTCAACTCAAAAAGTTTGGGGATCAAAGAAGAAAATCACTGCCACCTTTCTGATCTGATAAGTTGAGGAGAATTTAGAACAAAAAAGAAACAAAACAGAAAATGACTACTCAATATAAACTTGATATTAAGGACGAATTGATAACGCTGGTATGGTCATGCAGAGCGTTCACCCTTCTAGATAAACTGTTGTAGAAGCATGGATGTCTTGAATCGCAAGAAGGTTGGCCAGTCAGGGAAGACTCGGAAGCAATTTATTCGACAAGACTGTACAGAGTAGAATTTGGAGACAGTTGACCCATTGGACAATGAGGAATGGAGAGTGAGCTTGTGAAATATTCAAAAATGTTTGACCCCTTGAAGGGGAAAGTGATGTTAAATAAACAGAAGAAGGAAAGTAAAAAAAAAAAGGCAAATTATCTGGTGTTCAAGGATGTGAATAATCAATGAGATCATTAATGACAGATGGATCTGCAATGTTAAATACTATTTAATTTAAAAAGGTTAACTTTGGAATTCCTGCATGAGGTTGATCAGGCACTATTATTGTGAATATAAATGCATATTTATGAGATGAGTGGTGATACTGAGATACGAATGTTCTACAACAGAGCTGAACTCTGAACCTGACCGTAAAGAGGTTCCTGATAAGATAGAGTCTTTTCAGGAACGTGCGTGTTCATATGTTTCATGAGATGATCATTCCTTGAAAATTTCATGCTGCAAAACGTACAATGGAAACTCTTCTCGCCGCTATGTGTGAGTTGATGCCTCACTAGGTTTCCCTTCTGAGAGAAATTCTTACCACATAGTTCACAAGAGAATAGCTTTTGCCCCGTATGGGTGTTCATATGTCTTACTAGGTGGGCATTCTGAGTGAAGCTTTTGCCACACACTTTACAAACAAATGGTTTCACTCCAGTGTGAGTAAGCACATGCGTTGCCAAATGCTCGTTTCTAGAAAAACTCTTGTCACATATTGCACAGGCAAATGGTTTTTGTTCAGTGTAAGTGATTTGATGTCTCAGTAGATTTTCATTCTTAGAAAATTCTATTCCATAGGTTTCACAATGGAATGTCTTAGCATGGCTGTGCGTGTTCACGTGCCTTTCTAAGTGTTCCTTTCTTTGGAAATCCACCCCACAGATCTTAACTGGGAAAAATGTCTGTACAGAGTGTGTCTGTAAGTGATCTGTCAGGTTAGAGTCTGTGGAAAAGCCCTGATCACACATTTCACATGAGTAAACGTTCTTGACACATTGCTTGTTCATGTTTATGGAAGAATTCTCATTTGTAGAAAAATCCTTGCAACAAACCTCACAGTTGAAGGAATCGGTCCGCTTGCTTGCATTTGAGTGAGCGATGTCAGGTAACTGGCAGGTGGAATCCTTGCAGCATAAATCACAGGGGGATGTTTTTTGATCCCTTGTGTGTATAAGCGTATGTCTTACCAGATGCGCCATCTGGGAAAAGTTTTTACCGCACGTATCACAATGGAATGGCTTTTCTCCAGTGTGTGTAAGCATATGAGTAGTCAGGTGTGCATTCCGTCCAAAACATTTGCCACAAAGCTCACAAGGATAAGGCCTCTCTTTGTTATGTGTAAGCCTATGCCGGACTAAGTGCTCTTTTCTGGAGAAAGCTTTGCCACAAGTCTCACAATGAAAAGACCGCACACCCGAATGTACCGACACATGATGTCGCGTCAAGTTTTCTTTTGTCGAAAAAGTTTTCCCGCAGATTTCACAATGAGCTGCTTTCAGACCAGAATGTGTTTGCACGTGTCTTGTCAAATTCTCAAGCGTAGAAAAATCTTTGCTGCAGAAGTCGCAGCAAAAACACTTTTCTAAGCTGTGCGTCTGTCTATGCCTTGTGAGGTTCTCACTTTTCGAAAAATCCTTTCCGCATGTATCGCAATGGAATGGCTTCTCCCCGGTGTGCGTCAATCTGTGGCTTAGCATGCGTGCTTTCCTCGAGAAGCCTTTATCGCACATCTCACAACGGAAAGGCTTCACTTCATTATGAGTGAACAGATGATTTACCAAATGTTCCTTTCGGAAAAAGCTTTTGCCACAAACATCACAGTGAAAAGGTCTTTCTCCGGTGTGTGTGCGCATGTGACGCGCCAGGTTTGTGTTGTCGGTAAATCTTTTGCCACACATTTCGCAATGATAAGGCATCTCACCTGTGTGTGTACGTATATGTTTCACCAGCTTTGCATTCTCGTAAAAGTCTTTTCCGCAGAGATCACAGTGAAATATTTTTCTGTCACTGTGCATGTTTGTAAAATTCTAGAATCTTGAAAACAAATCCAAAAAACTTTGAAGACATTACTCGTTGAGAGGCATTTTTATGCCTCTCAACGAGTAATGTCTTCAAAGTTTTACAAATTTTTAAATTGCATAAAGATGCATCGGGCAGTCGATATGTTGCCCAAAGTGTCTTGGCACCAGATCTCAGACATTGAAATGTTGTCTGACCTGTCTGGGATGTTTACTGCTCTGTACAAAACTTTGACTGTAATTACACGTTCTAGTCAAGTTTTTTTTTTAAGTCATATCTGCATATCTTTTTTATTTTCACCATTTCTCGCACTAACAGTGAGATCAAATGTTGATTTAAATTTCATACAATAGCAGAAGAATATCTTTCTAATATACTGATCATGTGTATGCGATCAAAATCGTAATATTAACTACTTTGCATATTGCTTTGCAAAAGGGCATCTTATTAATTAACTATTGATTTCTATTGTTTTCAATTTTAATGATTGCTTTGATTTTAATAGAACACATAGTTCTATTATAGAAAGTAAAAGATTTGAATAAAATTAGTAATAAAGGGGTTCAGGGGTTCAGTTTCCGAGTTTCCTCAATTTTATCAGGCTATGCTGGGACACAGGTCTTGCTAGTTAATTAATAAAAAGTACAATAGCTCAAAATGCCTTGTCAGAGCTTAGACATTGTAAACCTGTCTGAAGTGCATGAGAAGAGAACACTTATAAAAAGCTTAAAAAAGCTTTTTTTACTTTGTGTAAAATTCTGATTGTTGAATACATAGTCAAGCTGATTGTTCTTTTTAATCCAAGTTAGGTATCTCTACATGTTTATATATGTACATGATTAACTCCTAAACTAATTAACCGATCATTATGAATTTTTTAACACAGCTGTTCGGCATAAGGGGTTCAAATGTGGGCGATATTTTGTTTAATTTAGTTGTATTTAAAGGGGATGAAACGAGGGGGGAATCTCTTCATTAACATTCAGATACTCAGTCAGAAATAATCAACAAAGAACATGTAACGGCTTCTGAAGAAGTTTTTTTTGCACGGGTTCTCTGCTCACAAACAGAATAACATTTTCATTCTCTCTTCGTGATGAAAAATATCTGAAAAAAAAAAAAAAGTAAAAATTTAAGTAAAAAAACAAAAAACTTCTACATATATAAACTAGAAGAATATCCGTCCCATGACGAGTAAAAATAATGTTCCGAACAGAATAGATCTGTACCAATTTTACGTCCCCTTATGAAGATTAAAAATGAAAATATAATACTACATAACCTCAAGTCTAGAATCCTTATTCTAATTTTGATCAAAACCCATTACATTTTTTTAATTCTAAAAAAAATGTCTCAAATTTAAAGCTTAAGCTTAAAGGGTCTTAAGCAATTGAAATTCAAGGAATCTTGCTTCATTGATCTTTCTAATGACTATAGATCAAATTCAATGCAAATCTGATATATTCGAATTTTGAAATGGGAGGTTGTGTCTATATTATTCTCCCTAAAATCGCTTTAAAATGCTACAAATAAACTGAAATTTGGAGAATATTGTTTAATTTATGTCTAATACTTATTGTAAGAATTTCACAAAAATCGGAGGTATCTGAATTTTCACAAAGGGTTTTCACCTCTTTTTATAAAACTTAAACTAAATATAGACCCCATTCTGACACCTTATGTCTAGCAGCTGTGTTCCAAAATTCATAATGATCTGTTAATTAGTTAAGGAGCGAATCCTGTACATAGAAATATATAAGCATATCTAACTTTATAAAGATAGTGATGTAAATATATTGGTGTGTTCCCTATAGAAAGAAAGGTTAGAGCATCTACACAAAAACTAAAAGTATATTCATATGTAAAACTTTCTGTGGAAGACAAGGAAAGTGATCCTGAATTTCTAAGTGTCTCCCTAAGGAAGCTATGGGGGCCGAATCTCCCTTAAAACTTCAAATTATATCTTATTTTGATTAAATTTGAATCGTATGTATAAAATTATCTGAGGAAGACAATAGAAATGGTCCCAAACCTCTACATGCTTCTCTTTGTCCAGAATCTTTATGTGCAACCCTAACAGATATTGGAACGAGGGGGGGGGGGGGGGGGTGTACACCCACCTCTTAAAACTTTATGAAACTGGTCCATCTTTTGAACCAGACAAAACCGACTTTTTGTTCGGCTTTTTCTGACTGTTTATGTAAACAACAGGAAGATGCCGAAGTGCTTATCCAATCAGAAGGCGAGAAAAAACGACGACGAGTTTAATTGGAAATTGATTAAATTGTAAATTAATTAGCGGAATTGTACCCTGTCAAACAACTTCCTTCCACTTCTTATACCCCTTCTTCTTCGTCTTCTTCGCCGTCTGTGCTAACTTCAAAAGGAAATCTGCATAATTTTTGAAAATGACTACAAAACATTTCTCAAAAAAACTTTCTTGTGAAAAAAAATTTGAAAAGTTGTTTCATTAATTGTCTTCATCAAAAAATAAAAACTTTTTCATAAAAATAAAATACGGTGAGTTTTTTTTGTGTTTTAAAAGTGGTTTCATTTTTTTTTTTCTGTTGGAATGCCACTTTGTTTTGATTTTGATGCCAATTCGTTTTTATTCGGCTTTTTCCAGCTGTTTACGTAAACCATATGTATAAGACATTCATTCAGAGAGTTTTTCAAATTTCAGTTTCTTCCGACTATATTATGGGGTGAAACAGAGGGTAGTAAAAAAAAAAAATAGAAATATGGTGTTATGAGCATAATAAAAAAGGACATAGTAGTGTTCGTCATTCAATCCCAAGCAACGTTGGGTCTTCCCGCTTGTTAAAAAAATTAAAAAAACATTGGATTAAAATAGAGGTTTCCAACCTTAATTTTTTTTTCTTTCTTTTTTTTATTGTTCCACTGCACACCTTCTTTTCAAATAATATTGTATACATCCATATTTATATAAAGTTAGTTATGTGTATATCTTATATATAAAGAGAAGACTGTACCTTTGACGAGAGTAAGAATATAACCACATGCATCATAGGCTACTATGAAAATTAATGAAACAACTCATCACTCTATTCAGCTTATTCACTCGAGCGTGTTTCAAGAAATTTATGATTATTTTCACCATCTAACAATAAATATTACTATAAACCGTCACAAAAACATACTCCATACAGATGGTAGCAAACAGTTTTCTCTCCAACATTTTCCTACTCCCACCATATTACATCGGATAATTTATACAATGGTCAACGTAATTGTTTCATTTCATTCTTCTAACAATTTCATACATAATATAGCGAATTCGTAAATCAAATAATAAATGCTCCCTCATATTCCTTGCTAATTCCATAAAATTATTTTCTGTACTTATAACTATTAACAATACACCTCATTCCGGAATTTAAGAATTAAATAAACGAACGAATTCAGTTCTACTGTATATTGATTCAAAATGGCGTTATGTACCTATCAATCTCATTGAGTAAATCCATTTCAGTTACGAATCTTCCATTGTTACATGTATAATTAATTCTTCACCTTATACATTTTTGCAATAAACACTTAGACATAACACTTTTAAGGCTCCTAACTCAATTTAAAACAAAACACAGAGTCTTCTGTTAAAAAACATCCAATTGCTCATAGATATCTTATGGAGGCCCATATTATCGTTTTTACATGACGCTGTCAGTAATAATTCACACACAACACATGTAAACTTTTCCGATTTTGACCATCCATATTTATCGAACATTACTCAAACAATCGCAAAGCCTCAGAATTTATTTATTTCCAGAAAATATTATTATTACTTTTCTCTGCTTCTTTTCCTTTACAATTATCGAAAACAACTCTATTTTGCAGAATTTTAATTCTAATTCATACATCTTCCACTGAGCATATAATTTGTTTCCTTTTCTTTTAAACTTTTACCATTTATAAACATCCGCTCTCTACGTCTGGGACCCCCACTCCCCCTCCCTCTTTCTCTTTATTTACTTATTACAATAAAAAACGGTTAATTTAATTCAGTTTATTTTTTATTTATTCATTACTATTTTTCAAAATATACTTAACCTTAAATTGTAGTATATGTTACTTAATCTTTTCTCTTCTCGGTCAGTGAAGGAGAAATCTTTTTAGATTGCAGCAATTTCTTCGTCTACATAACTATTTGTCGATTTTACAATTCATTTCTTTATGGTTTATTTTTTACTAAGTGTTATGATACTATACTTATTCTTTTCACTCCTCGGTCAGTGAAGAAGATATCCTTCTAGACTGTGGCAATTTTTAGTTTTTTAACCCAGGAGATGGATTTGGTACCCCCACTCTCTCTCTTTATTTCTTTATTTACTTATTACAATACACAAAGCGATTAATTTAATTCGGTTTATTTTTACTTATTCATTTTTACGTTTTAAAATATACTTAAAATTACAGTGTAGTATCTGTTACTTAATCTCTTTTCTTCTCAGTCAGTGAAGGACAAATCTTTCTAGACTGCAGCAATTTTTATTTGTTTGATTACTTTTTCTCTATTTAACTATTTGTCGCTTTTACAACAAATTTCTTTTTGATTTCTTTTTCTTTTTTTCTAAGTGTTATGATACTATACTTACTCTTTTCTCTCGTCTGACAGTGAAGAAGAAATCCTTCTAGACTGCAGCAATTTTTTTTCCACAGGAGATGAATTTGGGACCCCCCCCCCTCTCAACATCTTTCTCTCTTTATTTACTTACTACAATAAACATAATGGTTAATTTACTTAATCTCTTCTATGTCAGTGAAGGAGAAATCTTTCTAGACTGTGGCAATTTTTATTTTTTGTTTACTTTTCGTCTATTTAACTATTTGCCGATTTTACAATTCATTTCTACTTTTTCTGTTTATTTTTATTAAATGTTATGATATTATATTTTCTCTCTTCTGTCAGAAATTTTAATTTTTTTCCCACAGATGGATTTTCAACATATTAAAAACCACCATTATTTTTTAATTTTGTTAAATTCAATCTCCAACCAAAATGGGCACTCAGGATTGAGATAAAAAGTACCTCAATTCAGAAGGATTTTCCCTTCACTGACCTTAGTGAGCTTCACACATATTTTTGGATCGCATTTACTTTGGGAGTGGGGAAGTGGTTTTTACTTTTACTACCTACAATCGTAGGGGGGCAGTCACACAAAACATAGAGAAATCTATTTTGTTTGATTCAAAACATGGATAAATCTTTTCAACTTCATTTTAAAGAATTAATATTCTAATACTTATATATCTCTCCTGCGCACGAGCCCTGCTTGTGTTTATATATTTCTATGTATAAGATTCATTCCTAAAATAATTAACTTATCATTATGAATTTTGGAACACTGCTGATTGGCGTGAAGGGTCATAATGTGGGCTATATTTAGTTTAATTTAGTTTTATGCAAAAGATTGGAAGACACCTCCGACTTTTGCAAAATTTTAACAATATGTATTAGACATCAATTAAATATTTCCCATATTTCAGTTTCCTTAGGGTATTTTAAAGTGTTTTTAGGGGGCATAATATGAGCACAACCTTCTATTTTAAAATTCCAATTTGCATTGAATTTGACCCATAGTCATTAGACACCAATTAAGCAAGATTCCCTTGATTTCAATTTCTTCTTAAGCCCCCTTAAGCTTAAGCCTTAAACTTTAGACATTTTCTATGATCAAAATTATGCATAAAAGTGGTGAAAAACTGGGAATTAATTTTAACCATTCTGGGACGGGTATTCTTTTAGCACTTTACATTATATATATATGATGGACTCTCCCGTCGATTTCGACGTATGAGTGCCCCTGGGGGCTGCCCGCGCGTAAATTTGTAATTGCAAGGGTTGCGCAATCCTTAACAACCGTTCTCCTGAGTCGGCATTGCTTGATTCCAATGGCAAGTAGTAGTACAAGACGACTGGAAACAATGCCGAGATAAGCAGAGAGCACATACAGCACCTGGTATTCCTAAACGGTCACCCATTTAGTACTGGCCAGGCTTAACTTGGGTGATCTAACGGGAACCGGTGTGTCAACGTGATTGTGTCGTATAATATATATGTATATATATTTTGTTGGTGATTTTATTATTCCATTATTGCGACAAAATGGAATAATAAAATCACCAACAAAAAGTATATTTTGCTCTGAATTTTCATTGAGCACTCTCATAAACCCGGTTTCAACTTCCTTTGGATTTATACCCCCTGGATATTTGTAACAAGTTAATTATATATATATATATATATATATATATATATATATATATATATATATATATATGGGCGGCATTTAAACATATTTCATTGAATACGACAGACAACTTTTTTGTCCTGATCCGTTGTCTACTGTATTTAATGAAATATATATATATATATATATATATATATATAGTCATCCACATACAGACTGTTTCGCTGTTTCAAGCTCATCAGTGCGGCTAGACCAGTTAGTGCCTCAAGCCAGGATCGAAAAGCAACCGTCGAGCTGACAGTCAGCGCTGCTAACCTCTACGCTATCATGCGACACTGATTGAATGTAAGAAATATCTCAATGTTAGTAAACATTGCAAATGCCGGAGCTCGAATTAGTTTTACCTAATGAGATATGCCTTAAAGCTAAATGTCAGTTGGCGATACCCTTACAAAATAAGCTCTACGCGGGGGGGAGCTTTATATAGTCATCCACATACAGACTGTTTCGCTGTTTCACAGCTCATCAGTGCGGCTAGACCAGTTAGTGCCTCAAGCCAGGATCGAAACGCAACCGTCGAGCTGACAGTCAGCGCTGCTAGTAAATGTGGTATTATGGTGACTACTGAAGTGAAAGTGATGGACAAACAATTAATGAGAGAAAGGAATTACTTGGATGAAGGGATCAGAATGCATCTAGTTAAGAGTAAGATAAACAGAGGATGACCACCGATCCTTGACTGCCAACACATTTGAAGGCCTTGTGCTTAATTGTTAAATTGTATTTATATCTTTTAGCATATAACTTAATTCTTCAGAGTATGATAAATCCTTCTCGACTGCAGCAATTTTTATTTTTTGTCTCAATCCAGACTGCCCCTTTGGGGGAGTAACTAGATTTTCCTCACATTAAAAATCAACTTTTTGTCTAACTTTGCTCTCATGGGAAGACAAGTAAATAGGGATTAGATCTTGATTAACTTTGATCGAGTTATCTTCTCTTTAACTCATCAACGCTTATCTTCGAGTGACTTTTGGGCCGTGATTAGTACGGACTTATTAGTATATAAAAAAAAAATGTTTTCAGTAAATTTGCAGATGAGGATCCTCAGCTAAATCCGCCCCTTCCCCCCAAGAAAATGAGATTCTACTTTTTTTTAAGTGATTACGTGTGAAAACCCTGAAGAAAAAAAATTATTTTTGAATTTAGAGAGGTCATCATCATCATCATCATCATAACGTCCGTTTTATATACTGGCATGTGGTGGGTGGCTTTCAGAAATTCACTTCCAAACTAATCTAACTCTGGCTAGGTCTTTAATTATCCTCTTTCTACCAAGTCCATTTTTATCATTTCCTCCCAGTTTTCCTTGGCCTTCCCCTGTGAACTGAACCTGCTACTGTAACAGTTGTACATCTACTTACTGAAGAACTCTCATCCATTCTTTCAACGTGGCCATACCATCGACGTCTACTCTTCTGCACACATCTCCATATACTGTCCAGATTTAATCTTCCTCTGAGATCATCAGAATTAAGCCTGTCTTTAAGACTCACATTACACATCCATCATATAATTCTCATATCATTTCTCTCCATGCAACACATATTCTCAACCCTCACTGGACAAGTTTCACTTCTATACATCATTGATATATCTTGTTGAAGATATAATGACAAATAACTTGAGTGGAAGGTCTTTAAAATAATAGGTTTATTTCCGGATATATATATATATCTTGTACATACAAGATATGTTAACAAAATAAGAATGTGTAATAGGGCAGACCGACTAGAAAATACGTAAGACAGAATGTTAAGACTGCATGTGTCTTAACTCAAATGTCTCGACTGCTCGCTGTAGTCATACTTATAGTCCGACGAGTCCATCTATTTCGTGAATGGTGAAGTCAGGTTATCCCATCACAACAATCATCACACTGTGTACACATGCCTTACACACTTTTCTCTTGGTCGACAGTGGTAACGCTCTGCTGATTAATAAAGACAGAAGTTCCCTGAACTTATTCCATCCACTCCTAACTCTTGCAATCATACTAGCACCTGCTCAATCCTGTGCTCAACGGTATCATCAAGGTAACAAAATTTTTCAATAACCCCAATAGTTTCGCGATCCAAATATACTTTGTCCACATCTAACTTCTTATCTATCTCCATTGTCTTACACTTCTTGCGTATAAACTGGTTATAATCTCTCAACCTATCTGTAATTCCATTGCACTTTTTGTCTACCCAATACTTACAAGTAACACAAAAGATTGAATTGCACTTGACTCCCTTTCCACAAATTGAGCCGAGGAACTTTTCTCTTTCTCAGGAGTTTCCAACACTGATCATCACTTTTCTCTTGATAACATTCACTCTCAGACGTTTACTTTCCATAGTATTCCACTATTTCATAGGCTAGTACTAAATCATCAGCATACAGCATCTCTTTTGGCCAACCTATACGAAACTCTGTGGACAATGCTTCTAAGACACAAATGAAAAGCAACGGATTCAGAACAGAAACATGATGCACTCCTACTTTAAGATTAAAGTTGTCACTAAATGTGCTGTTAATTGTAACATGACTTTGAGCATTTCTGTACATTGATTGAACAACCTTCACCAACCACTCATTTGCTCTTAGTTTATGCAAAGCTCACCAGAAACCTCTCTTGGCACTCTGTCTCTAGATCCACAAAACAAAATACAGGTTCTTTTTCTTATTAAGGTACTTCTCTTGCATTTGTCTCAGGATAAATATAGCATCAGTGTTACTTTGCCCAGGCTGTATTTCATCTATGCTTATCTGACTTCTTATTTGCTGCTCAATTATTCTCTCAATCACTTTCAGGACCTGGTCCATCAACTTTAAGCCTCTGTAATTACCTCTATCCAGAGCTCTTCATGTACTCTTGTAACAGTTCACAATTGTACTAAGTTTTCAGTATTTAGGGATAACCTCTTCTTTTATGATCTGATTTGTTAAATTAGTGATCACCTCAATGCCTTTTTCACATCTAGCCTTTAACATTTCTGCCTAAGTGTTCTGCAGCCGTCACCTTATTCACGGCTTCCTGTACCATTTCTTTCCCAATTCTTATAGCGGGACTGGATACTGCTTCTGCAACTTCTAGATTTTCATGGTTTCGTGGAAACTCCGTATTCAACAATATTTCATTGTGGCATTTCCAAGCATCCTTCTTGTCCTGTTCATTTGTTGCTCCATTGTCATTGCAAATGCACTTCTCTCCAACAATATCCATATTCGTCTTTGTCATCTGTTTAGCTATCCTGAATACTTCATTCTTTTAGTTATCCCTTCCCAGTATATCTAGAACATTCTATATTGTTCTTCTGGCTTCCCTCTTTGCATCCAAATACACATCCTTATACTCTCAACAAAATGTAACTCCTTTGATTCCGCTTTTCTTTGATACGCTTCTCAACTTCCTCATTCCACCACTATGTCGACCTATACCTTAGGGGCCTTTCCTTCTACCCACAAGTTTGGTCTGTTACATCCAACAGTGTATCCTTCAGCATGTTCCATTGTTCTTCCACACTTCCTGTAGTGGATCTGGTAACCAGACACTTCATCAGTTGGTCTCTAAACTAGAATTTCACATCTTTTTAATTCAACCTCCACACTTTTATCCGAGAGATAAAGTTTCTCTTTACCTCATGAGCTTTCTTCAGTGTGAAATTGCAAATAACTGATTGATGCTGTGTCAAAATTTCTTCACCAGGTGTAACTTTCATATCACTCAAGAGTTTTCTGTCCTTTTTCCTAACCAGCAATTAACCTATTTGAATCTTTGCTCTACCAGATTCATGTGTAATGCGATGGCTTTCCTTTTCTCTAAAAAGGATGTTTGCAACCAACATGTTCATTGTGAGACCAAATTCTTAAATTCTTTCTCCTTCTGTATTCCTATCACTATATCCATTTCTTCCATACACACCCTCAAAATCATCAGGGGTATTTCCAACATGACCATTCAAATCTCCAGTCACAGCAAGTATTTCCTTCTCATCAACCTTACTAGTTAATAAGCCTATCATAAAACTCATCTTTATCATTTTCACTCAAACCACTTTGTGGTGCATAAACAGATATAGCTGTGAAAATTTTCTCACCAACATCTTTATTAGTATGATTCGCTCACTTCCATGATTAAATTCAACCACTTTATCTATCCACCTCTCTGCAATAAAAATACCAATGCCGCATGTTCCCTTTTTATTTCCAATCCAATACAGATTATATCTTACATTCTTTCTCACAATCATTCTAGCAGATTTACCTTTCCAACGAGTTTCTTGGACACAACACAGGTCAATACATCTTCTCTCAAGAAACTCAACAATCTCACCAGACCTTCCACGCAATCTTCCAACATTTAAACTACATAGCCTAAAATGAAACCGAATTTACTTATTTGAGACAAGATTTTTATAGGCTTGATGCCCTTCCTGACGCTTATCCAGTGAGGTGATGGGGACCAGTGCTTTTATCAAGACACTATCTCTAGGCGATTGCCTACCAAGGCTAGAAAGTGCTTCACCTGCCATTTTGTCTGTTTTTAACTTTGCTTTTCTATAAAAAAAGTAGAATTATTCAATGGTTCTGTGCTCCTCCACCCACCGCAGAGTCCAACTTCTGTTAGGAATATACCAAAGAGGAATTCAAAATGCCTTGGCTGAGATGGGGATACACAACCAGTATACTCACGCTAAGTACAGTTTTGAGTCACGGCTAGTTTCAGAAGTAAATTTTTGATATGTTGCGAAAACACAAGAATTATATTGTGAAACAAATATTTTTATAAATATTTTAGTTGTTTTAAATAAATTATTTTTATATAGCTCACTAAAAGACTTTACTTCCTTTCGTTTGGCCTCTTCTACGTCCCCATGTTTTTATCGACTACCGGCCATATCGGATCTATACCAGTATGTCGGCTAATTTACTAATTTAAAAAGTGTTGTTGTTTTTCCTATTTCATAAGTAATATCAAATTTGTTTTTTACGCCAATACGTTCAGCATGTCTTAATCTTAAAAAATACAATGTTTGAAAATGTTCGGAAACGCGTCGCATGTTAGAAAGAGCGTCGCAAAATATTAGAAATTTAAGACGGCAAGGACTCGAATTCCCACAACAGGCACGATAACTGAACCGTTGCAGTTAACAAAGCAACAAAACAGGAATAACATAAATAAATAAATGAACGCTAGCGCGTGCTTATCTGCTTTCAAACTTGCGACGTTGCTCTTTTAGCGTTGCGGCTCGTTCTGCCTGGTAACATAACATAAAAGGAAAACGAGACCCTTTCATAGGCCTAACGGAATAAGTACAGGGTTTCCTTAAAATAATTATGGTTAGGGAAATAACCTTTCGGTGGGAGAAGAAGAAAAAAAAACACACACCGACTTACCTGAATGGAATGTCCAGGTAAAAGTAAATAACTCTTAAAAAAAAATATATATCAGCCGAGATTAACTCGTAAATAATAATATATATCGGCCGAGATTCACTCGTAAATAATAATAGAAATTAGTATCTCTAGCCTTCCCAAAAATTAATTTCAACTTTAGTCATGTTTAAAGAAATAGTTGGTAACTTATTAAGCAGGGAAGAAACGTAATTTGTGTCCACCTGTATGGAATACAGACACGCGTAAACCAGCCCCAACTGAGTCATTAAATGAGCTATTCAATAAAACGTAATATGTGTCCACCTATATGGAATACAGACACACATAAACCAGCTCCAACTGGGTCCCAACTTAGCCATTATATAAAATGCAATATGTGTCCACCTATATGGAATACAGACACGTGTAAACCAGCCCCAACTGGGTCCCAACTGAGCAATTAAATAAAACATAATATGTGTCCACCTATATGGAATACAGACACACGTAAACCAGCCCCAACTGGGTCCCAACTGAGCCATTAAATAAAACGTAATATGTGTCCACCTATATGGAATACAGACACGTGTAAACCAGCCCCAACTGGGTCCCAACTGAGCAATTAAATAAAACATAATATGTGTCCACCTATATGGAATACAGACACGCGTAAACCAGCCTCAACTGGGTCCCAACTGAGCCATTAAATAAAACGTAATATGTGTCCACCTATATGGAATACAGACACGCGTAAACCAGCCTCCGCTGGGTCGCAACATGTGTCCACCTATATGGAATACAGACACACATAAACCAACCCCAACTGAGCCATTAAATAAAACGTAATATGTGTCCACCTATATGGAATACAGACACGCGTAAACCAGCCCCAACTGAGCCATTAAATAAAACGCAATATGTATCCACCTATATGGAATACAGACACGCGTAAACCAGCCTCCACTGGGTCGCAACATGTGTCCACCTATATGGAATACAGACACGCGTAAACCAACCCCAACTGAGCCATTAAATAAAACGCAATATGTGTCCACCTATATGGAATACAGACACGCGTAAACCAGCCCCAACTGGGTCCCAACTGAGCCATTAAATAAAACGTAATATGTGTCCACCTATATGGAATACAGACATGCGTAAAATAGTCCTAGCGGGCACCAACTGAACCATTAAATACCCAATATCTCCTCAATCTCCCTGCTAACGTGATTCACGTGTGCTGATTACCCCTCTCTGCTGTACTTCTTCCAAGAAGGAAAGGTAATCCTAACACCACTTAGAATTGAGGTATGGAAAATTCCTTCAAAGTACAGCATATCGTTTTTCCGATAAAATGACATGTACCGTTAAACAACGTGATTACCCTCGCAAAAATCAGACAACAAACGGTGTATTCATTTATCCCTTTTACTGCTTCCCAAATCAGAAAAAAATAAACGATAAAATTTGGCAACCATTTTGGGAGCGAACCGCTTCAATATAACCGAAAATTGATAATCGGACATTTCTTAATCATGAACAAAATTATTTATCTCCCTTTAAAAAATATTGGCGACATAATTATTTTAAAGAATTTTATAGTTGTGAAATTAGTAAAAAAAAAAACAATTAATTTCGGTTTACATATTCATTTGTGACCTATTTGCCTTAAAAATAATGATTTTAAGTTAGGACCGTAAATACCTATTCAGAGCAAAGTAGCTATCTTGTTTAGCCAATTGTTTACGTTATGGGCCCAAGATTCCTCTGAATAAAGATGACTACGTTGCTCAGAATCGGTAACTTTAAAGGCTTTATATAAATTATTTTTTGTACTTTCACAGATTAGGACCCACGCTAACTTTGACTCTAACCCTCACTCTTACGCTAACCCTAGCCCCTGACCCTAACGACGGGGGCAAAGTTAGCGTGGGTCCTAATCTGCGAAAGCCCTTTTTTACCGCAAATAAGTCACAAATGAGTAGGTAAACGAAACCTAAACCAAAATAAACTGTTTTTGACTAATTTCTCAACAATGTTTTATTTTAAATTATTTATGTCGCTTTACCCCGAAAATGATTTTTTTTTTAATCGGAAATTTAAATGGGGAAAAAAATTAAAAGGTACATTCAAAAACAAGCGAAATATTACAACGGTCCCTATTCTACGGTTGAACGAAAAACCGGAATCGAACCCCTAATTTAGCATAAAACGTAATAATACATTAAAAATTAGATGAAAGTAAAATGAAAAAAAAATTAAATCTAAAAGAAAACAAAGGAAACAATAGGGACTCTTTTTTTCTTACCTTCACTTTGCGTTTTTTGTTTCTTTTTTTTTTTTTTAATCATTGTCCGATTTTTTTAATCTTTCATTCTAAAATACCTGAATATTAATCGGTCATAAAACCAAATTTATAGTTAAAATAAATGAATAAAATCGGAGAAATAAGTTTTTCAGTGTAAAAGGAAGAAAAAGAAATCAAATCTTTTTTGTTATTTGTTTTGTTTTTAATTTAGTCGTTTCGATGAAAAAGGATGTTCCCGGTGTAAAGGGAGAGGTTGTCCCCTGGTATAAAGCAATCAGGGTTCCTATTTACTTTGCCTCCCCACTAGGACAGAGTCAGACACAATCCAGCTCCCCCCAAAAAGGCACTCTGGTTTGGAACAAAAATCAAATTGCCTCAGTCTAGGAGGATTCTCCTTCACTGACCGAGGACAGAAAAGATGATGTGTAGAACAGATACTACACTTTGCTGTTGGCCAAATCAGGGTTACCCAACCCACGTTACTTAACTTTATAGGATGTATTTTTTTTCGTTAATATATATTTTTTTATTTATTTTATACGTACATAAAAGTAATCCATGGACACGTGTTTCAGGCTCACAGCCGTCATCAGCATGGCTAACTTACACAGAGATCGAACAGACTTCTAGAAAGAGCGTCTTGGTCCGATGGTAAAACGCTGGATTGTAAACATCAATATCGAAAGTTCGATCTCTGTGTAAGTTAGCCATGCTGAAAAAACGATGCGGGGAACGATTGAATGAGATCATTTAACACGACAATACATAACAATATGAAAGTTCGATTTTAGGACGAATTAATATGGTATTTTTTTGTTTTTGTTTTTGTTTTGTTTTTTGTCCTTATGTCGTAAACACATACCTTTTTGGTTTGACGGCGGAGGGAAGGTTATTTTAACAGAATTTTAAATTCTGTGGTTCGTTCTTAACGAGCTGTTTTTAGGGTCCCGAGATATACGTAATCTCGACTTCGGAGAGGTAATATGATTGACTGGTCTGTCGTAGTCAATTTTGTTGGACCAGGTTTTTTCTTTTGGTGTCCGGTAGACAGCAGTATTAAATGTCGCTGTATTTCTTTGCCGTTAATTTTTGAATTCCACTTTTCCTATTTTTGATTTTGTGTGCGGGGATAAATTGTTTGATATGACAACTGGGTGAGCTGCGTATCTCCAAGACGTCCGCTCTCAACGCTGCTCGCGGACTTTCTCCTCGTGTTTCTTCTCGCTTCGATTTTCTCGCTCTCCTGGCCTCTCCTCAGCATAGCAACAGTATTCTCTCATTTGATTGGTTGAATCCTCCGCCCCCGCAAATGCGTGGGCTGAATTATGAAAGCCTGTCTGTCGAACTTCCTGTTGACCCCTTTTGACAAATGTTGCCCGTCTGCACCCCCTTTCTTTATGTGTAGGGGAACAGGTGCCAACAAGTCCCCTGTTCATTTTTTATGCTTTATGGGGCAAAATATGTGGATATAACATTAATTTTTGTAATCGATGCAGTATGAGCACGTGTTAATCATGTCTTTGATTTGAGTGTTAATTCCGGGCCAGTATATACATTCCTTGGCTCGCTCTGTGCACTTTTCGATACCCATATGTCCGGTATGTATTTCCTGTAGAGCTTCTCTACGTAATGACTTAGGTACAATGATTCTTGAACCTTTTAAAACGAGACCATTGACGATTGATATCTCATCACGAACAGAGGCGAATGGTGTAATGTTTGTTGGTATTTTATCCTTTGAGGGCCATTCTGTTCTAGTATATGTGATGAGTGTTTGAAATGATGGGTCATCTGCAGTGGATTTTTTATACTCGTTTGATTTAATGTCGGTTATGGTGTAATTTTTTTATTACTGCATGTATGTGCGATTTCATATCCTTGTCTGATACTTCTGGAGTTCTTTGTTCGAGGTATGCACAAGATAGAGTATCTGCAACAATTGATTCTTTACCAGGTATGTAATTCACATCAAAATCATATCTTTGTAATGCTAGTAGAAATCTTTGGATCCTGGGGGGGGGGGAGTTCCATATATGAACTGATGAAATATTTTTCATGCAAAAACTATACTGAAAGCTTCGCTCTCTATCGAAAAATAGTTTTGTTCCGCTTGCGTTGTTGCACGAGATGCAAACGAAACAGGTAACCATCTTTCATTGTGTTTCTGCTCGAGTATGGCTCCTAGCCCATGCTTACTAGCATCTGTAGTTATTTTTACTGATAGATCAGGATCATAGAATTGTAGTACTGGTTTTCTGGTAATCATTTCTTTTATCTTTTTTATTGCTTCGATTTGAGGTTTGTCAAATGACCATAACGTATCATTCTGCAGAAGCTGTCGTAATGGTGCTGTAATTTCGGAGTAGTTTGGTAAGAATTTACATATGTAATTTGTCATGCCTAGGAATCTGTAGTTCTTTTTTGCCAGTAAGTAGTGGCATGTGAATGATCGCTTCCACTTTGGTTGGATCTTGTTTTATCCCTTCGCTGGTAAATAGATGTCCAAGGTAGGTTATTTGTGATGCATTGAAGATACACTTTGATTTATTTAATTTTATCAGTGTTTTTGGATTCGTTTGAAAACTTGCTGTAGTCTATTTGTGTGTTCTTCTAAAGTGCTGGACCAGATTATAATATCATCCTGTGAATTTCTTATTCCTTCTATGCCTTCTATTATTTTTGCGATTTCTTTTTAGAAAACTTCACTGGTGCTGTGAATTCCATAAGGTAATCGAGTGAACCGATATCTTCCAAAAGGTGTGTTAAATGTTAGTAGGTGGGAGCTTTCCTTGTCAACTGGAATCCATTAGATGCATTGAGTTTCAAAAAATATTTTGGATTATACATCTGTGCAAAGATATCCTCCACTGTACGGAGCTGGAAGTGTTGCTTTTTTATGGCTTTGTTTAAATTTTAAGGGTCTAAACAGAGTCGGAGTTTTCCGTTTGCTTTTTCAACAATTACTAGTGAATTCACCCAGTCTGTTGGTTCCTTAATGGGTTTTATGATACCCAATTCTGTTATATTTTTTAATTCCATTTTTGAGTTTTTCCTTTATAGAAAAAGGTACCGATCTTGGTGGATGAATTACAGGAGTTATATGTGGACTCACTGTAATATGACGGGTAATTGGCAATGTGCTGATTTCTCCGAAGCAGTCTTTGTGTTTTATCATTATGTCGTTGGCATTCGACAATTTTTTTTTCAAGAACTGTGAATTAGGTTTAGATCTTGAGCTGTCTTTGCATCTATAAAAGCGTCCGATTTAGTTTTAGCAACAATGAATTTTACTTGCTTCGTTACTCCCTTGTGTTTAACACTTGCTGTGCATTTCCCTAGCAGTTTTATCGCTGTGTTGTTGTATGCTGACAATCGAGTCGCTGTTTATTGTAGTTGGGGTTTTGGTCTAATATTTTTATATATTCAGAATTGGCAATACTGTCACGTCAGCACCAGTATCAATTTTGAATATTATGTTTGAGTTATTTACTTTTAATTCGACTGTCCAAATGTCTGTCAGAGTCTCGAACTTTTCAATTTTGTGCACGCTGGATTTATTTGAAGTGATCATTTTGAGTTCGTGTGCATTGTCATCTGATTCATCATCGGAATATGTATCCACTTTATGCACAAATTTTCTTGATTTGCACATTTTTACATAGTGTTCTTTTTTCTTGCATTTTTCACATATCTTGTGAAATGCTGGGCACTTATTTTTCTGATGATTGTAACCACAATCGTGACAGTTGGTGATGTAGTGTTGAGTTGGCGCTTGAAATTTTGCGGGCTTTCTATCACTTCCGCCTTGCTCGTTTTGTCGTCTCGATTGTATATTGCTTTTTGTATAATTTTTGCGCCATTTCTGTCGTGGTGAGGATGTACTGCTGAGATTTTGTTATTTCTTGTTTTCAATGTAGCATTCAGCATCCTTGATTGGCATCTTGTTTGTTCTGTGCTCTGACCTACCTGAATTGTTTTTTGTAGGTTTAAATTAGGTTCTCTCAATAATCTTTCGCGTAATCTCATGTCTCTGATTCCACATATTAGAATATTTCTGGTGAGACTATCTGTGAGATCGCCGAATTCTGCACTGTTGTGCGTTTTGGTGCAATTCTACCACGTACTCGTCGAATTTTTGATGATCCGCTTGTACACACGTGAAGAATTTGTGTCTCAGGAAAGTTATATTTTTTCACAAAATGCATAAAATTTTTCGATTACTGCTTGAAGGTTAATTTCTACCTCGAGTGAATCGAAATCCATAGTAGAATGAATGGCACGGCCTTTTGAACCGATACAAGTTAAAAACATTGAGGTTTTTACTTTGTCTGGCTTTATGTCGCTTTCTGTTGCTATCAAAAAGAGGTTGAATTCTTTTTTCCATTTCTTCCATGCTGCAGCTAAATTTTCTTGATTAAAATCCAGGTATTTAGGATCTGGTAAATTTTTCATTTTGTTTTTTCCGAAGTGTGATTTCAACTTCTATTTTCTTTTCTTATTTTAGGATTGGTTCTTTTAGTTTTCTGACACCATGTTATATATATATATATATATATATATATATATATATATATATATATATGTCTCAAACATGAACAAAAAGGAAAAGTATTGAAAGATGGAGAACGAAAGAGGGAGATGTAAAGACGTGCTATAAGACAAGAGATTTTTATTAGACTGAAGTTTAAACAAACAGGAGAGTTCCAATTGTCTCTGTAACAAGGGAAATAACTGGGCAACGCTAATTGTCTTGTGTATGTACTATAGGATGATGATGATGTTAAAGATATCAACAATGGGGATCTCTTCCACGAAGGGGTGGGATTTTGCTGCTAATAGGGTTGCTCGGGTGTAATTACGTTGAGGAGATAAAAGATAAAAGTATTAAACATGCACAGGAGCTTGGTAGACAGTGCTGGACCTATTAGGTTAAATACTCTTTTTTGCACCCTGTACTAGAGGGTGCAAAAGTCTTAGTGGTTGGTGCACCAATCGAGATGTGGCAACAATATTCCATACATGGACGAATGGTGACTTATAGAGATATAGGATACTAGAAGGTGTGAGTAGTTTTCTAATCCAGGAGAGGAAACCTACCTTCTTTGCATCAGACTTGGCAGCATCTTCTATGTATTTAATTGTGGTTTGAAATATAAAAGTAAATTAGATAATAAGATGATTTTATATTGAAAATAATAGACCAGACGAGATAGAATGAAAGTGTTATATCCTAAATTACATAGGACATACTAAATTAAGAATACGCCGAGTGGTTTGCGTTTAACAGGGATCTGGTAGGAAGTAGAGACATTTACTCTTCGCTCACGTCCAGATATCACTGCCCGTCTTATATACGTACTTTCGTATATAGTTAATACCTGATTACTTCCCTTTATGTTAGTTTCGTATTTATGCCAATCATGACCTTTACAACAGAAAGAAAGAAAAAACGAACCCAGATTTCACCTTTCTCAATTTGCAACAACACTTTAATGTACACAGATAGAATTGTAATACGTAAAGTTATGCTGAAAGAATTTCACACCGGTCATCCTGGCATGTCTCGGATGAAATCACTGATGCGATGCTATGTATACTGGCCAGGAATGGACAAGGAAATAGAAAGTTTTGTAAAACTATGCCGAAGTTGTCAATTAGCTTCAAGGGTGCCTCCGGTCAAAACGAATCCTTGGCCAAAAACGGATTTGCCGTGGGCACGTCTACATATAGACTATGCTAGACCGATTAATGGATATTATTACTTGATCTTTGTAGACTTTTTCTCAAAATAGCCTGAGGTATTCAAGTGCAAGCATCTAGGAACACCATCAGTGCATTAGATGAAATTTTCATTCGTTTCGGGGTCTCCCAGACACTGGTCAGTGACAATGGTACGGCGTTCACAGGAAAGGAATTTAAGGATTTTTGTACTTCCTTGGACATTGAACACATTATTACATCAGTATATCATCCTAGATCGAATGGCCAAGCCGAAAAACTTGTTGATACGTTTAAGCATGCCTTACAAAAAAATAAACATATGGACACGAAGAAAAAACTATCCAGAAATTTTTAGCAATTTATAAGGTGACTTCTAATGGAAACAATAACTCGAAGTTGTCTCCTGCAGAACTTATGTTTGCAAGGAAAATACGATCGATTTTCGATAGATTGATACTCTATCCAAAGAAAAAAGTTGCTAAAAAGGAAGAAGATGTAAACATAATAAGATACTCCCCAGGAGATAAAGTATATTTAAAAAATTTCCAAGGTGGAAAAAGTTATTGGATGATGGTATAATTCAGAAAATGATTGGCAAAGTGGTCTACGCCATAAAAAGTAAAAAAATTTGCGTGTAAAAGACACATTAACCAAATTAGACCATGATATGCTGAAAATAAGGAAAAAAGTGAGGCAGAGGTCCCAATGGAGATTCTATGTGATGCTTTTGACCTGCCACTACCCAATATTGTACACAAACCTATGTATACATCTACTGGATCAGCCTTACGAGCTGAACAAAATTTGTCTTTGCCCCAAACTCCAATTCCATCAGTTTGGAATAAAAGAAAGAGCACATGTGGAAGAAAACCAGTGGAGCGCTTCAGCCTGGATCCTAAAAAGAAGAAATATTAGAAGCAGAAAATTCAAGGGAGATTTTCAGCTTCGGGGTGAGGTGTTGTGATGGGATACCTGACTCCCCTCAAGGTCAAGTGTACTAGTCTGTAGTATATATACACTATGAACAGTAGTATGTATGGTGAACTGTATTCGATGGTATTCGAGTGTATTAGGTTAATCCCATTGGATTACCGGGAGTGCTATTGTTTTGTACAAGATATATGTTGTAATAAACCATCCTCTTTTAGAGACCTTACACTCTCGTTATTTTTGTTATTATAACTTCTAACCAAGTTATATCAGAGATATCTAGCGCTACTGCCATAGATTCATCTGACTTATTCAGGGTATGGTATATACGTTCAGAGATGACCGTTAGGATATCAGCAGTAGGACAGGGTGGCCTAAATCTATACTGTTGGTCAGAGAGAAGTTTAACATTTTCAAGGTAATGAACTGCTCTTCTTTTTTTCTTCATCAGTACTTTTTTTATACCGTGCAGGTGGGCCCCTGTCAAGGTAGCTGGCTAGCTGCACACATGGCAGAAATCACTCCACACCTCCAAGAAATTCTATCATGAGGATCAACTGCAGGGAGCTGCCATGCTATGCGATCTCTCTCTCAACAGTTCTTTTCAAGACAACTTAGGTCTGTAAGAGTTGTTGATATCAGTGAGTTGTTAAGACCAACTCTTATGTGTTATGTTTGAGTCACGAAACCCGTTGCACAAAAGGAAATAACAAAACCTTTTTTACAACAATAATGAAAAGTTTATTCAATAAAGTTACCTATACTGTTTGGTATAGGTGGAAGAAGTAGGACAGTGCCCGAGTGAGGAAGAGAAAAATAGGAAGTTCTAAAAGTCTGAGCAGTTATCTTAGCAGTATTTAAAAGTCTGGACAGGGAGAGAATGTAGATGTGTTTCATGTCCCCACACCAACAAAGACTTCTTTCTCTATTAATCAATCACTAAGGCCAAGCTGTTCTAGCAGATTATGCTAGATTAGTTAAGGATTCAAAGACTTTAGCAAAGAGCGAGAGAATAATTTTGTAATTTAGTGGAGGTTTCCGCTTTGGATCTTTATGTGGAACAGCTGGGATGGTCGATAGAAGCGATATGCTTTTAATGGAACTGCATACCAGGTTTGGGATATCTCAGCAGTTCTGAGTACTCTCTTATCTGGTGCTTAGTCTGGAACGCATTACCTGTCAATGGTAAACTCTTTAGTTCGAGCATAATGAACATGGCTTCTTCAACTGCTGTGAACTTGGGACTGTTCTAGAAGTATGTCAACGAAGTGACGGCTTCAATCAATTCCGAGTAGTTGCTATATCTGTAAGTAGCATATGTGATTGACAATATTGACCTGTCATGGGCTAGGGAAAAACAAATGATGTTTCTTGTGATACTGGCTGCATCTAGAATGTTGGTGTGGATGATGCGTCTGAAAGGATTGCATGGGATTAAATCTTTTTCTCATCAGAATCAGATTTTATTCTTCAAGCATCAGTTTAAGGTTAAAATTAGATGTAGAAAACGATTATATTCCAAAGAATTCAACAAAAGGTGAATACAAGTTGCGAGTTTGTGTGGGTGAATGGAAGTCAGGTATGAGTATTTGTTACCTGCCTGAGCATGATGCATATGGTTCTGGCTTCTTTTGGAACACATCTCGGTTAAGATAGCCTCTTAACTAGTTATGTGAGTGAGTCCTGTCCTCTTTCTATTTGTAGGTAATATAGATCACCCAAGATGCCCATTCACCACTTTTATTTTGTCCTTGACCTACTCAAATTTTATTTATCTTGGAAGGACATCATCCACTCCCAAACTTATACCTATTTGATTTCCTCCCACTTAAGTTCCACTCCCACTTAGAGATTGCCCATCTACTATCTAACAGTAGGGTAGTCAATAGAGTAAATGCAGTATTGTTGTGATTGCTGAAGTGAAAATGATGGACAAATAGTGAAAGAGAGAAAGAAACAATGCTTGTACGAATGGGACAAAATACATCTCGTCTTGATGAGACATATTTGTAGGATGGACAGAGGATGACTGCTGACCCTCTCCGATGTCAGGTCGGGTTGTTTGTGTTATGTGTATTAAATGGAAGGGTGGACAAGACGCTTGGTGATGTTTTACACACAACTATAGAAAAGCTTTATTTGGAGGACACACATGTGCAGATTTACACAAAAGTGGAATGGGTTACAAATCGAACGATAACATCGTTACATTCCATTCCCCACACTTTGAGGATCTTCTGCCTAATTTGTCAAAATTATATTCTTAAGGTGTAGTATTTTTCAAAGTCTTTGTTTTGTCCTCAGCCAGAGGGATAAATCCTTTCGATTGTGCAAATTTTTATTTCCATCGTTATTTGAAGTTAAGTTTTAATTAGATAGATCCCGTCAAAAAAGTAGTTAATACATTGAAAAGGAAGTAAATAAATAAACGTATTTACTTTTGGTTTTGGTCATCCGTATTTCTATAACCCAATAAAACGTATAGGAGCGAATCTTTATGTTAATTACAAGACTCTCCTGTAATATGTTTCGAATTTTTGAGACGTGGATTGATTATTTGGATTATTCGGACTACTATTCTCATCTTGAAAAGAATAAAAATAAAATAAACAATATATATATATATATATATATATATATATATATATATATATATATATATATATGATTGTGCACTTATTTTTTTGATCATTGGAATGCAACCAACCAGTATATATATATATATATATAAATATATATATATATATATATATATATATATATATATATATATATATATATATATATAATTATTTATGAACAATATTTTCAAATTAACCCATATACACATGTGTTGCATGCCAAACCTGCAATCATCAGTATGGGAGGAGACAATCCCTGCCGGTCACACGATTCGGACCTCAATACGAAAATCATATTTGACTTAATAGTCGGAGCATGTACCGATGTGCCCACTACACATTGTTTTTTTAACAATTTTGCTTGCAAAAAATTCCTTCATACAATAATAAATAATTCTATTATTGAAAATTTAACACTACACTTATAATAACTAAAAATATATAACTGAAGTGAACACTTTTAAGTGAAAAGGTTTTGAATTTCATCAAAATAAATATAAAAAATAGTTTAAAAGGACTAATGGAAGTAACGATTTTTGCTATTAGTTTGTTTTGTTAGTGTTTGGCTTACATTTTATATATAATAAAAATCAAATTAAAAATGAAAATTGAAAAAGTATTGTTAATGATTTAATAATATTTGTCAATTTAAAATAAGTGAAACCATTTCTGATTGTTAGAAATAGATAAATAATTTTTTTTTATAATTTCAATATATATATATATATATATATATATATATATATATATATATATATATATATAATTTATTTAGCAGAGCACTTTATCGAGCACTTTATTTGATTTCTTTTCATATACAACCTGACACACACACACACACACACATATATATATATATATTATTCGGTACAGAAAATCAGTACAATATCAGTATCATTGGGTTCAAGCTCAGAAGGCGTTAACTTCCCGGTTATCTTCAGCTTTGTTGTCATTTGGTAGAGAAAATGGAGGGTCTCGCATAAACCACGATCGATACGTCATTTGCTTTGAAGGGTTAAATTAGTATCGTCTAAATTATGTGTTAGATAAAGATATGTGAGATTAAAAAGTTTAATAAAGTCCAAAAAGAGGGGGGGGATATAGAGGAATAAAAATGAAAAAAATTAAAATTTAAAAATATATTTTTTAAATCCCATGAGCCACAGTTTTTGCTAACGGCTATTTTTATCTGAGGCGTTATTTACTTTGAAGGGTTAAATTAGTTTCGTCTAAATTATGTGTTAAAGAAAGATATGTGAGATTAAAAAGTTCAATGAACCCAAAACGGGGAAAAACTTAAAAAAAGATTATTATTTTTAAAAATATATCAAAATACCGTGAGTCACAATTATTGCTAACGGCTATTTGTATCTGGTTGTCGATAAACACGGTCTAAGGAGGGCAACTCGGTGCAAATCGTTACTAAATTTAATTTTTTAGGTATAATTTCTTATAAATTTATAATGGAGTATCAATTTATTATGAAATTAATTAATGATGTCTGAGGGGTTCTCTAATGTTAAAAATGGATTCAAATAGGTTCGTTTTGTATATTTTTGTCACCAGTCTCTCTCTCTCTCTCTCTCTCTCTCTCTCATATATATATATATATATATATATAGTCTAAAGAAGCTTTGAGTCATTAACAAAAATAATATGTAAAATGCAGTTTAAATTCCCAGACAAACCAACTAAATCCAAGATATTGCAGACTTAACATTCGTTGGAAAATTAATAAATTAAAAAATATAAGTAAAAAAAAAAGAAAAAAAAGGGGGTTAATTATCTAAGAGTGAAACAAAAACAGGAGACCTTAAGCGTCTAATATTAACACGGGGATCATCAGCTGTTTACTATGTAACTGTTTCGGAGATTTAAAAATAGGACAGTTATAATATTCATGGCTCTCCAATGGTACTGATTATACGACCATTTCCCCAATAATCAAGTGTCGAAATAATTCAGCTTAAAATACCACTAATATATACATAAATAAATAATAATAATGATAAAATAATAATAATAATAATATATTACCCTTAAGACTACCGTATGATATAGTAATTTGCATATCAAATAACATTAATTATAACAATAATAAAAAAAAATTTTAAAAAAATAATAATAATACTATCTAAACACTACATCCAAGAACCATTCTGCAATATGGTAGCTAGCAATAAAATTATATAGGAATCAAAGTTGCATTAAAAAATAAATAAAAAATAAAGCTTAAGTACCTTAGGTACCAGAAAAGTAATTAGATAAAAGGAAGGAAACCTAGCCATACAGATCTAAATACCCAATATATATATATATATATATATATATATATATTGGGGAGTTAGTGAAAAACTCTAACGTTTAATAGGTGTAATGTAAGTCTAATTTAAAACTATTCTGTAAAAAAATAATTTTGGTTAAGGTAACTATAGTTTATAAATATGATTTTATAACCAATGAATATAATCTAAAGTCTAATTTAAAGTTATCCTGTGATAATTAAATTTGAATTAAACAATTAAAAAATATATATTTTACGCTCAAAAAGCCTAACTCTAAATTAGAGCTGTGACAAAGCTTTCTACGGTAACAGAGACTATAATATAAGTTTTTAATATTGGGACAAACACTTTTAATACACTTTTATTTTTGGGGAGGTCAGAAATTGGGAAGAACAAGTCTGTTTTAGAGTTAAGAATAAGATTTATGAAATAAAATTAAGTCTGTTTAAGTATTCAACTGTTTTTAAGCCTACTATTTTACTGGTGATATTGTGGTAGGGTATTCTGAGCTGATGAAATGAAACTTCTATTAGGCGAATATAATGATAATTATATAGAGTATTCAAAGGTGTGTGAAAAGGGGAGGAAGACAAGAAAGGAGGGCATCAAAGGTCCATTATAAAACAATGAAATCTAATTGAAGATTATGCTGTGGTCATCAGTATTTTTCTATTTTTTTCTATACATATAATATAACCTAATTAAATCCAATTCAGATTTAGAACCATGTAAAAGGTGAACAATAAGGGGTCTTTTCTTTTAACAACCGGAATTTTTTTAAATATTTTCATAATTTAAGTTACTGGTTTTAAGTTTTGGTATTGAGATGGAACATACTAAGTTGACTACTTTAATAGGAAAGTGATAATTGGAAAAAAAACTTTTTCTAGGGAATAAGAACAGGGGGAATTTTAAGCGCGAATATTAAAAGCAAGTCTTGTATTGAATAAGGCTATTTTGAGGTTGTGTTTATGCAGGGTGGGGGATGATTATCGAAGATCTTTTATGTGTACCATGTATGTGTATGTGTGCTTGTTTCCTATTGATATATCCTTTAAAAATTTCCTCCCTAATGTTTAAACAGTTTGTATTTTGGTCAATAATTGCCCTTATATGTAATATTTTTCTGCATATATATATATATATATATATATATATATATATATATATATATATATATATATATATATACATTCTTTTTCATAACTTTCTCTTTCCTATTATGGCTGGGTTTTTAGTCAGAATGATAGTTATAAGAGAGGGAGAGGGAGCGCTCGTTAAAGGGAAGGTGTGGGAGAGGGATTCATTAATGCAATTTTTAAGGGTTAATGGACGGTTACTGTCTTTCCTTCTTTTGTTGTTTTTTCTTCACATCCGTTTTTTTTCTGGTGATGACATTAATGCCAGTTTCTCTTTTCTCACTTTTTATTTGTATTAAGTCTGTGAAAAGATGTAATATAATCGAAATGCTAGCTATTTGGCGTAGACTGTAATAATGTTTATTTAATTAGTTTACACTGAATCATCAGTGTAGAGATAACCATTCAAGCCGGTTGCACGATTCGAACCCCAGAACGAGAGTTGTTTTTTTATAACTCCAAATCCGACGCTTTAACTGATGAGGCCAGCACGAATAGTTATACAAAATTAACTTATTTGACATAAATAAGTTTATTTTATATGATTATTTTTTAAGTAGACATTTTTATAAGCAGTGGTCAGAAAGTGTTCTACATAAAGGAACATTACATTATAGCCAAAGTTGACGGCTGTCTTATCTCACATTAAAGGGCTACAAATAATTATTTAATAATAAATATTTAATTATTAATATATATATATATATACACACATACACAAAAATAAATATATATATATATTATACACAAGGATACATATATCTATAGGGTCACAGACAATTCCAAACACTAGAAAAAAGGATATATATATATATATATATATATATATATATATATATATATATATATATATATATATATATATATATATATATATATATATATATATATATACGACTACAAATCATTGGCGATTTGTGTTCGGGGTTCGCGCCCGCCGACCGTTGAGAATTAGTTCGTAGACTGAAGATTGCGTTAGCATGAAACATCGATGTCTCTAGGTATATTTAAATATTTAATATTTATTTAAAAAATATTATTGTTTATCAGCCCCCTCCCACGGAGGCTGGGCACTTTTCGAGGAGCTTTAATAACAAGCAGTACAAATAGCTATATGCATGGTCCGACGTTTCGTAGATCACTCTTATCTACTTGGTGAGTAGTAGTAATTCTGCTATTTACAGTTAAAATTCCTCTCTATTTACTAACTGGTTGGCAATGGCCTGCGGGTAAGATCTCCGACTACGAATCAGTGGCGATTTGTGTTCGGGGTTCGCGCCCACCGACCGTTGAGAATTAGTTCCTAGACTGAAGATTGCGTTAGCATGAAACAACGATGTCTCTAGGTATATTTTAAATATTTAATATTTATTTAAAAAATATTATTGTATATATATATATATATATATATATATATATATATATATATATATATATATATATATATAAGTCAAGTTGATTTTATATTCCAATAACAATAATTTTATTTTATTATTTTTATTTTTTCACATTTCCAAAAAACATAACATTTCTGTGAGATATATTTTTTACGGTCTGTTTCATTTGTAGTGAGCCAAACAACATTTTTATGTCAATATCGTCTCTGCAACATTACAAAAATCATCAGAAAAATTCACAAAGCAGGGTATGTTAAAGAGAAATCATAAAGTGCTCGATCGCAAAAAGTGAGAGCTAAAATACAAATTATTTATTTAAAACTATATATTACATATTTCAGAGACGTACCGCGGTTTCATCGAGATGGACTGACCTTTTATCCTTTAAAAGGTCATCATAGTCTACTCAAATCATCAGCGACTCACGAACATAGAGTCCAAAAAATCCGGTGTATTCGCTCAAGCGTCCTTTTTGGAGAAAGTACCAAGTCAAATAGGAGTAGACTGTATGTTTATAACAGTCTTAATCGTAATTAAGTTTTATTTAGAATAATTTAATTATTGATAACGGATGCTGTATGTTTCATTGCTTCAATGGTGTATTTATGGTTCGGGGTAATTGTGTGGTGTAGTTTATTGGTCAGTGAATGGGTTCGATTCTGGGTGGAATTTATTTCTGTTATTAGGGGTTTAAGTGTTATATTTATATCAATTCTTTATTTTTATTTATTTATTTTTTAATATATTTTTTGGGAGGCTTATATTTGAGTGTAAAGCTGGTGTTATTATTGTAGATTATTAGCTATGTGGTGGCTGGGTGTTGAAGGAGGGGGTATCTTTATCAGTGAAAGGGTTACCTAAAGGATATCAAAATGGGTAGAGGCAGCACTTTTTGTATACGCCACTATACTCCACTATCCGCCAGGATTTGTCTCACATGACTCAAACGAACCAATCAATTGTGATTATTTAAAAATAGAGAATTGTCTTCATTATTAAAAATTAGCGGCGAATTGTCATTTTATTGCCCCCCCCCCCCCCCACGAATACAATATTTTCCTTTTCGGTTTATTTTTATTTTGTTACTTTTCAAAATAGAATTAACGTTGATGGAATTTCACACATAACTAAGTATTTTTTTACTTTTCGGTTTTTTATTAAGTGTATTACACTTACAACTACTTACCACCGCCAGACGGTATTTTATATTGTTGTTTCGTTATAAAAAAAAAAATTTTTAATTTACAAAACAAATTATTATTCCATCCGTTTTGTTTACAAAATGCTTAACTAAAATCAAAATAAATAATGAAAAAATAACTTGTAAACATCGGTAATTAAAAAAAAAAAATTTTAAGTGAATTATTTTACCTAAAAGAAAAGGCTACGAAAAAAAAAATTAAAAAAGGGATCCTTCAATTTAAACACCTTAAAACGATTTAAAAAAACAAATGACAGATTCTTCATTTTTAGTGTAGTAAAAATAAAAAAATAAAAAGATCATTTATTAAAAAATAAAATAAACAAATAAACTTATATAGGTAAGCAGAAGAGCAATTTATCTTGCCTTTGGTAACATTTATTTGTTGCCTTTTTATTTTTAAATATAACTCTCTTTAATTTCAATTATTTAAATGTAATGTGGGGAAAATCCATCAACGTTAATAATTCTATTTTGAAAAGTAACAAAATAAAAATAAACAGAAAAGAAAAATATTGTATTCATGGGAGGCAATAAATTCGGTGCGAATTTTAATAATGAAGACAATTCTCTAATTTTAAATGATTGTAATTAATTGGTTCATTTGAGTCACGTGAGGCAAATCCTGGCGGATAGTGGAGTATAGTGGCGTATACAAAAAGTGCTGCCGGGTAGGAGCACACAGTAACGCGCGTTAAAATCCGCGCGCTCGTCCATACCTAATTATTGCATTTGTACTTAATTATTTTGATAGAGATGAAATCTATCAAGTTTCACCAATCAATGTTATTTTTGATATCTACGAACGACAAGGGCGATGTTGCAGTTGTTGAAGGAATGGGTCGATTTATGTGAATTTTAGCTGATACAATAATATATTTTTTAAAGTAGAATGTTAGTGTTCGTGAATTTCGGTTTCAGGGTAATTTTTTCTGAGAGGGACTATTTTTCCTTCGACACCGTCAGCCTCTTCTGTTCCTGCAGCAAGGAAAAAAAATCCATAACTTTATTCAACAATTCGTTTTCATCGTCTGAAGTGAATCGTCTTTTGTTTCATCTTAAAACAACTGCCACATTCCTAAAGTAAGTAATTTCTTATTTTAGATAGTATGCAATTCGGTTTTTGTCTTCAAATTGTGTTTTGTTAAATCAACAGTTCAGATTTCGATCACAAAAACCGTGGCGATCTTTAAGGATCTTCTACGGAATTTGAACCGAACCAAACCGAACCGACTTTTGCTGAACTAAATTTGAAACTAGGGTTAGGTTAGGATATAAAGAAAAACAGTTCGGTTCAAATTCTGTAGAAGTACCATTTTTAACACCAACTCTAAAGAAAAAGAAGGGGGAAAAAACAATAAGGGGCGCGTTCATGTTTTCCCGGTGCTTATGCATATCAACCCTACTCTCATAATATTTGACTTTTGCATTTGAAACATTAATTCAAGCCTGGATCTATTTTTGGAAAATGTTTACGTTAGGCTCATAAACTCCATATTGCCAAAAACATCAACAAAAAAACATTAACTTGTTAAAACTAAAAAAAAAAAATCAACGTTAACATTAACGTGTTAAACATAACTGTTACCAAATGCAATGAAATTTACAGGTATTTGTTACTGTAACTAACAGAAAAAAAAGTTAGAACGAAAAACAAAATGGTTGACCATAAGCCATGCCGTGATAATCGCTCAAAAGTCGAAAATGAAACAAAATACATTACATTTTCGCACGATTGGTGACATTTATTGGATGTGTTTCCACCAGTATTTTGTTTACTTTTCGATCTTTGAGTGATTATCAAAGTGAACATCAGGTTTGTTTTGAAAAAAAAAAACCGCTTTAAAATAAGTTTAAAAACCCAAACTTATAAACTTATCCTTATTGGTATAAGACTAGCTTATCTTGCCTTTGGTAACATTTATTTGTTGCATATGTTTTTTCACACCTTTTTTGTTCTGTTACAGTAAACAAATACCCACATTTATTTTTCTATCTACCTGTATAATTTTCAAGTGTGAATACTGATTGAGATTTATTATCTCCTATATTTATAGGCTCACTCCGGTCGCATATGTTTGCTAGGCTAGGAGGATGATATAATTGTGAAAGAATTACACACACTGACCCCCAAAGGAGGAGGAGGCAATGACTAAGAATATGATATCATCACAACAGAATAGATAGTACACTATCGCCCCCCCCCCTCCAAAAAAAAAGAAGGTAATCTTGGTATCGTGAGGAACGCACATATATTATACTGTCTCCCAAAGAAAAGGTAATGCCTGGGAGGAATTATGACGAATGAAAATATACTACACTACCTCTCAAAGGAGAAAATAAAGCTTGGGATGATTCTTTCCCTCCCCCCACAAGGAGACGGTAATGCCTGGAAGAATGGTATCCTAATGAACGAACATTAACTGCAGTACGCCCCCCCCCCCCCCCAAAGGAGGAAGTAATGTCTGATAAGATGATATGAAAACAGGTACTACAATATCACCTCCAAAATAGAAGAGGTAATATCTGGGAGGATCCCTCCTCCATAAAAGGAGTAGGTATCATGGAAACAAAAGATACTGATCTAGCCCCCCACACACGAAAAAAAAGGTAGTTTCTGAGAAGATGGTCTCATAACAGAACCGATACTACATTATCCCCTCCCTCAAAGGAGGATGTAATGTCTGGGAGGATTACTCCCACCACCCTTAAAAAAGGAGAAGGTAATTCCTGGGAAAACGGTCTGACAATGCAAATTATCAATGTATATTACAGAATATTAGAATCTGTTTAGAAAATAAATATGGAACCGTAGGCCTAAGTCCAGTCGGATTAGAGTAAGCTTTTTTTTTATTATCTTAAAAGATAATAATAAAAAAGCTTACTCTAATCCGTGACCACTCCTCAAAAATTGACCGCCATTTTGGAAGATGATTCTAAGACTAGATTAAAAGTGACAATAACAAATTCATAAATAATAAATCTTACAATCAGTATTGCCACTTGAAACTTATACAGCTATCTAGAAAAGTACATTTTCTTGCGTTTGGTAACAGTTATTTGTTATATATTTGTTTTCCCATTTTTGAGTTGTTAACTATAATACACCTTTGTCAAAGTCTACTATGCCACCGTGAAACAAGATGGTGAATCTGTACAATTGGTGCCCTTCATTAACCCAACCACGAATCATAGCTTGTAATATAACAATCTGAACTTAAGAGCACGAATTGTGGTTTTGCGGCATAATAGATTTTTATCTGGTTAATCTACCCGTCGCCATGTTTCTTTTGTCAATATAGAGTTTAGTACCCTGAAGCAAACATTTACTCTATCATTTCTCTTCACTAGTTTGAAGGCTTAAAAATCAGTTTGGGATGGCGACGAAGTAAAGCATTTTTATTATAACCGATAATCAATTAAAATGGCCATCTTGTGTTAACTTGCTATGATAGAAATTCAAAACTGATTTTGAAGTATTTAAAATAGCAAACAGAAATGAACTTAAAATAATATTTGATTTAATCAGTATCTCAATCAATAATTGAATTTTAAAATTACATTTATTAATAGCATAGGCCTATTGCTAACTTGAAGTTTAAAGAAAACAGGGTTATACTGAAGCGGTTAGCTTTCAAAATGGCTGCCAAATTTTATCGATCAGTTTTGTCTGACTTTGCAACTGGTGACAGAGCAAATTAATACACCCTATTTTATTATTTTGCAAATATCTTAAATTGTGATTAAAGATTTGCGTTTTTAAGCAACTTAAAAAAAAACTCCCTTAATCCCACCACTAACTCTAAGTCCGGGTGGCACCTACTCTCTTTCTTTCTCGGTTCGTTTGGGGTAGTGCCACCCGGACTTATGGTACTATTAAGAGTTTTTTTTGGGGGGGGGTGGATGTTTTGTTGCTACCAGAACTTAGGGTTAGTGGTAGGGTTAAGAGAGGGTATGTTTTGTAAGAAAGAAATAATAAAATCAGTGTTTATTAAAAATGAAATTGAAATCTATTACAAATTAAACATCATAATAATGGTGTATCCAATATAAAATATTGCTGGAGAAATTGTTTTGATACGATGGATAATTTGCAAGAACCTATTAATGAATAGATGGATATGTGTATACAATTTTGTGCTGGATGGGCGGTAATTCTGGCAGAACGATGGGGATGCGAGGTAGAGGCATTGCCAAAAAAGTATTTTATTTATAACGTTTTAATGTATATTTTCATCAGGAAAAAATTGATTTCCAACACATTCAGAATAATAGCTGAGATTTATAATTAAAAAATTGGCTACATTTATGTGTGAAACTGATCCCACACTCTAAATTTTAAAATAATTTTTGTTTGTTTTATTTATTTTACTGCCAAGTTATTCAGACCGTTTCATGTAATCACCCTTAAAAGAAGTAGAATATTAGGGGGAAGGGGTAAATTAGCATAGGGTGCAGGATAGCTTTATCTCGTATTTTAATTTAAATTTTATTTATTCTTGTTTTGTATATTGGCCAAAATTCTCCCTAGAAAAATAGCTAGCCAAAAGGTATCCTAGATTTGCCGGGGCGCAGCACAACTGCCTACCAGCCAGCTTATCTCTCCACACCCATATTTATTTGCCTCCCCATGAGGGCAAAGTTAGACACAATGGTCGTTTTTTAATGTGGGGAAAAATTTAGCTCCACAAAAAGGGGCACTCTGGATTGGGACACAAATTAAAAATTGCCTTAGTCTAGACCGAGAACAAATGATGTGTTGTATCAGAACAGATTCTACATTTTGTTCCTAACCAAAACTTTCTTAGCACACAATTCACTAATGATGAACCCATTTTTTTTTTTTTTTACCTTTTTTCGTATTTAGTAAAGTCGGTGTAAGGGAAATAACTTCCCTTTCCATTTTTTCCCCTTGTTTAAACCTAGGTTAACTTTTATTCTTTTATATTCTAAACTAAAGTTAAACAAAAATATTTAATTTCTATTTTTTAATTTAAAAATATTTTTAACTCTTAAGATGTATATGAATATAAATGATTTCATATGGTTTTGTTACAAATGGTTTTATATGGTTTGTTAAACCGGAATATTTTTATATTGCTTTGTTAAAGCTATATATAAATCATTGTAAATAGTTTGTTAAACCTAAATAAAAAATATATATATAAAATTATGTATGTTTATACATTTGTATGTACGGGATTAACTCCTAAACTAATTGTGAAATTTGGAACACAGCTGCTCGGTGTAAAGTGTCCAAATGTGGGCTATATTTAGTTGAATTTAGTTTTATAAAAAGGGGATGGAAGCGTTTTTGAAAATTCAGGTACCTCCGATTTTTGTGAAATGTTAACAATAAGTATAAGACAACCATTAATATTTCACAAATTTTCCGTACAAACTTTGGTACTTCTGCAGTTTACAGACTGCGCTACAACCGATGTTTTGTCGACATATTCCGGCAATCTGAACGCTGAGCCAATCAGATCACAGCAGCCGACAGCTGGCAATTGCAAAAAGAATATTGCAGAAAATTCAATATTTTTGTCACAAATTCAAAGTGTACATTTTGTATTTTATTCAAATAAGTACTATGTGAATGATTCCAATTCTAGTTTTCTTAAATCTCTAGCCATCAGGACGTTTTATGTTCTTGTTAATGTAAGTTGATTTTATTATTAAGACTGTATCATGAAGAAATAAGCATTTTCTGTAAAAACGAATTGTATATGTAACAAACATAACAAATTTTGTAAAACTTATCAAAGTTGTTTCTTCAAAAAGTATTTGATTTTGTAAAATGTTGAATTTGCTTTCTGATTGTATTATATCATATTTTCTGTAGTCAATATAATCAAATTGACTCATGATTTTTGAAATATCAAAAATGTGTCTAATTCATTGTGAATAAAGTGAGTTTTTTGTGAATTTAGTTTTTTATATTTTTATACTTTTTACATTTGATGGAAATAAATCAATTATTATAAGCTGTTTCCTAATACTAAACATTACTAAAACTTTTCTCTGTAATTATTATTTAGTAGTAATTTTGGTATTCATATGTCCGCCCCCAGTCGCATGTTTACTAGGCCTGTATTAAGAATCGCCTTGGCAAAATCGCATTAACTCTCGAAAAAACGAAGTGCCACATTGACTCTTCATATAAAATTCATTTTAACAGCTAACACATTGAATCTTAATGATTCATAGCACAGTAGAGATGAAGCTAGATTTTTTTTTATAATAAATCAATAAAAAGAAAAATCAAATTTTGACCAACAAAATTTGATAATTGAGTAACAATTTAATTCACTAAAGTTTTCAACTTGAATTTTCTTTTATGAAAGAAAACTTAAAACCCTATATTAAACCCACCATATTGAAAAGTGCCCATTTTTCTTTAAGGTGGAACTGTTTTTATATGCATAGAGACACACAATATCGTGTGCATAAGTGAACAAAAAAAAATTTGCCCAACACTTAAAATAGTAACATAATTTAAAGTAACCTGAAAAAAAAAACTTAATGGCACAAGAGAAAGAATTATACATTTATAAAGAGAAAAGATTGAATTTTGTTTACATCCATATTTTATCAAAATAACCTCCAAAATAAATGAATTATCACAAGTTGAAATTGAAAGGAATTTCACTTTATTTATTCACTAAATTTACCCATTTTTGCACACTAAACTCTAGTTTTTATTTCCAGATTCTGTGAACTCAAGAATCAACTTGGAATAATATGGATATAAAAAAGGAGGCTTTTTGTGAAAAATGTGACCTATCGTTTTCCACTTATCAACACCTGATTGCACATCAGAAAACGCATACGTTTGAAAAGTTCTCACCAAATGAAACGTCCCCGAAAGTTTCTGGCGGCAATACACCGAAACAAGACTATCAAAAATGGATAAAATGCAAAGTGCAGAGCAATACGGACCTAGATACAAATGTGGACTTGGAAGCTGATCTTGGAAGTCATAGAAGACAGAACCGTTTCCGCTGCGAAACCTGTGGACAAAACTTCTTTTCCAAGATTGGGCTTGAAGTCCATATTGAAGTTCATGGGAAACCGTACAATTGTGAGACGTGTGGAAAATCCTTTCGCTACAAATCGTCCGTGTATAATCATATGAAAATCCACGAAAAAGAATCGTCGCTGCATTGTAATGTATGTAACCAAGGTTTCAGTACTTTTTCCAAATTAGAAAAACACTTTAAAACCCACCCAGCAATGCCTTCATTTAAATGCAGCGTCTGTGTTAAAACTTTCTCCCAGAAGAAAGCCTTAAAATTCCACATGAAAACACACATGCGAAAAAATAGGAAAAACACTTATTCGAAACCGAATTTTAAAAAGTTGTTCCCTTGCAAATCCTGTGAAGAAAAATTTTTCTCTAAGGTTGCCTTAAAATTCCACAGGAGATTACACATGGATGAAAAGCCGTTCAACTGTGAAGAATGTGGTGATACCTTTTCCCAAAGGTCAGGTCTAAAAAATCATGAGAAACGACACATAAGAGAGAAAATCTTTCACTGTGAAGTGTGTGAAGAAGGCTTCACTCAAGAGAGGGACTTGTGTTGCCACATGAAAGTCCACACAGGGAAGAAATATTTTTACTGTGGTGTATGTGGGAAAAACCTATTCAGTAATCGTAACCTGAAAACCCATATGGCAACACATGAAGAAAAACCCTTCATGTGTGAGGTGTGCAAACAAGTTTTTCGCCGAGATGCCACCCGGATGGCTCACATGAAAACGCATTTGGAGGAAGAAGCTTTTGACTGCGATACATGTGGGAATGAGTTTTCCGATAAAGTAGCCCTAAGCAAGCATAAACGTAATTGTCCCCATGTAAGAAACTTTCCGTGTCCGCTATGTGACGACGACTTTAAAACAAATGCGGAAGTCGAAGAACATATTAAAATACACAATGTTACCCCAGATTTTCAGTGCAAGGCATGTGGAAAGATCTTTTCGAGTGAATCGACCTTGAAAATTCACGTCAATACGTACACCAGGGCTAAACCTTTCCCATGTGTTGTGTGCGAAAAACCGTTTGCTTACAGGATAAAATTACTGGCTCACATGAAGACACATTTTAAAGAGAGGCCCTACCAATGTGTGTTGTGTGGTACAGGTTTTGTGTTGCAGTCTGACTTAAGAACTCATATGAAGGGGCATGTAACTGATGTGCCGTTTCGTTGTCATGTGTGCCGTAAAACTTTCACTCGGAAGTACGTCTTAAAATTTCATGTTAAATCTCACTTAGGTCAAACTTGCTTCCGCTGTGACAAGTGCGGGAGAATCTTTCTTCTTGCCAAGAGTTTAAAGCTGCACATAAAAACCCATAAGTCAGATGATCAGTTTCTATGCTATATCTGCGGAAAGGGTTTCACTCTGAAACGGTATCGTGCAGCGCACATGAAACGACACTTTGATGAGGATTTGACATGTAAGTTGTGCGGAAAAACTTTTCCGTACAAGTTTGTCTTAAAAAATCATATGAAGGACCACAAGACCCACAAGGAGTCATTCTGCTGTCAGATTTGTGATAAAAATTTAACGACACTACCATTGTTCCGGAAACATATGCAGATGCACACGGAAGAATCGATTTTTACCTGTGAGCTCTGCAGCCAGACATTCGATTGCAAGTCGCTTTTAGAGAAACATATGGTCATTCACAAACAGAAGTCACTTCCTGTTTGTAAAATCTGCAGTAAGAGTTTCTCTAACAATTTCAGTTTAAAGAGACATATGAAATGTCACGTTGGACAAAAACTCCTTTACTGTGAGGTCTGTGATAAGTCCTTTTCTCGGAGAGATCGGTTTAATACTCACTTAAAAACACATAAAAAATGAAAATAAAACAAACCCTTTTTTTGGAGGGGGGGTAAAGTTTAAGTATTTTGGCTGACCTTTATCTGGAAATTTAATTCGTAGGTTTGTTTTATGCTCGGGAGTGGAGGAGGATTTTTGTTTTTTTAGAGGTGATTATGTGTCTGTCATGCTTACATGCGTGTTTCTCAATCTGTCGCACTTAAATTTGAAATAGCATTACGAATGCTGTTTTATGACGAAAGCTCTAGTCATATTGACATATGTAGAAAACCCCCACTCGAGTTCTCCCTGGCCATCAGAGTGTAGTATCTGTTCTATCTTCGGTCAAAAGAGGAGAGATACTTCTTAACTGCAGCAATTTTAATTTTTTGTCTCATCCAGAGTGCCCCTTTTTGGGGAGCTGGTTATTCCCCACTTAAAATAAACACACTGGTGTCTAACTTTGCCCTCGTAGAAAAACAAGTAAATAGTTAGTGTGTTGCATCTCCCTCCCGACCAATATTGAAATGAAATCCCAAAAAAGGGGGCATAATAAATGTGGAACATTTAATATGGAAATCCTCTTGTCCACCATCGATAACTCGTTCAAAAAAGTAATGGAATAAAATTAAAAGCTAATTATTACTATTAGCGACATAGATTATTGTAATGGAAATACCTTTGGGAAATTAGTCAAAAACAATTTGTTTTGCATTACTTAATCATTTGTGTTAAAAAAATGTTAATATTTAAAAGAAGTTTTAAGCCAATTTACTGTAAACAATGTTGAGGTAAGTAATCCGCATTCAGCCATTTTAAATCTGCGGAGCAAAACTAAGTACATAACCGGAACGTCTGCATTTTTCAAACCATGACATTAGATATGGTTTACTCGCTTCCATTCCGGTTATGCACTTATTCTCCTTCAAATTGGCTAAACACGGATTACAAACTTCACCACTTTTTACGGTACTGGAAATTGACTTAAAACTTTTAGATATGAATTTTTTTTAACGCAAATAGGTAACAAATGAGTAGGTAAAGCAAAATAAATAGTTTTTGACTCATTTCCCAACGGTATTTGATTTTAAATAATTTATGTCTCTAATAGTAATGATTACCAATTAAAATAATTATTTGCTTTTTTTTAATGAGATCCGAAGATTGAGAGGTCAGGAAACTACCCTGACCTCTAGTTTCAGATCTTGTTCAAAAGAAAAATTATTTTAATTTTATTCTATTGCATGTTTTTTTTTTCTTTTTTTGCTATGATGGGACACATGTGGTCTAATGGATACCCTCACAGACTATGAAATAACTGTTCAGCCAGCCAGGTGTATTGTACTTAGCACAGATTTTACTTAGCACTTTATCCGTTGCACCATCTATGGAAGAATAACATCCACATTTAGAACAGTAGTCTGAATAATCAAAATAATCAATCCTCATCTTAAAATTTCTGAAACCTAACATTAGAGAAAGGTATGAATTCCCTCTCCAGCTATGAGTAAAATAGCAACCTATGACTAATGAATGCATCCGAATAGTATTGCATTTCAGGATTAAATAAGCCAAAAAGGGTTTGATATGCCGTATAACAAACAAATCAAATCTCTACTTTTGTAACCAAAACTTTGAATATTAGAGAAACTAGCAGGAAGACTTGACGTTGCTCAAGATTGAATGAGGATCATTACCATGTCCTTTTTCACTGTGTTCATAACACCATATTACTTTCTTTTTTTTTTAATGCCCCCAACCCCCCCCCCCTTAATATAGTCTGAAGATGATGAAATTTTGGAAAACTCTCTGAATCAGTGTCCTATACATAGGGTTTAAATTTCATTTAAATTTTTTGAATCTATAGCTCCTTAGAGATTTGGAACCATTTCCATTGTCTTACGTAGAAAATTTTGTACATATTATTTCAATTTCATCAAAATAAGATATATTTGAAGTTAAAAGTGGAGTTCTCTCTCATAGCCCCTTTAGGGGTAAACTTAGATTTAGGACTATTTCCATTGTCTTCGCTGGAAAATTTTACATACAAATACACTTTTAGTTTTTACGAGCTGGCTGTGACAGCTCGCTAGCAGTTCACAAAGTTTGCTACTTAAATTACATGAAACCCAAATTTTAAATAATAAACATTTCTTTCATAAGTTTTTAAACACAAGACAAAAACTTTCACATTTATTCATATAGATAAATATTAACATTTTGGTAATTTTAATACAAATTTATTTATCTTTTAAATAAGACCGTGAAGAAATCAATTCACCTGAGCGATTGTGTGTATGTGTGTTAGGGGGGGGGGGGGCTCTTTTTTTTATCTTATAATTTTTTCATTGACTTGAAAAACCATAAAACTAAAAATGTGGCCTCGCTAACGGAAATGAGCGAGAGTAAGCAGTCAGTTACACTCTCCCCTTTCTGAACTTTTGCTTATGTCTCATATATCTTTCTGTCTTTCTTTCTAGTTTAATTTAAATTACTTTCCCCAAAATTAATCGGCAAATATTTTAAGAAAAGTTTGATAAATTATCCTTTTTCTTTTCTATTAAATCACTTAAATTAATTATTGTTAATATCAACAAAACTATTGCATATATATGGTAAAAATAGGACAATAAAATTACAAATGAATACCACCAAACATTAATTTATTATGAACTGTTTAAAAAATAGTTATGCAAATTAGGTGTTTCATCTCTACAATATATAGAGTATTTCAAAATACTATGTTGTATTGATTTAAATAACAATAACCCAACTTTTGCATTTATTCATTTAGATATAAATATTCTAACCTTTCTTTACATAAACAGACATAGAGTATTATATAACAGTTATTTAATATTAACATTAAATAACATTAGATTAGTCTATTAGGGCACAATTTAACATGATGACTGATCTACTTACATCATGTTCTTTTATTGACAATATATATTTGTTTTATATACGAATTGTTCACCACTTACCAAGGCCAAAAGCCATTCGAGCATAAGTGAGTTTTTCAGTTGGATGTTGAACAATACTATGAGAGGATTGAAAACGATGGATAGAATGGACAAGATTTAACTACTTAAGAGGACGGCTCGACCAGTATTTGCTGACATTGGACTAGCAGATGATCATGTTGTCATCTGCAGGGAGAGTAGAAAGTGGACCGTTGGTTTACTTTTGGCAGCATCATCACTCTTGCTTCCCTTATTTTATCCTTTAGTCCTCACATTTCATGAGTGATGTTTCTGACAAAGGGGGAATAATGGCTGTTTTATGGGTCAGAATCTGTCCATCTATCGTTTGCTAATATTTGATCTTTAAGTAGTTTTTTTTCTTTTAGCTCTTTACATCAAGTGGCTTCATGCCTGTCTGGAGCAATTTCCATAAAAAACGTTTCATAGTAATGTGTTCTACAGATGGGAAGTTCTTAGAAAGAAACTTTATTCATGGTACATGAAGTGGAAGAAATTAAAGTTCTTGACAGTGATGGTTGCTCGATGAATTCTTGCTGTGAATTCTCTGATTAAGTTACAGATATGCAGGCACAAAAGCTTCTTTTTTTTTTTTTAAATTGCTTTTTCTGTATTACTGGGGCAGATGAAATGTTACAAGAGTCCGTTGAAAGGGAAACAATTCAGACTTTTGTTGTTGTAACCATAACCCATGAAGAAAATTCAGAGAATTAGTAAGAAAAAAAAAAGGATACTTATGCAGTTTACAAACAGAACTGAAAAAATAACATTATAATTTAGAAAACGATTCTTAACATGGGGGGGGGGGGGTTAATGAACTATTCTGTACTTTCACCTAACAATTTAATAAACAGAATAGTTAATCACACCTCCCCCCCACACACACCCACACCCCATGTTAAGAATGGCTTTCTAAATTATAATGTTATTTCAGTCCAGTCCGTAAACTGCATAACCCTTTTTAAAATTTATTTTCTTACTAATTCTCTGGATTTTCCCACAGAATGAAAATAGTCTCAGTCTAGGAGGATTTCTCCTTCACTGACCGAGGACAGAAAAGATGAAGTCTAATATCAGAACAGATACTGCACTTTGCTCCTAACAAAAAAAACAATTTATTTATCTTAAATTTTACAAAAAAGGTGAAGGCTGTCTGTAAATTTATTCACTCTAAAATTTACATAACAAGGTAGGCACAAGGTCAATAAATTTCGAGGGAGAGGTGGTTGGGAGTAGTGCTCTTAAACTAGACACTTTCACCATAATACTGCTTTTGTTCTATGGGCTTAACTATTTAAAAAGTCCCCAGCGTCTAATGAATCTTATTTCAAAGCTGTTGAATCCCAGTTAAGTCAAGTTTATTATTGAGTACACTTTCACTTTTAGCATACCACAGAAAAAGAAATCAAGAGAACTAAGGTCTGGTCAACGAGTTGACTACCCGCATGACCATGTCTTCCAATCCAGTTAGGAAAACTGCCATTCGACCAATCTCTTAACTTCGTAATCAGTTAAAAATATTTAATTTTCTTTTTTAGATGAAGATTGATAATTTGGATTATTCGGGCTATTATTCTCATCTTGGATGCTATTCTCACAATATTTTGGCCAATGTAACCTCGGACCTTCTTCAGATGCATCTTGTCAAAGTTGGGAATCTATACAGAATTCCGAACTAAACCCTTTATTTAATCTGCGTGGGTAGATTGTTCTTGTTCGGTCAGCCATAGCTGGGTATAAGTTTTAAGTAATTTTAATTTTATTCTTAGTTAGATTGCTCCACTTTAACCTTGATGCAAAAGCAACTTCCCCAAAAAGAGTCTCCTGTGCACCTATAGAACATAATCCTGAAGTTATGCCATCGATTTTCCAAGCACCTTCTATGAAGGATGAATTGAAGATCTTTTTTTTAGTTTCATATTACATTCCACACATAATTAAATGGATGAGGTAAAATACTTCTGTAATTAATTCTATGTTATCTATCTTTGTCAGTAGAAAATCAATGGTAAACGGCTGTTGCGATAACATAAAATGATTTACAATAGTTATCAAAAAGGGCAGATAGTGCTGGAAATCTGGGGAGACTTGTCACTCAGACTCAGGGAACAACACTTATTGACGATGAGCAGCCACTGATAATGACTCGTGTGAGAACTCCTGGTGAGTAAATAATCTATTTGATAAAGGAAAGTTAACTGTGTGTGTCTCCAGCTAAAAGTTAAAAAATACACAAGACACACCCACAAAGCTGATACATTATTTTTCGGCATTGCCTCGGGTCAAATATAGGCATATTTTTCTTTTTAATCATTGTTTTGGGGGTCACTAGGAACAACATTAGTTGAGGAGGGCAACATTTAGATATAATGCTACTAAACCTTATGTCTAAAATCCTTATTGCAACTTTGATCAAAATGATTTAATTCTAGAAAATGACTTAATAAAAAATTGAAATTCACAGAATTTTGCTTAATTGGTGTCTAATTACTGTCGATCAAATTCAAAACAAGTCTCAAAAATTTGAATTTTCAAATTAAAGGTTGTGCCCATATTATGCCCCCTACAAAAACGTTTAAAATACGCCAAAGAAACTGAAATTTGGAATATTTATGAATTGATGTCTAATACCTATTGTTAAAATTTCACACAAGTCAGAGGTATCTGAATTTTCGTGAATGGCTGCCACCCCCTTTTTGTATAAAACTTAAACTAAATATAGCCAACATCACCTACCCACTCACAGCCTAGCAGCTGTGTTCCAAAATTCATAATGATTGGTTAATTAGTTTAGGCGTGAATTCTGTACATGCAAATATATAAACATATACACATACCTAACTGTTTATATAAATAGAGATGATAGTAAGAACCACATGTACCAAATTAGCAAGCAGTGTGCTGATTACATGACGAATACAGGGAGGGGGAAACTGGCGACATACTTTTTTCTCTGAGCAAGAAGGAGAGAAGAGTGAATAGTAATTAGCTATTCTCTCTCTTCTGTCATGTAATAGTGCACTTTATACTGCACCTCATTTTACTGCATTTTAAAAATCATTTTAAATGGGATTTTTAAGAAGTTTATTTTCGTACTTTATGCATTTTGATTTCAATAAATAATCGATTCATAGTAAGTGAGAAAAATGACAATGATGATGTGTCGGCGTGGCCGAGTATCAGATTCCGTCGTTCATCTGCTATCCTCTTTATTACTGTTTATGAGTGATGTGGCTTTGAAGGCCCAGTCTATGGTGGAAGAGCCGCGAACGGTGTTCACAAGGAAGGGTAGGAGGCGGACGAGGTTGTTTTACGCGGCTCTCTTCTCCTTCGTCTTGCCTTTTCATTTTCCCTCCTCCTCTCCTCAAAGTCTGTGATGCCTTGATGTGTTGTTTTTCTCCACATGTTCTGGTCCCTGACAGTTTGTTCCCACGAGGACGGGTGTATGTTGGTTAAGGTCAGAGTGCACTTTTGCTGGTCTTTATAGTGCGTTTTCGGGACTCCTCGTTATCTGGTCCCGTTGGCAAGCTAGCCTTAGAGCATTTTCTTGGGGAGCCTGGATGGATCCATTCTGTGGACGTGGCCTGCCCAGCGGAGGCGATAGTGGATGATGGTGGCCTCAACGCTGGTCACTGAGGCTCGATGCAGAATTTCTGTGTTAGGTGTGTGGCTCACCCAAGAGATTTTTAGAATTCGCTTTATGATGTGATGATGATGATGTGTAAGTCACGAGAAGCACACAGATACATGAGAAGTGATCACAACATTTTGTTAGAAAAACAATTCAATCAGTTGTAGAAATTGGCCTGAAAGAAATTGATCAAATTTTTGCTTAAAATTCTTATACTTTACAATTTTCTTCTGCATCATATGCTTTTAAATCATTCAATTCAATTTCCAACTAATTAAACCCACGATCAGTAAATTAGCTTGCAAAACTATGCGACCAGGGGGAGCATATTTTTGCTAGTATGTATGATAAACGAACAAACATATACTACACTGCTCCTCTCCCCCAAGGAGTAGATAATGCCTGGGAAGATGGTCTCATGATGACAGAACAGATACTACGCTTCTCCCCCTAAATTGAGCATTAGAAAATAGTACATTAGTCTGAAATAGTATAGTAAACTGAAATGAACATTAGAAGATAGTAATAGTAAAGGCTTCAGACAGACAGACAGACAGATACCAAATTGTGACAGACACACAGAAAATGTCCCTTATAAGGGCATTAACGAATGCGCTTTCTTACTTTAGTTAACACTTTTGCTGCAGAGAGCAGATATTACTGTTGTAACAGATTGCCCCTAACGTATTTTGCGGGAGTCGCATACAAAAGACGAAAGTTCCTGAAATAGTTACGTGTGACGTTGCTTCTTATGATTATGTGTTACGGAGCCAATATCTTCGTTAAGGATACCCAGTTATATAAGACTGAAAAGTTGGTGAATTCTCCTCACATTTCCCAAAGCATCTTCTTCTCCCGCAGGTTTGTTGACTAATGAAAACAAAAAGGGTTTTTAATTGCTTACGTTTATTACTGGTATATGTCGAAATTACTTTACTCCCACATGCCTCACTACGAGAGTGAGTGCACAGGACGTCTTCACAACTCAGTGATAATCTTTGTTCTTCAATCTTTGATCGCTGATAGTATTTCTCCAAATTGTTTGTTTTCACACATTTTTCTCCAAATGACAAATGTTTTTTTTTTCAACTCCGACTCATGATCAGTCAAATTACCACTTGAATTACAAAAGTGCATTCCAAATCACATTCCAATCCGAATCTATATATTATCAATCCACTTTTGTAACCCCAGCTCTTGTCATCGTATCATAAGCTGATTTCTGCCAATCGCTAGAGTCTTACATCCTTATTTTTTTGTCGCTATTTGAATGTATTTTATTTCTTTCTTTCTCATTTCCTGTTTTTTTTTCTCTTCCTTGTCTTGCCATCATTTTTCTTCTTATGACAGTTCTCTCTGAAAACTAAAAATGTTAATTTTGCCATGAAGACTTCCAACGATTCATAAAGAAGGTACAGGAGTTAGATTACTTTTGTTTCATGAAAGAATGACTTCCTTCTCCTCCCCCCCCCCCCACATATGCACTCAGTGTCTTTATTTTAATTTTGACTTTCTTAGTTGAAACTAATTGAATTTGTTTAAGAAAAAAATGTTTTTTGTGCTGCCCTCTCTATACACTGGTGGAGTGAGTGCACAGGACGTCTTCACAACTCAGTGATAATCTTTGTTCTTCAATCTTTGATCGCTGATAGTATTTCTCCAAATTGTTTGTTTTCACACATTTTTCTCCAAATGACAAATGTTTTTTTTTTCAACTCCGACTCATGAGCAAGATTAAGAAATCCATTTCCGAATTCTTTTAACTCGTTTTACAAATCACAATCTTTTTTCTCCTATTTTCTCAATGTTTTTGCATATTTCATCAAATACCTATCGACAGAGCCGGCAGCGATTTTAGTGTTACCCATGAAAATATTATCTGTAGGAGATATGTTGCAGAAGCAGGAAATGTCATTTGTGGTTACAGTAGAATCTCATTTTTATTTTTAAGAGCATTAGCACAGGGTACATGGCTTAAATAATAGTGCAATCAGAAGGCCCCCTTTTCATTGGCTACTACACCAAGATGTAGGGGGGGGCGCCACTACTTTCCCTTCATTCTCACTTTATACTGCTGAGTATTTAGCAATAGGACATCAGTTACCATCTTTTGAGTCTTTGGTATGACTCAACTGAGGATTGAACCCTGGCCTCCTGACCCATTAGCGAACATTCCAACCATTATGCCAAATTGGCGTCAATAATACCCAAATGTTTTTAAATCTATATTTTTAAGGGGGTGTGGGATACTTTAGTCAAAAATTGTATTTTATCATTCGAAGTTGTATTTAAATATCCAAAGGCTTGTTCCTATGATTTTGACATGAGGCACCACACGGCAACCAGTTTAAACAGCAGATTCTGGTAATTAATTAATCAATCATAAAACACATTCTGTGTCTATATGCAGGATTCCTGATGCCACAAAGTTTCTCTTTGTATGTATTTGGGGGTAGGGGCTAAAAAAGGTTTGGAACTTCTGACAATTATAAATTAATACTTTCTTTTCTTATTTGTTAAGTTTTTACATGGGAAGAAATATAATATTGTTGTCATTTCTTTTGTGGTTGATGGTTTTAAAACTTTTCTCCATAATTACAGAAGTATTATGAAATGGTTTATATTTTTTATATATATATTTTTTTGTTTTTTTTCTGTTTATATGATGATCATAAATAACTTATTTTTATCATAAATAACTAAGTTTATGAAAATAAATTATATATATACTAAATGTGAGTTAATCAACGTTTGTTTCCCTACGGCTTTTTTCATATATACTTTAACTAGAGGAATACCTGTTCTAGGACGGGTAAAATTAATTCCCAAAACAGAAGAGTTTTGCACCACTTTTATGCCCCCTTACTAAGATTATAATCCAGATATAATGATACTAAATCTTATGTCTAGAATCCTTATTCCAATTTTGACCAAAATCCATTACATGATTTTGTATTCTAGAAAATATCTAAAATTTAAGGCTTAAGCTTAAGGAGTCTTCAGAGGAATTTGAAATTCAGTGAATCTTGCTTAATTGGTATCAAATGATTATGGGTTGAATTCAATGCAAGTCTGATGTATTTGAATTTTTAAATGAGAGGTGTCCATATGCCCATTAAAACTCCTTTAAAATAGTCCCCAAAAAATTGAAATTTTAATAATATTTCTTCTCTTCATTACCTTCGGTGGTTTATTAACAGAGAGAGAGAGAGAGATTGAAGCGAGAATGATAGATACTGCATAAAATAAGTGCGGGAGGCAACATAGTGAGAGTGATAGATAGAAACCGACTGTTAATAAACAGGGGAGAGAAAGAAAGAGTGATGCAAGCGAAAGTAATAGACAACGTATAAAATAAGGGCAGGGGTGTCAAACATCATACAGGTAAAGTGATAGATGGGTCACTTGATGAGTTAATTGCAAATTACGGCTAATTAGAATAATTTAAATTTTGGATTATTTGGACTACTCTTCTCATCTTGGATGTTATTCTCACAACGTTTCAGCCGATGGAACTTCCGACCTTCAGGTGTGTCTTGTGAAACTTGGGAATCTGTACGGAATTTTAAACAACCCTTTATTTAATCCACACGGATGGTTTTCTCTCATTCGGTCAGCCATGACTTGGTAGAAGTCTTAAGTAATTCTTAATTATCTTCTCAGTATTGCCCATACTGAGGATTGAACCTTCAACCTCCAGAAGACTGTCTATTACTTAGCACTTTTATCCGTTGTGACACAGGTCCATCCATACAGATTCTCGAGTACGACAAGATGTACTTGAAGAAGGTCGGAAGTTACATCGACTGAAATGTTGTGAGAATAACGTCCAAGATAAGAACAATAGTCCAAATAATACAAATTATCAATCTTCATCTCAAATTCTGAAACATAAAAATTTTCAAACATAACTCAATCCTAAAACTGAGGAATATTTTAGCATGTATTTTGTATGATTAAAATATATATATAAAAACAAACGTTGATTAACTCAGCTTTAGCAAAATATATATATTTATTGCATTGAATATAATTGTTTTTTCACAATCAAATGCATCACCACATCCCACACGCTATGACGGCTATAGACAGGGATTTCTAAATTTAAGTTTCGCTCTTCTTTGGGCTCTTCAGTAGGATACATCCGGACTCTAGATTAATTTGAAACTAAAGTCACTTGTTTTTGGGGTTGCACCTTTGACACTTGAGCAATCACGCTGCGTACAAGAAAATTGTATGGCTATCCTAGAAAATACAAACTACGGCGAACGTCTGATTGATTCTCAACCAGGGGTGCAATCATTCAAGTGGCCAGAACACAAGCGGATGTCTCCCACAAGCCTCATTTACAGTTGAACATTTTTTTAAACAAACATTTTTTTCATTATTTCCAAATTTAAAACAACTGTATATCATTGGTTTGTAATAAAGATAAAATTTTTCTATTGTTTTTGTTAGCTATTTTTTAATTTTTTTATCAACCAATATAAGAGCCCATCCTTGCATGGATTGTGAAACAACTTTTTTGTAACAACACGGACGTCAGACGAAAGGAAAACAAAGCTCTTTTAAACAACAACAGAATGTATTTACTTGTTACCTACACTGTTGGGTGTAGGCTGAGGAAAGTGTAGACATCGTCCAAGTGAAGAATCGAATAATACAGTTGGAAATTTCAGCTGCCTAATGTTTGGAGCAGTTTATCTTCAAGTGAAAGTAACCGGTACTCATGTGTCCAGTAAACAGAGAAGCAGGAGAGAGGAAACGTCTTTCTTCAGCGGTGCCAGGAAACTCTCTGAGCACATATTTTTGCTAGTATATATGATCGATGAACATATACTACACTGACCCCCCCCCCCCCCCAAAAAAAAGGAGGAGGTAATGCCTTGGAAGATGGTCTTATGACAACAGGACAGATACTATCCCCCCCCCCTCCAAAAAAAGAGAAACAAAGTAATCTTGGAGGAAGGTTTCATGACCATAGAACAGATACCACACTATCCACATAAAAAAAGAGGAAGTGATGCCTGGGAGGTTGGTATCATAACAACAGAAAAGATACTACATTATCCCCCTCTCCCTTGAATTGAGCCTTGAACGATAGCACTAGTATAATTTCTGCTTCAGACAGACAGATACAAAGTCTCCATAGTTAATAGATTTTACTAGATGTACTGTGACCCGTTGGGTCACAACCACTATCACTATTTATTCTACTTCGATTTCATTTGAAAAGTCATAGAATCAACTGTAAGAAGATATTTCTTAAAACTCTTCTTGCATAACTGAAAATAAATAAGTCTCTTTACTTCATTATGATCTTTTTTTCTTTTTCTTATGCTTTAATACTCAGCTACGACGCGGCCCGCAATGATGGATCTTTGTCTCCACTTGACACGATCAGAGGCTTGGTCCAGGCGAAGGCCAGTTTTATAGAGATCTTTTTGCAAGGTGTCTGATCATCTCATCATCGGCCTTTCTTTCGTTCGCTTCCCGACGGCTTCTAATGCAAATGCAAGTTTCGCGATGGCGTCGTTCGTCCTCAACACGTCCCAAATATCTGTGCCGCAATTCCCTCATTGCAGACGTGGTCGAGCAGTGTAATTCCAGACATGAAGCAGAATATTTTGGGTTCCATGATGGAAAGTCTTTGCTCTGTCTTCCTCGTTGTCTGTCAGCACTCGGAGCTGTACATGGCAACAGGTCTCGCAGCAGTCCAGTAGATCTTCGACTTAAGACGGTCACTTATCTTAGTCACAGAGGATACCAGTAGTGGTGTGTCACTTGAAGGAAGATCCTGTCTGTCCACTTGGATGGTGCCATATCCGTTTGTATCAGTGCTTAAATATTTCGTCCTGATGTTCAATCACAGACCTTATTATTATCATCATTATTAACTAATGGAAAGACCTGACGTTGTTTGGGATTGAATGAGGAGGATCACCATGTACTTTTGACTCTGCTAAGAACATCGTCTTTCTTTCTTTTTCTGCCCTGCTCCTCCCGTTTCAGCTCCCTAATATAGTTGGAAGAAGCTGAAATGTTGGAAAACATATGGTTTAAATTTCATTTAAATTGGAGTGACATATTTGAATTTTTAAGGGGTTTTTGTCTCTATAGGTTACTTAAAGCTGGGGTCACATAGAGATTCGGGACCACTTCCATTTTATAATTTTATACATATGATATAAATGTCATCAAATAGGATATATTTGAAGTTTTAAAGAAGGTTTGGCCGCCATAGCTCCCTTAGGTTAGAAAGGTATTTTGAGATTTGGGACCACTTCCATTGTCTTCCCTAGAAAATTTTATAGATGTGATTTAAATTTCATAAAAAATGGGATATATTTAAAGTTTTAAGGGGGGCTATGCACTTAGAGATTCGGGAACACGTCCATTGTCTTCTCTGGTAAATTTTACGTAAGAATACACTTTTAGATTTTATGTACATTCTCTTCCATACATTATCACACTGCATACACATGCCCAATAGACTCTTTCTTTGGTCATGCTCTGCTGGTTAGTAATGGCAGAAATTCCCTTAACTTACTCCATTCACTCTTAACTCTTGCACTCACACTAGTATCTGTTCCACCCTGTGTTCCAATGGTATCAACCAGGTAACAAAACTTCAACAACCTCAATAGCTTTGCCATTCAGATATACTTTCTCCTCATCTGAGTTCTCATCTGTCTCCATTGTCTTACACTTCTTGCATATGAACTGGTTATCATCTCTCAACCTACCACTTCACCTTTTGTGTACTTAATGCTTGCAAGTACTAAAAGAAATTGAGTTCCACCAGACTCCCTTTCCACAAAACGAGCAGGGGGACTTTCCTCTTTCTGAGGGATTTCCAACATCATAACCACTGATCACCACTTTGGTCTTCGTAACATTCACTCTCAGACGTTTACTTTCCACAAGTTTTTATCTTAAAATGTCGGCTTTCCATTGTTTCGCAGACAAGTGATAAATCACCAGCATACAGAATCTGTTCAGGTCAACGCGTACGAAACTCCCTGGATAATGCTTCTAAGACATGATCTCAAAATTGCATCGACTCAATGAATACGGTGAACTCATGCAATTAACATTAGAATTTATTTCTGACAGTGTATTATGCATCATGCTGCTTTTTTATGACATTTGTGTTTGCGTAGGTAATATACAATAAACGGTTAATTTAGTCCACGGGGATGGGAATAAACAAAGAAAAAACGAGTCATATAGGATGAAGTACACGTTTCTCAAACGTCAAATTAACTGGAAAAATGTTTTACTTGAAATTGTATTTACTCTGTAGCAGTTACATAATTACGATCTATATTTCGGAATTTAATTATAATGCACCTTTACCAAGTAAAGGTACTTTGTAAGGAATGGCCACCCAGAGGAGTTCAGTTAAGAAACTTTTGGAACTTTTTTTTTTCCAACTTTAAGGGCTAACTTTTTAAACCCCAATCCAACTCTTCACGTGCTTAGTGTCTGCCGTTTTTACATTCTTTTTAGAGGCTTTCAAATCGTAAAGTGTTTCGGTCATTTCCGGGACTGGCTCAAGATTCTCCGTCAATACTAGGAACTGACTCAATAAACACTGAAATCCTCTTAGTGCCCATTCCTTACAAGTACCAAAGTAAATTAGAATTAAAAAAAAAGAAGAAAAAGTCAATTTTAAACTAGCAATGAATTTTATCTAAAATGTGGGTGAAAACAACGCGAAGTAGGTGAGACACTTCAAAGGTTTTATTTATTATTTATAAAAAGAAATCAAGAGGAGAGAAATACATTTTGTTGCGAGAAATAAAAATAAATCGAAGAATTTTGTTCAATAAAGAAACCTTTTTTTTTTTTTGCAAAAGCGAACCAAGGGAAACAACTCAATAAAAAAACGAAAGGGGGGAGAACTCTTAGAAACTGGAAATTTTTAAATTTGGAAATGATTTTCTTCTTTAAATTCAATTAGTATCACTGGTAAACATTACTATTGGCAACATAAAATACAGTTGGAAAATTAGTAAAAAAAAAAATTATTTTGTGTTTACTTACTCATTTGTAACTTATTTGCATTAAAAATGTTAATAGAAGATACAACCATGTTAACCTGCGTTAATTATTGGTTGTGAGTAAAATAATAAAGTGTCAGATATCTTGTGATTTCAGGAAGTTATATACCGAACCGGATTGGAATAGACTAAGATAAATGTCATATCAAAGAAGCCACTTTTTATTTATCTTAGTCCCTTACTTCCTGAAATATTCTTTTGCCTTTTGGCTAGAAGTAAAGTGTGCTATCTGTTCTGATACTATATTTCATCTTTCTGCCCTCGGTCAATGAAGGAGAAATCCTTCTAGACTGAAACAATTTTTATTTTTGTTCTAATCCAGAGTGCCTCTCGTTTTGGGGAGCTGGATTTTCCTCACATTAAAAACGAACCATGTGTCTTGAGGAGGCAAGTAAATAGTCTTGGTTTTCGCATAGACTGTAAGACCAACCCCAATATTTTGTAATAAAAGAATCGTCAAATGAAAGGAAAACTAAGTCTTTCTAAAAACAACAATATATGTATTTATTCAAGTGATCTACACTGTTGGGTGTAGTTAGTTGCCGAAAGTTAAAACAGTGTCACAGTTAGAGAAGTAAGAAAGGCCTTCAAACAGTATATCTTCCAGTAGAGCCTTGTCCGGTGTTAAGTTGACCGGGGTGAGAAAGAAGATGGCTTTCTTCGTTGGTGCCTGGAAGCTCTGTGATTACTGTGTAAATCTCAAAAGGTTTTGATGTAGCCCTTCAAAAGTCCGGTCAAAATTAATACGCCTTGGAGTCTAATTGGTCCTTGTGTGACCAAATCACCTCACAGGGGCTGCTCTCTGCCAGAGGAAATAAATATTAATGTTTATCACTGCTACGGGAACAAGATGTCTAATCTCTTATTACTTTACTCACAACCAGTATTTATGGTAACTTAACATGCTTATATCTTCTATTAAATTTTTAAATAGGTCACAAATGTATGTAAACCAAAATAAATTGGTTTTGACTAATTTCCCGCTTAAAATAATTTATGTCGCCAATAGTAACGTTTATCGTATCAGCCAATAATTCTTCTAATTAACAATTATATTTTCTTTAATTAATTCAAGTGTAGCAGTTACATTATTAGGGTTTATTTTCTTTTGTATTTAAATGTAATCATTTGTGTAGTGATTAGTTTGTGGTTCGGCATGTTCAGACTCACACAGTGATTAGAACACTGCACATGAATGCCTTTTCCCCATTTCTGCCCAAACTGTTTAGCGCTCAATAGGAACAGTTCCAGTCGAGATGCCAACGTAAACAGATGTATATTCCTGGCTCGCCTCTCATTATGACTAATGAGAGGCGAGACTAAAAGACCTGAACTCAATTCCTTTTCTCTCATACATGCCTACCGGCATATAGTTTTATAAGGTTTAATTACTATCAAGGAATAAATGTACTTAGAAAAATTGCTTAAATTTAAATAAACTATTAAAATAATCATACTAAATAGTTGAATATCAGTATATATTATATTGTATCTTTTTAGCATTTATTTAATTCGGTTTAAGATTATATTAAAGATATGTATTAAAATAGTGATTTAAAACCTCTGCATTATCTAAATCTGGAATTCAACTAATACTTATACACACTTATAATAAGTATTTATTTAATCATTTTCAACTATAAAAATATACAAATGTTAGCAGGAGCAGGGATTTACCTATAGTATTTTTTATGTCTGCCGAACCAACCTGTCTTATATTCTTGTGTTGATGAAACTGTTAAACAAAATTGATATAAATTGTAGAGAAGATGTTTGTCTTTTTAACTTGAACTGTTGTGACCCTCTTTTCTTATCAAGCAAAGCCAGCAGCGACGCTACTACAAAATGGTTGTCTCGAAAAAGCATCTCACATCACCCAAAACTCTACAGAAGAAATAAGTGCACATTGATGAGACACGCCCCCCCCCCTCCGCCTTATTTATGTGCTTTCCCACAGAAGCAAGATAATATACACGGTCATTGAAGTGAGGAAAATGACTCCTGACGAGGCATCTGATCGGGTACAAAAATCGCCAAGATGGGAACATCCCCCGGTAGAGGCATCTTAAGCGATTGGCAATAATCTTCCCCCTTTCGAAGGAGAGGGTAACGCTTGAAGGAATGGCCTCTTCGACTCAGACAAAGAAGAGCCTGACAAGAAAGCAAGACAGTGCATAGTGAACTTTGACTGGTATGAAAAAAATCTTGCAGACCCTAACACTTCCCCCCCCCCCCCCCGAAATTTGTTGTCATTTTCTGTCTCTCTCTCCTCCCTCTCTAACTCTCTCTCTATATATATGTATATATATATATATATTCGAAATATTTTTTAATTTATCACAACTACAGGGAGTTGTAGCAAAATCCGACACTTGACAAAAAGTAAACGAAATACCAGGAGATGGTGAAGAGCGTGGTGAAGCTCTGGATGGAGGAGATCACCGCTGGACGCCTCTATGTCTTCCAACAGGATTCCACTCCTGCACACAAGGCCAAGACGACCCAGGTGTGGCTGCTCAACAATGTTCTTTGTCACTGGTCTTCGAACTTGTGGCCACCCTCCTCATTCGACTGCAACCCTGTTGACTATTTCTTCTTGCACGTGATTGAGGCCAAGACGAAGAAGCATGCCCACACCCGCCTTGAGATGGTCGTCTCTGCCAGCGGCGGTTACATTGAAAAATAATGTTGTATATAACTCTGTTACTAAATAATCCGTCGGGTCTCTGCATATATAGTTTTTGCTTTTATTGGCTATTTCTTTTTCTTTTTGTCAAATGTCGAATTTTGCTGCAACACCCTGTCTATTACCAGCAAAACGGTATACTGTTATTTCAATCAATAATACACTATATTTATTTACTCCTCTGCAGGAGTTAGGCACAAGGCCAGTTTTATCTTACTCCCACAAGTAAGATGTGACCACAGCTTGGGTCGAGTAAGTGGGGTTTGAAAAGCCAGCGCCCGAGAAAGTGAGTACTCTGGCCATTAAAAATTGCCTGGGCAGCCCCGTCGGCATTCCCCGGTAGGGGCGCCTCAGGCAGCAATAAACTTACTCCTCCCCAAAGAGGGGAGGCGAAGCCTGGGAGGGTGGACCTCCTAGAACTGCACAGGACAAACCCACAGACAGGTGGAATCAAGCCCCGAAGGACAAGACGACACCCGTCTATAGGGTGCAGTATCCATCGGAACAGATACTACACTTACTTCCTAGCGTGCCAGGTAAGTATATTTATTTACTCCTCTGCAGGAGTTAGGCACAAGGCCAGTTTTATCTTACTCCAACAAGTAAGATGTGACCACAGCTCGGGTCGAGTAAGTGGGGTTTGAAAAGCCAGCGCCCGAGAAAGTGAGCACTTTGGCCATTAAAAATTGCCTGGGCAGCCCCGTCGGCATTCCGCGGTAGGAGCGCCTCAGGCAGTAAGCAATAAACTTACTCCTCCCCAAAGAGGGGAGGCGAAGCCTGGGAGGGTGGACCTCCTAGAACTGCATAGGACAAACCCACAGACCGGCGGAATCAAGCCCGAAGGACGAGACGACACCCGTCTATAGGGTGCAGTATCCATCGGAACAGATACTACACTTACTTCCTAGCGTGCCAGGTAAGTATTTTTTTTTTTATTTATCTACCTCCCACAAGGTAAGATGTGACACAAGGTCGGGAAAGTGGGATTAGAAAAACCAGCACTCAGGAAGTTGAGCACTCTGGTCATTAAAAATTGCCTGGGCAGCCCCGTCGGCATTCCCCGGTAGGGGCGCCTCAGGCAGTAAGCAATAAACTTACTCCTCCCCAAAGAGGGGAGGCGAAGCCTGGGAGGGTGGACCTCCTAGAACTGCATAGGACAAACCCACAGACCGGCGGAATCAAGCCCGAAGGACGAGACGACACCCGTCTATAGGGTGCAGTATCCATCGGAACAGATACTACACTTACTTCCTAGCGTGCCAGGTAAGTATTTTTTTTTTTATTTATCTACCTCCCACAAGGTAAGATGTGACACAAGGTCGGGAAAGTGGGATTAGAAAAACCAGCACTCAGGAAGTTGAGCACTCTGGTCATTAAAAATTGCCTGGGCAGCCCCGTCGGCATTCCCCGGTAGGGGCGCCTCAGGCAGTAAGCAATAAACTTACTCCTCCCCAAAGAGGGGAGGCGAAGCCTGGGAGGGTGGACCTCCTAGAACTGCATAGGACAAACCCACAGACCGGCGGAATCAAGCCAAAAGGACGAGACGACACCCGTCTATAGGGTGCAGTATCCATCGGAACAGATACTACACTTACTTCCTAGCGTGCCAGGTAAGTATATTTATTTACTCCTCTGCAGGAGTTAGGCACAAGGCCAGTTTTATCTTACTCCCACAAGTAAGATGTGACCACAGCTTGGGTCGAGTAAGTGGGGTTAAAAGCCAGCGCTCGAGAGGTGAGCACTCTGGCCATTTAAAAATTGCCTGGGCAGCCCCGTCGGCATTCCCCGGTAGGGGCGCCTCAAGCAGTAAGCAATAAACTTACTCCTCCCCAAAGAGGGGAGACGAAGCCTGGGAGGGTGGACCTCCTAGAACTGCACAGGACAAACCCACAGACAGGTGGAATCAAGTCCCGAAGGACAAGACGACATCTGTCTATAGGGTGCAGTATCCATCGGAACAGATACTACACTTACTTCCTAGCATGTGCCAGGTAAGTATAAGTCTTTTAAATTACTCTATATATAGTAACAAGCAAAAGCCCAAACATACACTTTTGTATACCTAATTTGCATAATTATATTTTAAGCAGTTCATGATAAATAATTGTTTGGTGTTATTCAATTGTGATTTGGTTGTCTGATTTGCCTATCTACATGGAATTGTTTTGTCGATATTAACGATGATTAATTAAAGTGATTTAATAAAAAAAAAATGACAAAACATGAAAACCACGTTCATTACTTTTCAAAGGATGGGCGCCAAAATTACTTCTTTATAACTTAATTTGCATATCTATATCTTTATCAGTCTTATTCTTTATGCCTCATTCATTATTCCTCATAGAATTTATATAAGTGAAAACAAACTTTTGTAACTAAACATTCCCCTTCTCTTCGCTTAAAATTTTTTATGTTTTATTTAAAGTATTTAATTATTACAGTTTTTATTATTTTTTTTGTCGAAAATAAATAACCATTTTCGAATTAGCTAAGTAAATGCCCTATTTGTAAAGTTTAACAACAAACTTATTGTCTAATATTTACAAACCCCCTTTTCGCTATTCTATCCAAATTACAGAAAAAAATAGATTCATATTTTGGTATAATTGTAGATTAACATCCTCTTTAAATCACAAAAAAAAATTAGATTCTACATTTTTTAGGTGATTACGTGTGAACCCCTGAAAAATTTGTCGGAAAGAAAAAAGAAAAACGATTATCTTGGAGGAGATCAGTTTTGTATATAAATTTAATGTAAAATGATTCCTCATTTCCGGGTCATTCTAGCGTTTTAGGACATTAATTAAATTCTTTTTCACTATGGGAGCTAAATCTGCATTTTTGAAGGGGAGGTCTACTTTTTTTATGTGATTCCGTGTGGTTTTACGACCTTGCCACTCTAAAGAGTTAGAATGGCTCAGAGATGGGGATAATTTTACGTTAAATACATATGAAACTGATTCGCACTCTAAATTCTAAATTAATTGTTTTGTTTTTGTTTTCCACGATTTTCATATATAATCTCCTAAAAAAGCAGAATCTCATTTTTGGGGGGTGGGGAAGGGTGTTAATCTGCAAATTTACTCATATTTTATTTTTTCAATCTTATATTTTTTTTAACTATACATCCCTTTTTTATTTTAATTTCAAGCAATTGATTTGTTTAGTTGTGTTTACCTTTCCTGTGAAAATTAAATAAATCACTACTTTAAAATTAGCTAACTTATTAAATACCTTATTTTTAAGGCGTAAATAAAAATATTAAAAATTATTAACACCCTCGGCTGCAAAAAAATGAAATTCTACTTTTTTTAGGTGATTACATGTGAATACCCTGAAAAACCTGGCAGAAAAAAAAACAACAGCAAAATCATTTTAGAATTTACAATGGGGGATCATTTTCGCATATAAATTTGATCCTCCCTTTCCGGATAATTGTAGCGTTTTATGGCAGTTAACTATTTTTCTTTTGTTTGCTATATAAATTCTATGCAGTATTTCTTTTTTTTTGGGGGGGGGATACACCTTTTTAGGCGATTACGTGTGGTAATCAGACAGGATAATGGTAAAAAAATATGAGTTAACTGTTCTAATAAGTTAGAATGGCTCGGAAATAGAGGCTCATTTTACATTAAATTTATATGCAAAACTGATCCCCTACTGTAAATTCTAAAAGAATTTTGTTGTTGCTGTTTTTTTCTTTCTGCCAGGTTTTTCAGGGTATTCGCATGTAATCGCCTAAAAAAGTAGAATCTCTTTTTTTGGGGGGGGGGCGGAGGTGGTGATTTAGCTAAGAGTGTTAATCTGCAAATTTTCCAAAGTTTGTTGTTAAAATTATGGAATTCTCCGAGTGTAAACATTTTTTTCACTATACACTCCTGCTCCCGCCCCCTTCCTGATTAACTGCTGCTCGGAGGGCGGGTAGATTTTACTAGTGTAAAATGTTGATACAATAAATATTGCTTCCAACAAGGCCTTCATCAGATGATGACTCTGGTTTCAGGCATTATTTTGGGGTCGAAGCATTATTACGACTAGCCCAGAGCTCCTCAGCAGTATCTCATGATACTACCAGACTTTGTTGGATTCTCGTCACTCTGTTGCATTCCCATATTCACGCTGATGCAGATAAAGCCTTGTCTTGTATTTCCTTTATGTATTTCCTTTTGTCTGATGGGGAAAGACCAAGATTATTCAAGAATGCAGAGGTTGAGTTGGCAATAAAACCTTGGCATAGGATATAGGAAATACAATAGTTTTCCAGCCATTTCTGACGCATTGTTCTTGTAGATCTTCATATCTTTCCAACTTGCGCTGGTGTGCCCAGTCAAAATTTTCCTCAAATGAAACCGTTAATTCAATGAGAAAAACTTGTTTTCAAATTAACGGACCAAATTACAATATCCAGATGCTGATCCGCTAACATTATTTCAGTTGGAAATATGAGCCAGTGTTCTAAAGCGAACACAACGTGCCCGTCCGTGCAGCCATCAAACAATGCCAATCTATGCCTATTTTTACACAAAGACTATTTCCTTCTTTAACAAAATGAATCGTTCTACTGGTGACATTGAGAGCTTTATTGGCAGTCTCACAACATATCTTCGAAGCCCCCGCAACAATCTCCAATACTTCATTGTGTACAGACACAATGTAGTCTCTCAAAGCATGCTTGTATCCAGTGAGAATATATTTGAGGCTAGCAGTTTTCCCACATGCTCTGCATCGATCGGATATAGTTAACCCTCAAGCATAAAAGTTAATTGGTGTTAGTAAGATATCATAGACTGTCTTTATGAGAAAACTTAATTTTTCGAGGCTCCATGTATTTGAGGTCGCGCCATGTGATTTCTCTCCCACTTGGTCCGTGCGCTCTGTTTACTTTGACCTACAGCTGTAGCAATGAACGTGGCTTCCTCAAGATGATAAATTTCTGTGAAACCATTTTCCTTTGGTTTACAGGGGATTCTTTGGACCACCAAAGCTGTTGGTGGAGACCTATAGTGTAGCATAGCTCCCCCTTTAGGGGAGTCCCAACACATTACAGATGACAATCAATTGAATATATGTGTTCATAAACGTACCTTGTTATCACGTGCTTCTTACAATTATTACCACATCGTTGTTTTCCTCCCATAACTGGGAACATGTGCAATTACTTGTCACAGCCACGAAGAACAAAGAATCATTGATTCGAAAAAAGAACATTTATTGACTGTGTACATGCCCCCTTTCTTCTGCCAGCGGCGGGGGTGGGGGTGCATTCCCGGCGACGAATTTTGTCATAATCATCGTTGGTGTCCGGACATTCTCGCACATTTGTCGCTCACATATTCTTCCACCCGACTGATCCTTCATCCGTTCTCTCCCCCTCAGTACACTCAAGGTTGAGATGACACTTGAAGGCACTTGCTGACCCGATGACATGTGTATGTATCGAAAATAGGCTCATGAATTAAAATCACGAGATGAATACTAGCAACCGTACCCACTTACTGTGTAACACTAGACCTGCTCTTCCACATGCCACAGTGTCGATTATTTCTTTCATCCTAAGGACCGATTCTGCATCTTCTACAGCTTGTTTTGCCTTAGGAAAGCTGTTTGTCTGTGTGTGTGTCTGTGTATCTAGCTAAAAGTAAAAATCTATACAAGACTCACCCGCAAAGCTGATATATTCTTTTTCAGTATTGCCTTGGACAAAATATAGACACATTATTTTTTTCAAATATCCATTGCTTTGGGGATCAACAGGGGAAGAATTAGTCTGGGTGACATTTAGAGCGACTTTTTAATGTTATTATGTAATAATTTATCAACGATTTTTTCCAGTTACCAGAGAAAGCAAGAGAGGTTTTCTTTTGTTTTTTTTAGAGAAATAGAAGGAGTGATATATATATATATATATATATATATATATATATATATATATATATATATATATATATATATATATATATATATAGAGAGAGAGAGAGAGAGAGAGAGAGAGAGGGGGTGATAGAGCGATAGGGATGAGGAGGAGGAGACAAGGGGAGGGGATGTAGATAGAGAGAGAGGGGGATACAGAAAGCTAAAGAAGAAGTTTTAAAAGGAAGATGCTAAACACACTTTTTAGCGCTTCTATTTTGTTGTCAATACCCCCCTCCTCGGGGCAACGCTGGGTAACCATGCTAATATGTATATAAAGCAAAATTCTCTGTATGTGTGTCACGGTATCACAATTAAATGGTTGATCTAAGAGCCAAACCAACCGCAGATTTGGAATCAGCACCTTCGATCCGATGTCCTTATCAATTTTAGTTCTTGAATTTTTTTTTAAACTCATTATTCAAAATTAAAACTATGTAAAAATAACATCAGGAACAAATGTTCTTACAGTTTTAGCATTCGCTTTCGAGTTTGATATTTTCAATCATCAGCTGATTGAACAACATACTTATAACAGGAACCTTTTCGCTACCAGGGATTAAAATAAATAAGACAAGATAAAGTATAAAAATAAGTAAAGAAAACAATTAACGAGAACTTTTTTTATTGTTTTTTAAACCGTTTACAGACGAAATCGTTTATACTTTTCATGTGAAATCCTCAAATGACATCTTCGACGTATTGTTTACGTTGAAGGGAAAATATTTATTGTTTTTATATTAAAAATGGATAAAAATCATTTATTGTTTTTATATTAAAAATGGATAAAAATATTTGATAAATGTTCACTAATATATTTTTACTTTAATAAAAAAAAAAATGTTATATCAAATTAGCATCTTTATTTATTTTAGAAAATCAAATTATTTTAGATCTATGCAGAGAGGTAAAGGAAATTTTTAATTTTGTATTTCTATGTCGGACTTATAAACACAGTTTAAGTAGGTTAGAAAGACAAATTATTTTCGCTTGATCGGTGATCATGTGGATGAAGCGTTCGCCTTCAGTTTCAATATTTTATGCCATCTGTTAAGTTTCAAATCTCACACTAGACGAATGTTGTGTTTTCTTTTGCTATCGAATTCTAATTATTTCCTAGTCGATATCGATTATCATCATGAATCTGTATAATGCACTTGTTAACTAACAGTCAGAAAAATTAAAATTATGAATAATAAAACATATTACGTCACCAATGTTGTGCAATAGATGAGGTCACCAATGTTGTGGAATACATGGGATCACTAATGTTGTGGAATAGACGGGGTTAACAATGTATAGATGGGGTCACTAATGTTGTAGAATAGATGGGGGTTACAATGTTGTGGAATAAATGGGGGTCATAAATTTTGTAGAAATAGATGGGATCAAAACATTGGTGATCCCATCTATTCCACAACATTTATTCCACAAAATTGATGGCCCCAGCTATTCCACAACATTGGTTACCCATTTGTTCCACAACATTGGTAATATCATCTATTCCACAACATTGGTGACTCAATTTATTGCACAACGTTGGTGATCCTGTCTATTCCACAACATTAGTGATCCTGTCTATTCCACAACATTGCTGACCCCATCTATTCGACAACATTGGTGATCCTATCTATTCCACAACATTGATGACCCTGTCTATTCGATAACATTGGTGAGCCTATCTATTCCACAACATTGATGATCCCATCTATTCGACAACATTGGTGATCCCATCTATTCCACAACATTGGTGATCCCATCTATTCCACAACATTGGTGATCCCATCTATTCCACAACATTGGTGATCCCGTCTATTCGACAACATTGGTGAGCCCATCTATTCCACAACATTGGTGATCCCATCTATTCCACAACATTGGTGATCCCGTCTATTCGACAACATTGGTGAGCCCATCTATTCCACAACATTGGTGATCCCGTTTATTCCACAACATTAGTGATCCCATCTATTTCTACAAAAACTCACGTATTGAACACTGTTCAAGTAAATACTGAAAATATATACACAATATATTATATCACTTTATAATATTATATGTGTATACATGAAATAATATTAATAATAATTATATATATATATATATATATATATATATATATATATATATATATATATATAAGGCTAAAAGAATGCAGAAAACCGGAATGGTGAAAGAGAATGGTATTTACTTCCTTCCCACCACAGGAAGGTGTGGCACAAGGCTGGAAGGTAGTGCCCCTAAAGAAAGAGACACTCTGGCCTCTTACAAATTGCTTAGGCAGTCCTGTCGACATTCCCTGGTCGGGGCGCCTCAGGCAGTTAGCAATAAACTAATTCTTCGCCAACGAGCGGCAACAATGCCTGGGAGAGTGGACCTCCTAGGACTACCCTGGACTAATACCTCAACCCGACAGATAAAAGGCTACCTAAATGGCCCAGTTGTTGCCGGACTGATTGTCGAGAACGAATCCTCAACCGGTATTTATCATTCTGGCGTCTTTCTGCGTCTGATGTTGCAGAGAGAATTGGAGAATGAAAATGTGGTGCTTAATTGATTAATTAACATCTTTTTTGACTTTAAAATTTAGAGAAGTTCGGGTGAATGTTTTTTTGTTTCTTCTTAGTTATCTCCCCTTGATTGTTGCTGTTTAAGATCGAAAAACGATTTCTAATATTTAACCTCAAAAGTTTGATTAAAATTACGATTTCTATTGTTTGTGTTACATAAAGAATGAAAAACACATCGAACGAAAGAAAAGAACAAGTAAGTAAAAAATTACGTTCATTTTTTTTATTCATGTAAAAAAAAGAAGCGAGATGAGCAAGAAAGAAAACAATGTGTGTGTGTGTAATTTTAAAGGAAAAAAAGACCATTTTAAACTTAATCTTAACGAATTGTTATATTGAAGTTGTTAGCTCCCAAAATGGCTGTCAAATTTTATCGATTAGGTTTGTCTGATTTTGCAGGTGACGACAGGGCTAATTAACCCGCCGTATTAATTTATTGTCTGATTTTTTATCATTTCTTTGTTTATTTTTATTTTGGCAAATATTAATTTATTTTCTGATCCGTCGTATAAAAGACAATTTCTTCGGCAATATTCTAAATTATGTTTAATTTGTAGTATATTTCAATTTCATTTTTAATAAACACTGTTAGATTCTATTATTACATATTCTCCCTTCACCTATCACTAACCCTAAATCCAGGTAACCTCCCTCCGAACAAACCGAAAAAAAAGAGAGTAGTTGCCACCCGGGCTTAGCGTTAATCGTATCATTACGGGTGTCTTTTTTTTTCTTTGCAAAATAAAAATTAAAAAGAAAAAAAGAAATCCGAAAATATCAGAAAGCAAATTATTATTTTCAAAAGAATCCGCAAAAATACAATTTAATCCGAAAGAGGGAAAAAAGAAACAACAACAACAAAAAAAAAACAGGAAACGAATTAGTATTCGAAAAATAATCAGAAAACCAAATTAATATTTATAAAATAAGAAAAAAAAAGAAGGAAATCCGCAAAACTTGCACAACAAATTAATACAGTGGATTATTTTGTCCTGTCGCCGCTTGTAAAATGCGCAAAAATACAATTTAATCCGCAAAAATACAATTTAATCCGAAAGAGGGAAAAAAGAAACAACAAAGAAAAAAAAACAAAAAACGAATTAGTATTTGAAAAATAATCTGCAAAAATCAGAAAACCAAATTAATAATAAAAAAGAAAAAGAAATCCGCAAAACTCGCACAACAAATTAATACGGTGGATTATTTTGCTCTGCCACCGCTTGTAAAATCAGACAAAATAAATCGATAAAATGTGTCAGCTATTTTGTGAGCCTACCACTTTTTTATGTAATAAACAAAGAACACTTTAAATTAATTGCTATACATTTTGAATGTGGAAAAATTGGTAGGTTGAATGGATGTTTTGCCAGTTATTTTTTCAAAGGAGGATAACAAATTGAAAAGGCAAAAAAAAGAAACGAGATATTACACGTAAAACTCTCCAGCCTTCTTTTCACCCCCGCTCCTTTTTGTTGAGATTCTACTATTTTTAAACGATTCTATCATTTTAGGGCTGTTAACCGAATATCTTTTGTTATGAGCGATAAATCACATTTACGATAGCCGTGGATAAATACTGTGCGTTTTTTTTTGGGGGGGGGGGTCTACTTTTTTAGGCGATTACGTGTGGTTTTACGATCTTGCCACTCGGTTTTAAGGTTAATGGTAAAATAAATTTGGCTAACTGCCCTAAAAATCTAGAATAGCCTAGAAATGGAGGATTATTTTTATTTTAAATTTATATACGAAACTGATACTCCACTCTAAATTTTAAAATAATTGTTTTGTTTTTTTCGTCCAGGTTTCTCAGGGTGTTCATATGTAATCGCCTAAAAAAGTAGAATCTCATTGGGAATGGGAATGATACGATGGATGTGTAATGTGAGTCTTAAAGACAAGCTTAGTTCTGATGACCTCAGAGGAAGATTAAATCTGTGTGCAGAAGAGTAGACTTTGATGGTATAGCCATCCTGGGTTAGTAGATGTAAAACAGTTGATGTAGTAGGTTTAGTTCACTGGAAAAGGCCAAGAAAAACAGGGGAAGAAGTTATAAAAATGGAGTGAGGGAAAGAGAGATAATTAAAGACCTTACCAGAGATAGGTCAGTTTGTAGCAGTCACCAATAGGGACTACTTTTGACTGCGTAATCACTGTCCCTGTGAGCTGGCTTGTCCAATCAAATCACAGGGCGCAGTAATATCGTTAGTTCCCTAAGGGGCTACTTATGTCCCCTTAGGGTTCGAGGAAAAAGATCAGATGACCTCCTGGCACCAGCTTGGACACATCGCAGAGAGCACCAGCGAGGAACGAGGAAACGCTCTCTCTCCTGCCGCTGTCGCCACTTGACGACTACTACCATCTTTACCTGAAGAAAATCACGGGCAGCCCTAAGAACTCTTATATTCTTCCTCTTCCTCAGACGGACACCGTCCCACTCTCTTCTACCTATACCAAACGGTATAGGTAACCGTGACTTAATAAAACCCCTTTTTGTTATAGTTACAGAAATACTTTTCGTTGTTCCGTTTCTTTACGAGAAGATAAAAGGATAACCCCTTTCATCCACTCATCATCCCCTTACAAGTTTAGAAGTCAATTTCTTAAAGCTGTCTGACACATGCCAGCATGTAAAACGAACGTGAAATGGAAGATGATGAGTACATTTCATTATAACTTAAACGGAAACACTGTAAGAGGCAAAGGCAGGGGTGAAGACAGTATCAAAAGAAAGTCTATCCATACAAAATAAATATTTTCTATTGAAAACTCAAGAAAACAAAAAATAAAAAGTTTGGAGAATACGAAAGTTCAGATAGTCTGAAGAACGTTCTGGTGAAATAAGACTTGTTTTGTGTGTAAGGAGAAATTGTGTTCACATGTTTGTTTCGGCTGGTGCCACAAGTGTTTATGTGTGTGGAAATAGGATAGGCATATGAAGATGTGTGTGTGTGTGTGCGTGTATTAACATGCCTGTTTTGTTAGTGAGAGCGTGTATGTACTAATTTGTGCGCAAGAGTCTTTGGTTAACAGTGTGTATATGCTGGCGCTGTTTAGTAGTATGTGAAAGTCTCTAATTGTGTGTGTGCTGCTTGCTGAGGGGTTCTTCGCCCCCCCCCCCACCTCCAAAGGAGCTAGGCAGAGTTGAGACATACACATGTGTGTCGCCTGAAAGATAACAGAAAAAAAGAGATTGATAAACAATGTGTTTGGGTTTTTATAGTATGCACAATATTTTGTCGATGAATATTTTTTGCTCTGTGATTGGTCGAAGGAAACTGCTAATTTGAGTCAATATGTACATACAACATTGACTGTACTGCAGCTCCGAACAACCCTGAAGTGTGTTGTAGAGGAAAAAGCAATATCAAAAGAAGGAATGACAAAGTCTATCCATACAAAACTAATTAATTTTTGTTAACAACTTGTTAAGACAACCAAAAATAAAGAGTTAGTAATGAATGAGAGTTCAGAGTGTACCAAGAACGTTCCAGGTGAAGAAAAAGTTGTTTTGTTTATAAGGAGAATTTGAGTAGACATGTTAATTTCAGCTGCCACCATTTGAGTTTGCGTGTGAAAGTGTGTATAAAAAGGATAGGCAATGTAGATGTGTGTGTCTATTAGTTTGCCTCTTTTCTCTGTAAGAGAGTGTGTGCATGAACTTGTGTGTATGTGAGTTCAATAAGCTGCGTGTATATGCAGTGTTTAGTAGTTCTTGTTGCGTCTGCTGAGACCTTTGTCTCCAAAACTCTAGGATGGATTGTGACGTATGCATGCATGCTACGTCTGTAATTTTGACCATTTTTATGTATCATGTTTCTTATGACCCCTTACATTTGTCCTAACACACACAACATGATGACCGTGTGTCTGGGAAAGAAACCCAAACATGATCGAAGTAAAAATGAAATATCACATATTCTTATTTTGTAATACGATAGACCCAGGTTTACTGTTCATCTGAATAATTCTAACAGTCGAATGTAAGGGAATTAAATTAATTCAGTTTCTCGTCGAAGCAAAGTATAACAAAAAATAAGCAAAAGACAGTTTTCCTCTTTTGAAGTTACAGCAGAATGCCTTTATTTCTTAGTTAAATTCATTTACAAATAAACAAGCAGGTCTCAAACTTCAGATATTTTGGCACACTGACCGCCTTCTTTTCTATACCAGTTGGTTTCGCTGTCAGTGCACATGTTAAATAGCTTTTGCTTACAACATCCGACATCACTCATTTCTTGGACAAACCATTTTTTTCACTGGTCGTGCTCTTATGTCATGGACAAGGAATGTTTTTTGCTTTGTTCATTTCTTTCTAAAATAAATCTTTGTTCTTTTGTTCTTTATTGTTTTGACCACAAATTCATCTGCAGTTGATCCAGGTTCAAAACCCATGCCCTTTCCAATAACATTACAATTTTCTACCCATATAATTTCTGAAAAATCAGTTTTTCCTGAAACCAGTTAATTCTGTCCTACTTTTTGTGTATTTTGTAATTAGTAAACAAAAAATAATTAGATATCACACACCAACCAGTTTTGTATGCCTTAATGGGTAAATATAGTAAAATTCTCTTCAGTTTCACTTGTGATAACTCATTTATTTTTTGGGGTCTTTTGATAAAATTTGGATGTACACAAATTTAATCTTTTCTCTTTATAAATGTATAATTCTTTCCATTGTGTCATGAATAATTTTTTCAAGTTACTTCAAAGTTAGATTACTATTTTTAGTAACATACGATTTATTCTTTAATGTGGACGTTTTTCAACTTGCACAATATTGTGAAAGGCTATGTATGTAAGAACAGTCCTGTCTTAAAAAAGTGCTATTCGTCATTATGGTGGGCTTAATATAGGATTTTAAGTTGTGTTATGTTTTGCAAAGATCTATGTGTCCACATTAAAAGTTGTTAGATATAATGAAAATGAAATTTTGATTTCGGCAAAATACGAAGGGTAGTGGAATAGTTGGGACCTAATAGCGAAGGATGATGGACAAGTTTTATCTGACTGCCAGCAAAGTAGTAAAGAAAGCAGAAATATCTGCTTCCACAAATAAATAGTTCCAATCAATTGATAGCTGAATAAACTGTGAAGAACTGATGCAGATATCAACAGTGAAGAACCATACCACTGCCAACCAAGGAAACCTGGAAATAACCTCTAAAGAAGTTGCCACATGTTACCAAACTCTAATGAATATTCTGCACAATACCATTCTTTTACTGGGCATGCTCTTCGACCTACTGACGTCATAGACAAAGGATGTTTTCTCTTTGTTCATTTCTTTCCAAAATAAATCTTGGTTCTTTTTATTGTTTTATCTCAAACCTGTCTGCAGACGATCCGGGTTCAAAACCCGCGCCCTGCCCAATAATATTACAATTTTTCACCTGTATAATTTTCCAAAAAATCAGTTTTTCTGGAAGTGAGTTAATTCTGTCCCACTTTTTGTGTATTTTGTAATTAGCAAACAAAACATTATAATTCACATTTTCTGAATACAAACGAACAAAGAAAGAAAGCCAAGGAAACCATGTGAGGAAGTTATAAGGATGGACTTTAAAAAAAGAGATAAATAATTTTCAAATTTCCAACAAAATTTAAGTCATAATTCGGTACCATTGTTTATGTCCACATTAAAAATTTTTTTTTAGATATAATGAAAATTCAATTTTTATTTGGGATACTTGTTTATAATTCATACTTTCACAGCACAAATGACAAGATATTTTTTAATGCTATTTTCTTAATTATTTGTTTTCGCTTTGAATTGTGCCAAAAACGAAAGAATTTAAAAGTGAAACTAATCTGTAAAAATAATTTGAAAATAATTTATTTTTGTATACATGATATATAATATCATCTGTTTATCATTTACATATACCAGTTATTTTGGTTGACATTGAAGGCAAGTACGATTAATAAGGAAATAAAATAGAAAATCTTATTTTCACTTCTGCCTTTGTCTCGTCTTGCTTTCGGTCCTGCTTCTATCCGATACATTCCCACATTTTAATTTCCTTCTAAAAATTATCTATATATTTAACCATATATTTTATATAGCGTTTCAGTTACTAAATAATAACATTTACCATGAAATGAGGATGATGGACGAAAATGAAGAGATATATTTTGATTCTTTTTTTTTTCATTATTTTTTTGTTGCTTTGAATTGTATTGACCAATGAAACTAAACTATGTGTTAATATCATCTGTTCTTTATTTATAGATTATTTTTGTGGAGAGGATTTTTCAAATTTGGCAAACAAACGACAAAGATCACGAATCTTCATCACTTTTAAATAATAATAGAAATAGTCACAGAAGAGGAACACTTTTCACATTAAAAAATTGAATACAATTTAAAAATATAGGAACTTAAAATCCCCATCCAATAATACAAACAGGACAAAAAGAATATTTTGCTAAACACAGTTATTACAGCTGTTATATATTTCCAAAGAGTTCTATTATGAAATTGCAGATATATTCATACAAAACTAGAAGAATACACATCCTAGGACGCTGAAATTAATTCACCAAACAGAACAGTTTTGCATCATTCTGTGTTCCCTTATGAAGATTAAAATCTAGATATAATGATACTAAACCTTATTACATGGTTTTGATTCTAGAAAATATCTAAAATTAAAGGCTTAAGCTTAAGGGGTCTTCAGAAGAAATTAAAATTCAGGGAAACTTGCTTAATTGGTGTCTAATAACCATGGATCAAATTACTGTTATGTAAACATGTGTCAACACATCTAACAGACAAAGGATATTGTTTTTAAATATGTCAAAACATCTTTCAGCCAATCAGAAGCTCAGAAAATACATGCCTCTGCATATTTATAAAACAAAAGCCTATTCAATATTTTGTGCTTAATATAAAAACCAGATGCACCAGCCTGCAATCTCTTGATCTCCAATTTATTGCAGACCTGTGACAAGGAGCACATCTCTGAACCCAACTCTGCTCGACAACAGCCAGCAGGATGGGCATGAAACTACCACAAAACTTGTAACCAAACAAACTTACACAGTGACAGCAGACAAACATGTTTACATGACTTCGTTTTAGACAGACTAACTTCTAATTCTTCTCACTTGGAACATTCTAAGAAACACTGGACTTTAAGTTACTACTAACCTCATACATGAATTAAACCAACTATCAAAAATAGAATACACTTCATTAATACTATCGCTTCATTTTGCTACTGACAATCTGTTAATTTGTAGTCAATAAAACAGAATTTTCAGAATTGTTACTGTTACATAAATATGTATCACCACATCTAACAGATAAAGGATATTCTTGTAAAACATGTAACAAGATATTCTTGTAAAATAGGTTTTACATTGTAAAGTGTTTGGATCTACTATTTCACAAATTTCACATTTTTAAAATTTAAACCAGACAGAAAAAAATTTACGGTGAAGTGTGTTGCTTTTCATTTCTAAAGATTACAGATTAAATTAATTTTCTGGAAAGAACGTCGATCTGCATCTGTTGAAAACTACTGTTTAAGAAAATATGCAAGTAAATACAGAAAAGAAACCATTTTCCTGTAAAATATGTGGATCTGTATTTGCAAAAAGTTCCTCGTTACCAATACACATGCGAATACATACAAAAGAGAAACCATTTTCCTGTGAAGTTTGTGGAACTGCTTTTTCTGCTAAATTTACTTTAAAAACTCATATGCGAATACACACAGGAGAAAAACCATATTGCTGTCAAGTGTGTGGATTTTCATTTTCTGACAAATCCACATTTACAAGACATTTGCGATTACACAGAGGAGAGAAACCATTTTCCTGTGAATTGTGTGGATCTTCATTTTCAATCAATTCAAATTTAAAGGCACACATGCGAGTACATACCGGGGAGAAGCCATATTCATGTGAGGTGTGTGGTTCTGCATTTTCTCAGGAATCATGTTTGAAAACACATGTGCGAATACACACGGGAGAGAAACCTTTTTGCTGTCAAGTTTGTGGATCTGCATTTTCTCGGAAATCTACGTTAACTAGACACATGAAAATACACACGATATCCTTGACAGATTTTTGAATAAGCATTTCCATGAAAACTTTAATTATAAAATCCATCAATCATCATTTAAAAAAATAATTGTGTATCAAAAAGGACTGCAGGTGTTTACATCTGACACTAAGAACATCAAAGTTAACCTGTTACGTGCTAAGTCGGCAAAGGTTTTGTGCAGAACACACAAAGAAATGGTACAGAAATAAAGTTGCCACTTTCACTCCATTGTTATGCGGTTCTGTGCCTGACACATCTTTGCTTGCCAGAGGCAGAGACGACCAGAGAACGACAGATACTGATGTTGGCTCCCCTGGTCTTTCACCAGAGCCCTGTTAGCTGAGTAGCTTTGACACTACCATGTTGCCACTGCCCCTACCACAGTGAGGAAAGGTTGGACTTTTTTAGGGGGATGAACGTTCTACAACACTCATAATGCTAATTAAACCAACCACCAAAGAGAAAAGACATCTGATCCCCATTAATTATTTATTTTGGTTGTTCTAAAAATTGATTGTTAATTTGATGTCAATAAAACTTGATATATTTTTGTATGGATAGATTTTATCATTCTTTTTTATATTTTTTGTCTAGATTTCATCTTAAAACAAAGACTCAATTTATTTTAATCCATAGCTTACATAACACATTCACATACAATTGAGAGAAAAACAATATGCTTTCAAATTGTATAGGTATTAGTGTGATATTAATCCCACTTTGTAAATCTACGTATTTCAATCTAAATCTTGCATATATCATTTAATTGGACTTGAGAGATAAATCATTTTATTGTAAATTGTATTAGTGTTTTCTGTTAATCCTATTTCATAAATCTCCATATTTTAATCCATATCTTGCACATCACATTTGAATAAACTTGAGAAAAAACTACATGCCATATATACCCGATGAACCAAGTGCAAGAGAGGTCCAAACAATTGCACTTGAAGCGACGATTAGAATCCTAAAACAGTCTCTGAAATAGTGGATGAATGTCTGACATCTGATAGAAAGCTTCATCCCCAGCAGAGAAAAGAACATTGTTGTAAATAGTATTAGCGTTTTCTGTTAATCCCATTTTGTAAATCTTCATATTTTAATCCAAATCTTGCGTATCATATTTACATACACTTGAGATAGAAAATAATTTTCTTGGAAAGTGTATTAGTATTTCTGGCAAAGAAAAAGGACTCTCGACTCGAAGTCCGCAGTAAACGGTGTTCGGTCAAAATTGGTTTCTGATATTAAACTTCATCTGTAATAAAACTTCCGGTGAAACTTTCAGATTCCTTGTATTCGGTAGTTTCATTTTCTTGATACCAAACTGTTAGTAAGTGATAAAATTATATTTAACTTGTAGCAAATAATAAACTATGCATAGTATAGTACAAGATGTACTAACCGCAGGGTGATTTCGTTTGTGTACTACTTCCTTGCAGACGTTACTAATGGAAACAGATGGGAAAAAGAAAACATTTTATAAATTCCGCAAAGCAATCAAATCACATACTTGATTACTTATTCTTCTAAAATAATATATTAAAAATCAAAAACCAAAAACATTTTATTTTATTTGCGAAAGAAAATAAAACCACCTATTTGATTATTTTCCCTCCAAAAATAAAACAACAAAAACATTTTATTATATTTTTAAAAAACCATCAAACCACCTATTTGAAAACTTTTTTTTGTAAGAGAAATTATTTAAAATAAAAATGAATACAAAACTTTTCGTAATTTTCTTTATCATCCATTTGATTACTTATTTTTAACCAAAACAGGAAGCCTTTAATATCAGGAACCAATTTTGACCAAACACCATTTACTGCAAACTTTGAGTCAGGAGTCCTTCTGGTTTACTGTATTTTCTGCTCTCACAAAAAACCTTTATGTTCACATGTGCCTTCTAAGTCGAAGTGTCGGATATCCACTAAAGCACGAAATTAAAGACAAAGGACAATTACATAAGACTGACGTTTTATAAACTCAGGAGAAAAACAAAAAAGCAGAACAAATATTAATGCTGGATAGTAAGGACCGTCTTCCCCAATGAGGGCAAGGAGATCACTCTATACAAAGAAATGGGTGTGAGAGTAAAATAAAGTCGGTACTGGTACAGCTTTTGAACCAGACAAAACCGACTTTTCGTTCGTCTTTTTCCGACTGTTTACATCAACAGCCGCAATCAGAAGGCGAGAAAAGCAGACAACAAGTTAAATTGTAAATTGGCGAATGAATTTCCAATAGAGAAAAGAGAAGGTGAAAAAACAAAAAACTAAATAGCTGTTACTAAAAGCAATAAAAGTAGGTTAGGGTTAGTTAAGGGCAAGGATTTTGTCTGGTTTAAAAGCTGAACCAGTAGCTACCGAAAAAAAATTTTAATTTAACTTTCTCGTGAAAAAATAAAATTTGTTTCATTTTTTTTTTTCGTCAAAAAATAAATAATTTTTCATAAAAATAAACATACATGTTTTTCTAGCTTTGCATTTTATTTCATTATTTTTTTCTTGTTTCCCTCATTTTGATTTTGACGCCGGTTTCTTTTCATTTGGCCTTTTCCAGCTGTTTACGTAATTCTGTGTCGACAAAAGTCGGTTTTGTCTCGTTCGAAAGCTGTACCAGTCACCATAAAGTCAACATACAACAGCAATAAAAATAAGCACCATTGAATTCTCTTTGTTATGAGTCTTTATTTGTGATCAAACCTTCTTTAAGAAGAAGATACTTCTGGAAATGCTAGACGCATTCACTAGCTGAAGAAAACAAGTATTTCAGATTGTTGATCTTATCCTTAGAAACAATGAATACCTTCAGAGAGGATGCCTGTGTGATGTGGAGTTTATAGTGAAGCAAGAGTTGCACAATCTCTAACTGCACTTCTGACTCAGCATTACTTGAATCCAGTTGCAGGGATAATTCCAATTCCAAGCCAATGCTAGGTTAAGCAGAGAAGCACTGGTGCTATTCCATAGTTGTCCTTCTTCTAGTTCAGTCTACCTTACTATTTCACTCATAGCTAGTTGTGTGGAGGGGAGGGTGGATTCAGACCTATTCTAAGTGAATTAGAGAAATTGTCTTTTTTTAGCATATTTAAACTTACTTCACTCAGTATTCTCAGACGGTCACCCATTTACTCTTTGACCAGGATCAAGCCATAACAGGTAAAATATTAATTGAAATTTTGGCGCATATCTCTCCCTCCCCCATTCAGATATTGTATTACTAATTTTTTTTCAGATTTTAAGATTGTAGTTTTCCTATTTTATTACTTGTTCGGTTTTTAATATAGAAAATATAGCTCTCTGATTATCGAGGTCGAGGAAGGGCATAAGATGTTTTGGTGTTTTTTTGGTCGAAGCCATGACAGGGGACGAGCAAGCAAATATAATGTCTTGTTACGTATGCATCTTGGCTGGAACTGATCATTTGCGCGCTAAACTGTCTTAGCAGAAACAGGAAAGGTCAACATGTGCCGAAGCGTACGAATTGTGAGTTGTAACATGCCTGTTTTAGTCAACTGAATCACAAACTAATCACTATGCAAGAGATTGTGCGTAAATACAAAAGAAAGTGGACCTAAATCATGAAAATGCTACAACTTCAATCAGTTCACAATCATTACTTGTCTTTTCAGATATTGTCAGCATTGTGCATGTGTGTTGCTCTCCTGCCGGACTGGGGACAATTTTGTTACTGTAAAAAAGAAAGCCATCTCACATGCTTCTCACGTGAATTATTACATTTGTTCGTAGTAGCAGTATAAGGAATAGTGTTATTACCTATCAACTCTTGATTGGACAAAATCTCCAATCAGCTGTTTCGCTCAGCCAATCAGAGAATTCAAGTGCATGCTATAAAAACCCAAACACACAGCTTTTCTTCCTCTTTTCTGTTCTTCTTTCAGAGACAACGCAGATGCATATGTCACAATCCAGCCTAGCACTTGGAGCTTGAGAGGAAACGGACTCTCGGCAAACAGCCCACAGCAAGATACTTTCATGGATTTCTAAACACATGCCACTTACTGAGCACACATGGCAGCAGCCGAAATAAACACACTCTCTAATTAACAAAGTAAAGGCACGCTTATGTGCATACAAATATCTTCATGCCTATTCTTTTACACACATGTAAACGCACACAACGATTGGCTCTCAATCGTCTGTCTGACATAATTTCTTACTAATTATTATCATTTTCTTTCTCATTTAAACCCAACATTTCCTAGCAGGGTCGACTCTATAACCGCACTGTGACCCCTGTCTAGAATATATCCTGTTTACAACATCAGACCAAATCCATCTGACCAAACATATTTTAACTAATATTTATACTAGTAGACATACCCACCAATATATAACATAAAGATTAATGCAATATAATGCTATAAATGTAAATGATGATGATGGCTGGTCTTTAATAGATCAGTCATCATCACAATTTACATTTACGGCATGCGTTTATAAAATGAGTCACTCTTCTTTCTTTCTGTCTCTCTCCCCCTTTGACTTTGCATCTCACTGGACAATCAAGTTGCAGACGATATGAATAAATCATTCATCTTCTAAAAGATCCTGTGTTGAATTAATTCATTGAATAATTCATGTGAAAAGCATGTGATATGGCTTTCTATTTGCAGTAACGAAATTGTCCCCAGTCTGGCAGGATAGCAGCACACAGGTGCAACGCTGACAACGTACGAGAAGACAAAGTATGATTTTGAGCTAATTGAAGCATTGATTTGCTAAATCACTTTTTATAAGTAAATGTCAACTATCTTAATGCTAAAATCTTTAAAAATGTAGAATCTCCTTGGTGTTAATCTACAGGGTGTTGCGGCAAAATCCAAAGCCAAAGCTATGAAAAGATCGCCGTCGACATGGCTGTCAAAAGTTGACGATCTACCGAACGATCAAGAAGGAAATTGGTTACTCATCTTACCGCAAGTCTCACCATATGCTCATCACAAATGTTTCCAAGGAGTCGAAGAAGGTCAAGGCGGCGGCTTTGCTGAACAAGCTGAAGCACGAGTCCGATGATGAAAAGAATTTTGACCTGTTAGAACGACAGGTAGATCTGCAAAGACATAAAGGAGGTTCCTGTTGTTAAGCATACAAAGTTTTCCTCTTCCGTCATGTTCTTTGGCGAGGGTGACGTTATGCCTCTGTTCTTCTTTCAAAAGGGTTCAAGAGTCACTGCCGATATATACCAGGAGATGCTGAGGAGTGTGCTGAAGGCGTAGATAGACGAAATCGCTTCCAGATGCCCTTATGTCTTCAAGCAGGACTCCACTTCTGCACACAAGGCCAAGACGACCCAGGCATTGCTACTCAACAATGTTCCACACAACTAGTCTTGTGGCCTCCCTCCTCACCCGACTGCAACTCCCTCGACTATCTCTCCTGAGGCTTGATCGAACACAATCGACTCTCTGAAGGCTGCCATCATGGAGGCATACAAGGACATGGTCGCCAAAGTGTGTGACTCATTTCACATCCACCTTTAGATGGTCGTCTCTGCCGGCAGTGGTTACATTGAAAAATAATGTACTCTGTAACTCTAAGTGTTGCTAAATACACTGTCTGTTCTCTGCATATACAACGTTTGTTTTTATTGCCTATTTCGTTTTATTTTTGTCAAGTGTCGGATTTTGCTGCAACACTCTGTACAATAATACTTTATTATTTTTAATTTAAAATTGTGATTTTTTTAAATAACAATCAAAATGTAGATACATTTTTAACGTCGACCTTTTACTAAAAAGGGGGGGGAGGGATAAATAAAAATGTTTGGTTTTTTGCTTACACTCAATTTAAATAATTGGAATAAAATGTTTGACCTTAAAAGTGTGTCGTCTGCAAATAATCTGATTCCCAATTTTGTCTCCAAGGGTTTTGTACAAAAACTGAATTTCGCTTTAAGGGTTTGTTCCATTTTTTGGAAATATCTATATGAATAAAATCCTGTGACCATGTGGTTTTGAGCTGATTGAAGTAGTGATTTGTTAAATTGAAGACATGCATATACCTTACTAAGAATGGTTTTATCTTTCTAAATTGATAAAAGTTCTTCCAATTTCTCATTTCAACTATTAAAGTGCTAAATTTTTAAACAGTTTATGAAATAAAATAACAAAGTAAAAAAATATAGAAATAACTGAACGTTTTATTAACATGAAATCGATTTTTTCTTTTATTAAAAATCAGAACACTTTTTTAAAACATTTTTTGGGAAAGATAATTTAATTTTTTTACATTTTTCATACATTATAATTTCGTTGTTGTAGTCCAATTACTTTGCAGAATGTGCCCTTTTTTAACAGAGTATGTAGCAATCATAAATGATGACATTCATTTTCTCATATGGAGAGCAGTCCCTGTTAGATGATTTGGTCACACACTAACCAATCAGCTTCCAGGGCACATTATTCTATTTGTTCACTGAAGGACTACTTCAGACCCCTTTGGAAATCACGTCAGGATCACCATTTATATAAGACATTTTTAGTGTAGACAGTTAATACCAACTATATTATATTTGTACGACAAAAAACAGTCATCATACGAAAAGGAAAACAGCCTCCTGTACACATTATGTAATCTGGGCCTGGTGGAAAGTGAAAGAGTTAAAAAAATTGACTAAGAGAATGAAGCTAAAATCTTACTCAACCAACAGACCTCCCAGTCCATGTAGTATATATTAGGATGGCACTGGCCTCATTTTGATAATTAAACAAAGCCGACACCACTCCAACCAATCCGGCGGCATTTCTCAGGTAATACCGCCCCTTTTTTTCTACAAGGGGTTCAGTTTCATATACAAGCTTAAAGTTATAACAATTACATTATTGAAGTCTTTTCTGTTGTATTTACATTTAATCTCTTGTGCATGCGCTATTATGCTCAGAATTGTATAGCTCATCTTTCCATTTCCACTAAAACTAGTTCGCGCGCAAATGTGTTCAGTTCCAGTCGAGACCTCGGTGTAGACAGACATACATTTTCATCTCGCCTCTTGTCAAGCCGAGATACAAATTCACACTCGAAACCAACCTGTACTCAATTACATTTCTACTCTAATACATGCCTGCCGAACCAACTTGCCTTACATTCTCATGTTCCTGTTAAATAAAGTCGATTTTCTTGTAGAGAAGAGGTTGGTATTTTATTTGGGTACGTTTTCCTCTTCCTTTCAAGCCAGCTTAGTCAGTTAAGTACAGACACAGCCGACTCAACAATTTGGCTATCTCCCATCTCAACATTCAACTCACACTAACTCCCCACTCTACAAAATAAAATGCTCCATCGACTTGATTTGGGGAGCTTTGTGGAGTGTAGAGTCACCTCTGAGTTTACCCAGGTATCCCTACTTGATTTTTCGATTGGTCTTCAGCCAATATATCCCTTTACTAATGCCTTTTTGCAATTTTGAAGAACGAATTAGCAACAAAGTCCTACGGAAATATCTATTCACTGTGAGAGGGGGTGGGCTGAGAATTTTGAACTCATGTAGCAAAGTAAACTTGTAGCAGCAAGCTACAAGCCGGTGCACAGCCGCCATATTGGTTGAATATCAATGACTTCTACCCAGAGTTAACTAACTTGGATTTTGTTGTAAGCAAACCAACTCACTCAACAAAACACTACATTGAGACCACAGGAGCTCTTGTGTTTTCACGCCCTCGTCACTTAGCTGCAGAGAAACAAAAAGCAGTGAAGGCAGAGTTTAAGCATATGCTGCAACTGGGAATTATACGTCCAGTCCATGGGTTTCCCCATTGCATATGGTCCTGAAGCGCTCTGGAGATTGGCATCCGACTGGGGGCTATCGATGACTCAGTGCTATAACAAGATGTGATCATTACCCAATCCCACATATACAGGACTTTGCTTCGTCTCTGAACGGTTGTAAGACCTTATCCAAACTGGAGTTAGTTAAGGCTTACCATCAGATTCTATTGAATCCGGCCGACATACCCAAAACTGCGGTAACAACTCCATTTCGAAGTTTTGAATTCCTGACTGCCTTTCAGTTTGCAAAACGCGGCTAGTACCTTCCAACGCTTCATGGACGAAATAGTGTGAGACCTTGACTTCGTCTATAACTACATAGACGACATTCTTGTGGCAAGTGCCTCACCCGAAGAACATGTCACTCATCTCTGCCTCATGTTCGAACGGTTTCAGTAATACCAGGTGAGGATTAACCCTGGTAAATGTGTTTTTGGAGCTTCGTCATTAGTTTTCTTGGGCCACATTATCAGCCCTGAAAAGGTTAAAGCTCTACAAGACCTTCAACCACCCACTTCACTTCGTCAACTAAGGCACTTCCTCGGTCTGTTAAACTATTAAAGATGCTTCATCCCACACTGTACGGATCTCCTGTCTCCTCTTTCTGACCTGTTACGTAACAAGAAGAAGAAAAATGAGCCTATTTCACTGAATGATATTCAGCTGAAAACTTTCAATAAAGTGAAGGAAAAACTAGCGACGACATCCTTGCTTGAACATCCTGTGTCCAATGCCCAGTTTTCAGTGGCCGTTGATGCATCAGACACAGCTGTAGGTGCAGTGTTGCAACAACAGCAGCAAGGTCAACTACAACCTCTCGAAAACTCTTTGAGACAGCTGAAACCGGTAGAACAATGTTATAGCACATTTGGCCGCAAACTCTTAGCAATGTACCTCACAGTGAAACACTATCAGCATTCACTCGAGGGCCATCAATTTGTGATCTACACTGATCACCGTCCGCTTACATATGCACTGTGTGCTAAGTCGGACAAATATTCTCCTCGTGAAACCTGCCACTTGGACTTTGTTTTGCAATTTACTATCGATATGCGACATATCTTTGGTGAACAGACGCCTCGACCCGCACTCCTATCAATTCTCTGTCCTCACCTTCGGATATCGACACCAATAGATGGCCTTAGACCAGCCACGTCTGGAAACTCTTGATCTGTCGTCACCTTAGTTTTCAACTTGAAAATTCACATACCTGCCCGTACCTACTTCAGACATTTGTTACACCTCAACAGATTCACCTCGCCCTTTTGTTCCATTGACTCATCGTAGGGTTGTTTTTGATACCCTTCACAACTTGAACACCCCGGACTCAAAGCCACAGTGAAGCTGATTTTGGCTAGATTTTTCTGGCCGAATATGAGGGGTGACATCACTGTCTGGACACGTTCCTGCGTATCCTGCCAAAAGTCAAAGGTGCACAAGCATATCCATGCACCGCTTAGAACATTCAGCACTCCAGACGCTCGGTTCAGCCATATTCACATTGATCTAGTTGGATCATGGCAGGTCAGTCAGCGATTTACTTATCTCCTGACCTGTATAGACCGCGTTACACATTGGCCTGAAGCCATTTCGCTAAAAGACATTTCGGATGAATCTGTAGCGCAAGCCTTTATATCGGGCTGGATATCGAGTTACGGAGTTCCCACAACTATTACCACTAACCGTGGTGGACAGTTTGAATCCCACCTATTCCAGGATCTTAGGGCTTAACCATACCATACTACTAGCTATTATCCAGCTTCTAACGAAATGATAGAACGCTTCCATCGTCAATTGAAAGCTGCGTTGCATGTTATCCTGACCAACAGTGATGGAGCGAGTATGTACCTATTGTCCTTCTTGGCTGTTGCATGCGATCAAAGAGGACTTCGGATACTTGCCAGTCGATCTTGTTCATGGACTACCTCTATCGTTGCCGGGTCAGATGCTGACTCTGATAGATTTAACGGCAACAGATACAACTCTGTACACAGGCAGACTGCGAGCTTATTTTAATAGGCTCCCACCTATGAACCCGAGGCAACAGATCACAAAATCTTCAGTCCCTAAAGACATTTCCTCGTGGACTCATGTTTTTCTTAGAAAATAATCTGTGAAATCCCCTCTTACTCTACCTTATACTGGTCCTTATCGCGTGCTTTCACGCACTGACAAATTATTCACACTAGACATTGGTGGTAAAAAGAAACTGTATCAATTGACAGAGTAAAAAGAGCCTTTCTAGACACAAAAACACAAGAGCCACATATTCTTCCTACAACCCACTCTTACACCAGTAAAAGGACATACACCTCCAAAAGACAATTACGTCACCACTACACGCAGTGGTCTGCGAGTACATTGGCCCAAAATACTGTGTAAGACTCTATATATATAGAATTAGCTTTTTTGAGTCCTTGTACTTTATTGTACAATTACTGCTTTTCACAGAAAAGACAAACATTTTTCACCAAAAAATAAATTCTCACAGAAAATACATAAACATTTAAAAAAACAAACCTTTTTCAGAAAAGGCATGAACATTGAAAACTTTTCACTGAAATATAGACTTCTTTTTTTAAATTCTGTAAACTGAATTGACATATTTTTTATTTTTATTCTTTATAACTGCTTCTTTTAGTAAATGACTCCCTTTTTCTCTATTGGTTTTCCGCCTAAGCAGGGGGTGATGTAGCGGTCATAAACAGACCTATTTTCTCCCTCTGAAAAATGTCCCCATTGAGTGAGCGGGGCACACACTGACCAATCAGCCTGCAGGGCGCATTGATTCCTTCTGTCGACTGAAGAACTAATTCAGCCCCTTTGGGAATCACAGGCGGTCCCCAAAGAGTCCCCAGCAAGCAATGAAGAAACACTTCTTTCTCTCTCTCCTGCCCATGTCAACTGGACGCTCACAGCAAATACTATCTTCGCCTGAAGATAGTTGCTGACAGACCTCAGGCAGCTCTAAGAACTCTTAATTTCCTTTTCCTCTCTTTGACACTGTCCAAGTTTCTTTCTACCTATACCAAACGGTATAGGTAACCTTTGTGAATAAAACCCTTTGTTGTTACAAAGAGGCTGTGTTAGTTCATTTCGTGACTGAAACCTAAGAGAGGGATAACGTTTCTCCTTCGTAACACATTTACCTTTTAAGGGCAGTTAACCAAATGTTTTCACTACTAACCTAACTCCGAGTGGAAAGTTCATAAAACCACACGTAATCGTCTAAAGATGTAGACCACCCTAAAAAAAAACGATTTATCTCCCATAGCAAAATTTAAAAAAACAAAAAATGATTAATGCCCTAAAACGCTAGAATAGCCCGGATATGGGAAATCGTTTGATGTTTAATATATATGCGAAACTGATCCCCACTCTCAATTCTAAATTAATTTTTTTATTTTATTTTTTTCTTCTTTCCGCCAGTATAGGTTTTTCATAGTGTTCACACGTAATTGCCAAAAAAAAAGTAGAAATTCATTTTATGTTTGTTTTGGGAGAGGGGGAGAATAATATAAAAATTTGTTCTTAATTGATAGTAACATGATTATTTTATTATAAAAAATGAAATAAAATCTTTTTTAAATTAGCTTTAAAAAAATTTAACGGGGGGAGGGGGTGAGTTATCTCCTCTTGATTGTCGCTCTTCCAATTTTGCGTTTAAAGTGTTTGATTTATAAGTCCAAAAACGAATTTTTGAGAAAGAAAATAATTTAACCTCAAAAGTTTAATAAGAAATCTTACGATTCCCTATTTTTGTGTTACACAAAAAATTTAAAAAAAAAAAAAACATCGAGCGAAAGAAAAACAAAACATGTAAGTATATTACATTCTCGGCAATGCATAAAAATTTTGTTTCGTTCAAAGGTGTCCGCGACATACGAAAAAAAAAAATAACAGCAGTCTGTCGCTTATCTGTTTGGGAGGAGGTTTATGCCTGCAAATAATAATAATAATAATAATGATAATAAAATGATTTATCTTACCACCAAACCTAAGTGGCAAGGCTCCCCCAAACAAAAACTCTCGTAAAACCACACTTAATCGCCTAAATTTAGCGAAACTAACCGATGTTAGATAATCACGTGAGCTGAAGGAATTTTCCTTACCTCAATTCTAAGTGGTGTTAGGATTACCTTCTCTTCTTGGAAGAAGGTGTGGGGGGTGGGGTAATAAGCACACGGTAGCAGGGAGATGGAGGAGAGGTTGGGTATTTGATAGTCCAGTTGGGGCTGGTTTACGCGTGTCTGTATTCCATACTAGTGGACACATATTACGTTGTTTTAAATTTTATTTTAATGGCTCAGTTTGGGCTGGTTTACGCGTGTCTGTATTCTGAGTACGTGCAAAATCAATGGCCGATTCCCAAAATGTAAAAACATTTTGACCCCCCCCCCCCGCTTAAAAATTCACTAAACTTCAGGAAATCAACAAATTTTAATGAAATTTTCAATATTTATTAATCAACAATCAATCAATATAATATGACCACTATTTTTTTTTTTAAATCTTAATGAAAATGTATTATTTTTTAAAACAAAATACACCTTTACTAAAGTTATATTTTTTATATATTAATAAAAAAAAATAATGCATTTTTTTTTTGTTTTTTTAATGAAAATAAAGCATTGTAGATGTTAACAATTGAAATTTTTTTTTTAAAGATCAAACTGTTTTATGTTTCATAAGGCATGCTATAAGTGTTCATTGGTTTGGGTGCTGCTACTGTTATATTTAGGTTGTTTTTCTCAATAGGTTTTATATTTTTATTTTTCTATTTTAGGGTTAGTGTATTGGTTTTAATTTTTAATTTTAATGTCCTTTAGCATATTTAGCATATCTAATTCAAAATTATCTTAGGCTGGAATGCTCGTTGAGTGCTTATTGGTTTTAATCCTGTAGGATTTTGAAAATGAGTTCGATTGTACAGGGGTATTTAAGTTAGTTATGTAATCAGGGGGTTCTGAATCCGGTGTCACACGCTCTTCCCTTGGCGACTCCTCCTTCTGGCCTGAGCGATAATGAACGAAGCCTCTTCAACAAAGAATTTACCGCCTGAACCATGTTCATTATGTAGGATTTGGGGTTTGGAATTGCTATGTTCTGGGGGGAAAATGTTATTTCCTCCTTAGTTAACATCCTTGGCATTTCAGTATAAAGACAGTTCAAAACGCGGAGCAGTGAAAATATTAGTGGGTTTTTATGAAGAAAATATGTTTTCAATTTTATATTCCTTACAGTATCCGAAAATTTCCAAATACAAGCTCAATGAAGATTTATTATAAAATTCAGAGCATATATATTATATTATATTAATTCAATTCCAAAGTTCATGTAAAAAGCAATCCATAAACAATTTACATCAGTTCCTTCAATTTTTATTCCTGCACTTTAGTGGAGAATCATTTACTAATTAAATGAGTAAAATAATTTGTTTTCCAAATTATTTTGCCTTATGGGTAATTACATTGGGAATTTGGATGTTGAGAATTTCAATGGTTTAATAGTACTTTAAGCGAGATAGCGGCAAATGGATTAACTTGTGGTGAAGCTTATATAAATGGCTGGGGTGAGAAAAAATTTTTCACATGACTTGCTCACTTCAAATATGATAATTAAATAAGAATGGGTTTGGTTTTAATTAGTTCATAATATAAGAAACAAAAATGTAATGAATCGTACAGTATGTGATTTTCTTTATTTTTTCTCCTTTTTCCTTTTTTTCTTTCCCTACCTTGTTTTGGGTCTATTAGGGGGATAACAACTCTATAGAGCTTATATTTATTTGCCGGCAAATAGACGAAATAGCCAGAGTGTACTCATAGTTACAAGCATGACTCTTTGTAAGATAGAAAAGACTTAGATCTCAACCATAAAACTACAAACTATATTAGGATATGAAGAACCTTGAACACCAGCGTGAATTGGTGGTTATAGCTCTCTGCTCCTTGTAATGGGAACCCAATCTGTAACTATATTGGTGTAATACTCCTGGCCCTAACCCTTAAGGTGTACTGGTTTTGGGGTAGTGGGGAGGGTTTTTTCCGACTAATTGTGAATGGAGGCAGGTTCTATGCACTAGCATTTGCTATGGAGAAAAAACGTTAATTATGGAGTTGGACATACTCGTTGCAAGAAGCCCCATAATATGATTAACCAACGGACAAGCTGTATAAGCTGTTTTAGGCTTATTGAACTATGAACTAGTATCAAAACCCTGTGGATTTAAAAAAATTTTTTAGTTTTGTAAGGTTTAGAAAATAAATAATAATAATAATAATAATAATAATAAGATAATTAAAAAATATAATAATATTGAAGAATGGAGATGATAAGGGAAATAATCTTGCATAGTCTAAAGGGGATGGACTGATGGAGTTGTTTCCCTTTGAACACTAATCGATTAAAGGGGATAGACAATCTACCGTGTTAATTAGATACAATAGTTTTTAACATTTTTAAATTGTTTAACTTTTAAATTCTTTTATATTTCGTCTATTTTATTTTACTTTAGTTCTGGTTTTACCTTTTATTTACATGTTTTTGTCTTTTAAAGGAAAGTAATAGGAATTATCTAACAGCATCGCAGTTGTTGATTTCTTTTTTGGTGCGGACCATGGTTTTAAAAGGGGCTGGCTCTAATGATTAACCATTGTTTCGTATTAGTTTGTTTTAAATTAAAAAGAGACTTTATTATATTTTCTCACTATTCAGATTATTAATTAATAATTATTAGCTTTTAATATGATTTTTTTTTCCAATTAGACTTTTGAGCTTACTGGGGATTTTTTCTATTTAAAACTTTGATTGATACGCTGGGGGCGCTAACTCTGTTGTTTTTAACTGAGATCACCAAGGTCAGACTGCTACTTGATGTTATTTTTTTTTGGGGGGGGGGATCATTTTTCTTTGCTGCCCTTTTCTTCACGTGAGTCTATTCCATGCCTTCTTGAATTATCAGAATTTTAATCGTTTTTTCTTCTGTGTTTTTCTTATGCCTTTGGACTATACGAAGTGTTTCTACAACTCCACCATATATTTCTATTATTCCCTAATGACTGACGGATAGACTTTCGAACTGTAATTTTCATTCTATTCGTCAAGAAACATGTAGGTCTATGAATAGATTGATATGGAAAAACTGATGTGAAGAATCGTGATACATGATCAGTTTGCGTTTATCACAAACTATTTACAACTGATTTCAATTGTTTTCATTGTTTTTAAATCTCAAAATAAGATTATATTTATAGGAAGTTGTTTCAAAGAAAAATAGTTTAATTAAAAATTAAATTATCGAACTGGGAAAAAATACTAATTTCTCTCAAGCAAGTGTCTGTTTTTGTGTCTTTTTTAATGTACTAACGAGTCACTGGACAATAAGGGTTAATGAGTTTGTCAGGTCCACCTGACAAACTCATTCACCCTTATTGTCCAGTGAGACAACACCTTCAGGATTAGTAGCATAAAAAAACTAAAAAAAACTTTTGCAACCGTTGTTACTAAAAAGATGCCAACAATGAAAAATAAAATAGTAACCAAACATTAACATGTAACATTTTATAATGCTTGCAAAATTGAAAGAATTTATAATTGTCTATAAAATTGGCTTTAAAAAATATTTTACTTGTTATGCAGTTTATTTTCGTATTTTTAAATTTAATTATTCTATGTTGAATAAAATATATAATAAAGGCAGGTAAACAAATCCAAATATTTATTTGTAAAAATAAATACAGAATGTGGCATAATGGGGTATGGAGAGCGTTGGTCTGCACTCGTTTTAATCTAACTTTACTAGCACCTTTCACTGACACTAACCTACTTATAAAAATCACTAAAACATCTCATCTATCCAATGCATGCATACCAGTTACCAAAACGACTCAATTCTTCCATATTAACTTAAATTAAAACTCTATATGGGCGAGGAGGAAATTATCTTTCAAAAATATTTTATTTACAAAATAAAAATAACCTCGATAATAAATATTTACATGAAAATAAGCTTTATACAAAATTAACCAAAGAATATTAATAAGCGGGCATTCAATTATAATTGTGACATAGATAAAGATTAGCCAGTCATAAACTAAGTGTCCCCCAAAGGAAAGAAACACCCAGTCTGTCAACTTGGGAGGAATAGGTAGGGAAATTATATAACAAAAAAAGGTGGACATAAAAAGGTGGGAAACTAATACAAATATTTACTAACAAAGAGGGTACTATAAGCGAAGCAAAGACGTTTTGCAGTGAAAAAAGGTTGGAAAATTGTTTTAAATAAAACGCATTATGTAAAAATCACATTCTACAATGTAGGTTACTTAGAAAGTTACTTTCTAAAAGTTGTCCAACATATGCTTACATGTAAAATGGACGTTAAACCGAATATGATGATGATGTCCAAGAGCCAAAGAATTTTAAAATGAAACTCACACAAAAACTTTTGATTTTTTCATGTGTAAATATCATATATTCTCTATTTACAGATACCAATTATTTTATTGGCTAGGATTTTTCAAATTTAGCAAACAAATTACAAAGATAAGGTAACTTCATCACTTTTAAATTATAGGGTAATAGTCAGAAGAGAAACACTTCTCACATAAAAAGAAACTTCGATCAACATGAAAGAACATACAAACTAAAAATCCTCATCCAATAATACAAACATGACAAAAACATCTTTTTGCTACATGCATTTTTACAGAGGTTATATATTTTCCAAAAGTTCCTCTTATAAAAACACAAGTATATTTATGCAAAACTAGGATACCCATCCTGGGACAAGTAAAATTAATTTCCCTAACAAAACGTGTACATTATTCATTGCATATCTCTTCATTTGTTTACCCTGATGGTACACGTAAATTTGGCTTCTGGACTAATAGCACACAAGACGACAAATTTTTTAATTTTAACAGTCATAATTTGCAATTAAAAGTTTTTAGATATGAAAATAAAATTTTGATTTGAAATAACTATTATAATTAATAATTTTTTAGAACAAAT
>OY744525.1:94328685-94571185 GCA_963556195.1 Sepiola atlantica | reverse complement strand
ATATATATATATATATATATATATATATATATGTAGTTGTCTAGTTATACATTTTTTAATCTTTTCAATCTTTCTAATGATTACTTTAAAAAATAAATAATGACATAGATAAATTTAAAAAAAGATTTTATTCGTCAACGTCTTTCTTGGAATAATGTAAGTGACACATAGAGAACTTTTATCAATTTTTTTGATTTTAACACTAAGAATGTCATTTGAAAAGATTAAAAAAAGTATAACTAGACAGACGAGTTCTGTTATTTTTAATGTTTGCCTGAATGAAAAAATGCTGCCGAAATACACAATGTATGTATATGTATATATATAATATATATATATATATATATATATATGATCTCACTTGTTTTCAAACTTTCTAACTCATTGGAAAAAGAGAAACTTCCAGTCACTTCCTGTTCTTTCCAGAAAGAAATTGAGTAAAAGAAAAACTTGATGACCACTTCCGGTTTTGAATTCATAAATTGACAAAATGTGTTTATCAGAAAACTGTTACCCATTATATTTTAGGTCGTATGCTTTGTTTTTTTTTGGGGGGGAGGGGGCAATTAATAATTTGTTTTCACCATTATCACAAGAAAATCAAACTGTTTTTTAATTAGAAATTTTTTTAATTACAAATGATCAAATAAAAACCCTTTTTTATAATTGGAATGTTTTTTGGGGTTTGAAAATATTTTTTAGATAGTTTACTTACTATTTTTTCTTCGTTCAAACTAGTGGAATCCAAAATTCTGCCAAGTGGACGAAAATGATGCTTTCTGATAAACACTGCTTGTCAATTTCTGAATTCAAAACCCGAAGCCGTCATCAAGTAGACTGTTTCTCTTTTACCAGAATTTTATTTGATTTTATCTTTTCTTCTCTGCTTTGCTTCCTTTTGCGAATTTCACTTTTCACTTTTTATTATCCAAACAACTTTCTGAAGCAATGTTGAAGCTTTTTAATAAGCCATCGATGGAAGAAGCATAAACTTTAAACATGTATCAATTATTTTTGTGGGATGTCTATTTACTTCTTTCATATCTGTATATAATTAGCTTGAATTGATGCTTTTTAAAAATATTTGTGAATACAAAAATTATGAAAAAACCCAACTGACTTAGACAAGGAAAGGAGTACCTTCTGAGGAAAACCAGTGCTAAAGATGGTTGATTTCTCAGTGTCTACACTTTATTTGCTAGCTGAAACAGGGATATGAGTTTTCTGCTTTTTAGTGGAATTTCACTTTTTTTTAATTCATAAAAAGCAGATTTCTGCTTAAATGCTAAAGTCTCCCTTTGAGTTCTACACTTTTTTAGTTCAAAATCAGCTTTTTTTTAAATAGGTAAAAGCTGGTTTCTGCTAAGTCGCTTTTTCGTTGCTATTTGTCTGGATTTTTCTCTCTTTCTCTTAAAGCGACAGAGGGAGGAAGAGAAAGACAAATGTTTCTCTTTCTCCCTCTGTCGCTTTATTTTTCTTTCTTTTTTCCTGTTTTTTTCCCCTCGTCTCCCCGTTTTGTCTTCCTTTTCCCTCTTGTGACAGTTCTCTCTAAAAATGTTAATATTGTTGTGAATGGCTAAGACTTCGAACGATTCTTGAGGGGGTAGGGAATTCAGATAACTTTAATTTCATCAAAGAATAGTTCCCTGCATCCTTTCCTTCCACATGTGTAGTCAGTGTCTTTCTCTTAATTTTGTATTTTCTCGTTTATTAAGGTTGATATTTCACTAATTAAACATTTTTCAAATTATTTAAAATGTGTTTTTACTACCTTTACTAGCACATCATCTAAGTTCTTTTTAGTTGGTGTTTTTTGTGCCGACTGCTTCACACACTTGGTGGGAAAATTGATCTCGATTTCAGTTTTTTTTACCATTGGCTACTTACATCCTTGCTGAAATTAGAATGTTTGTGGCATTCTTCTTACACTAATTCATCAGCATCAATTAACTCAACACATTCATACAGAAGAATTGATGCTTTATTCGACCATGTTTCTCTTTGAGCTGCAAAAGAGAAAGACAGAGGGATGCATGTGCATATGTTAACTATTATAAGCCATTGCATCATCTTGAAAATACGTCTTTTTTGCTTCATAGTTGCCATCCAGAGTGACAACTTCATGTTTTCAAATCAATCTTCTGATGCCTCGTCTACTAAACTTGTTTCCCACACAGGTTGATTTACCTGAAACCTGTTGACCCTTTGTCTACAATACTTCCTGTTTATGACTTACCCTGTTAATTTCTCTAACAAATATTTTTAAACTAAATAAACACTAACTGATGAAGCCACCAATGTACAGCATTATTATTTTCAGTTGTATGATTTATTTGCTCCTCTTCAGGAGCTTAGACATAGTCAGGTGAAGTTTTGAAAAGTCAACACACTCATAGAGGTGCACTCTGGCCTACAAAACCTGCCAGGTAAGTGCGCCTCAGACGATAAACTAACCCATTCTCAAAGAGAGAAGCTAAAGCCTGAGAGAGTCGACTTCTTAGGACTGAACAGAACCATACACCGGCCTGACAGAAACAAGCTAACTGTTAGACTGATTGTCAAGGACATATCCTTGACTGGTATCAACAACACCTACTCAAGCTGTGCCAGGTAAGTATGGATGGGGAGAAAAATAAACTTTAACAAACAATTTTTAAAAATATTTCCCTACACTTTGAAAATGTATTCAACATTTCAGTTGTATGATTAAAAGACTTATTTTCGAATAGTTCTAACGTGTCATTGTTACTATGAAAATCAACACTTCTATGACTTTTGGATGCTAATCCTTTGACAAAGATTTCCAACGAATGCTGAAACAAGAAATGCATTAAATCATTAATCAGTATTAAACATACTTGTCGGTCAGACATTTATTTTGAAATGATGTCTGTAAATAAACAGTTTACTCCTTTAAATGGAGTTTATAAATGAACCATTGTAATATACTTACATTAAACCTAATCTATTGTTTTAACCTTGATTCAGGTGTATTTCCGTTTTGATTGCTACCTATTTTCTAAAAATATAGAAAATAAGCAAATGTATCTAATGTAGCAGCCATTAAAGTCAGCTTCTCTTCCTATACGGTCATGACTGACGGAACAAGAGCAAGCAACTCCCATGAATAAAGGACTGTTCAATATTCCGTACAGATTCCCAAGTTTGACAAAACGCATTTGAAAAATGTTGGAAGTTACGTTTGCCAAAACGTTGTGAGAATAACGACTAAGATAAAAACAGTAGTCTGAATAATAAAAATTCAAACAAGTGAAAAATCCTTGTAAATGCAATGTCATCTTGTGGTAAATAAAAATTCTTAATTATTCAAGCAAGCCTAAACATTGGGCAAAATCACATTACCTTTTTTTTCTTTAAGATGGGTCTGATTTTAATAGCATAGAGACACCCAATATCATGTACATTAAGTTGGAAAACACCAACAGTAAAAAATAAATCGCTCGTCACTGAAAATAATAACCCAACTTAAAGTAACCTGAAAAAAAAACTATTAATACCACAAGAGAAAGAATTTGTACAAGAAAATATTAGATTTTGTTTACATTCAAATTTTATCAGAATATCCTCCAAAATAAATGATTTATTACAATTTGAAATTGAAGGGAATTTCACACTCTGAAATCTAAGCTGGTGTGTGATACCTAGTAGTTATCACAAAGACAAGGGAGACAACCAGTATTGTAAATTCCAATGAAATACTTATTAACTGCTAGAATTAAAATAACTTTTTAAATTTCAAATAAATTCTGCCATAAAATACTATGAGCAATAAGAATAAGTTGCAGAGAAAACTACGCATGAAACAAAAAACAGTTTGAATCTTGGTCATCTGACTTAAATCCCCTTGGAAATCATGGGAAGTTTTCTCATCAGTTGAGGATATTTTTGAGGTGGCAATATCTCAAACCACTAGGTGGAGCATTCACTGTTATATTATATGGTGCCATGATGGAATAGTGTTGGAATAATGTTTGCAATTCAAGCATTTCAATTCTAATAAACTTCATTTTGTTCTGGGATGCATATTCTTCTAGTAGATATATATCATATGAAAAATGTGTGCGCAATTGATACTCCTGAGACTGTATTCTTGGAAAAAACTATTAATCGAAATTCCGACTGGTGCTAAAAAGAAGAAAGGAAAGTTCTTTGTAGTTGTGGTAGGAAGACATGTTCTGGCTGCGAAGGAGAAAACAGAGATTAGAGCTCAGTCAAGCACAGATAATTTGTTTTAATAGCAAGATTAGAAAAGTAAATTTTTTAAGTTAATGATATATTTGTGTAGATCATATTCCATGTAAATAACGATAGAGTAGCGAAAGACTAGCAACGTCCCTTCTGTAAGGGAACTGTACAGACGAGAAGAGATATTTGTATAGTTAATTTTGTACTCTGTCGAAGCCAGAAAAAGTGTTCTGGGTGGCACCTCCCCAGATGTGGCAGCAGTATTCCATGTTCAGGCGTATCTGCTTTATATAGGATTTCCCATTACAACATGGCCGTCTTCAAATGTCAACGAATACTTGTTATAAGTAATAAGACTTTCTTCTATTCCAGCTATAAGAATTGAGAAAGAAGTGGTACGGGAAGCTGTGAGTGAGATGAAAAAAGGTAAGGCTGAAGAACCCTCATGCGTTGTTTCAGAAATGTAGAAGGCTGTGGGTGAAACAGGCATTGAGATGATCACAGACTTGACTAATCAGATCATAAAAAAGAGGTTATATCGAAAGACGGGGAACTTAGTAAAATTGTGAATTGTTATAAGGGTAAAAGAGCTCTGGATAAAAGTAATTACAGAAGCTTAAAGTTGATGAATCAGGTCTTGAAAGTGATTGAGGGAATAATTGAGCAGCAAATAAGAAGTCAGATAAGCATAAATTAAATAGAGTTTGGTGTTATGCTTGGATTAAAACCATTGATCTTATATTTATTCTGAGAAAAATGCAACAGAAGTATTCTGATGAGAAGAAGAACCTGCATTTTGCTTTCGTAGATTTTGGAGAAAGCTTTTTACAGAGTGCCAAGAGATGTTGTCTAGTGGGCTTTATGTAAATTAGGGGCAAACAAGTGGTTGGTGAACATTGTTCAAGTAATGTTAAAAATCGTGTTAGAATTGACAGCACATTTAATGACAGTTTCAATTTTAAAGTAAGAGTATATCAGGGATCTGAAGTAAGTTCCATTGCGTTTTCATTTGTGTCTTAAAAGCATCGTCCAGGGAGTTTCATTCGGGTTGTCTGGAAGAGATGCGGTATACTGATTGCTTGTGAAACAATAGGTGTTGACTTGTTTAGTTGTTGACTTGGAGGACTTTTTTAAAAAGTATAAGTCTGAGATTGAATGTTAGTAAGATCAAATTGATGATCAGTGGTTGTGGAAACCTCCTCAGAAATAGGAAAGTTCTCCTGCTCAGTTTGTGAAAAGGGCGTCGAGTGCAACTCAATTTTTTGTGGTACTTGTAAGCATTGGATACATGAAGTGCAGTAGAATTACAGGTAGGTTAAGAGATGATAACCAGTTTATGTGTAAGAAGTGTAAAACAATGAAGACAGATGATAACTCTGATGTGGAGAAAATATATTCAGACGGTGCGGCTATTGAGGTTGTTCAGAAGTTTTCTTACCTTGTCATACCATTAGAGCACAGGGTGGCAGGTGCTAGTATGGTTGCAAGAATTAGGAGTGGATGGCATACGTTTACGGAACTTCTGCCATTTGCTAGCATTACCACTGTCAACAAAGGGAAGAGTCTTATAGGTATGTGCACACAGTGTGATGATGTATGGAATGAAACCTGGCCAGTGAAGAGTGAGGACATGCATTTTGAGAATTTATTTTTAGAAAGTGGCCATGTTTCATTTTTATTGAAAATACTCAGTGATAATAAATGTTTGTAAGATTCGTTTTTTTAACGAATTCAAGTTTTGGTTTAACCGTGCCTAAATTGTTCAGAGCAGACGACAATTCAATTTTCAATCCTTTTCAGTGATTGACTTAGGGTAATCATCTGATTGGTCAATTTGAGTGATGTGTCAGTTCTAAATGTAAACAACGCTGACGACAATTTTCTCGCTGGAATATTTTGAAAAAATTATCTTCAGATAGATTCTGGATGTTGACTGATTAACATCTTGAATGTTGTCTCCGAGGACAGAATTTTCATACCTTAGGGAAATTGTGCCCTCGTTAATTTGATAACTCCTTTTCATGTAAAATCGACATTACCATGTCGAAAATTAATTTGAATGATAATTTAAAGATAGCTTTAAAAGTAACGAAATAGATTTAAGATGTTTATCTCTTAGTTACGATGTGAATTTTAATTTGGACTTCAGACATTTTAATTTGATGACTATGTTAATCATAATTCGAGGAAGAGATCCTAGAATTATACAAAGATTGTATTTGAAAATCTCAAATACAACCCATTATTTATGAAGAAAACTTATGACGATAAATTATTATTTGAAAGTTTGTGAAAATAAATTTGTGACAATATGTCAGTATTTTAAAAAGGTTAAACGAAGAGCAGTTTAGCCTGTTATTTGATTGAGAATATCTCGATCGTTGATGTTCTTTTAGTCTAAAAAAGGACTAATTGTTTTTAAGGATTGATTGAAAAATATCGACACAAGATCGATAATATTTATTATTTAGTCAGAAGGACTAAACGATTTGAGGGATATATTGAATTTAATATTCGTTTAACAGAAAGGTAAACGAATAAAGTCATCGAGGGTTTGTTTTGATTGGAAGTCTGTAGTCCAGAAATTCGCATTTTAAATATAAAAAAGGAGTTACAATTATTTAAAAAATTAATATTAGAATTAAGTAAGCTAGAAAATAATAATTATTTGATTTTTAGAAACACGAGTAATATTTGTTAAATTATTACTTGAATTAAAGAAAAAACGGTTTTCCATGAAGAATGAAAGAACTTTTTTCAAGAGAAATTTTATCGCCCACTGATGAGTGAACTAAAAAAAAAGAATACACAAGAGAATTTCCACTTCTGTAAAATAAATTATATTGTAAATTGTGAACTGTGATTACATTTTGTTGTTAGTATTTTCTTTTTTGAATGATATATGAACATATATCCATGTCTATCTTTTTTTCTTATCTTGATCTTTTTTTCCATTTTATTAATAAATTTTCGATTCTTTGATACACAAGTTTTGTCTGTGTTTTTTCCCATTAAAGGAAAAAGGGCGATGAACCCGTCTTGCGCTTTAATTTTTTTTATCATTTTAAAGAAAAGATTGATTTGCCGTTTTTAGTAAAAAAGGGAGGGAAATGTTTTAAAGCTGAAGACGTTATAATTTTATTTTTTTCAGCATTGCATGGAGAGAAATTATATGATGGATGTGTAATGTGAGTCTTAAAGACTAGTTTAGATTTGATGACCTCAGAGGAAGATTGAATCTAAACAGTATAGGGAGATGTGTGCAAAACAGGAGACTTGATGGCATGGCTAAGGGAAAGATAGAAGGATGTGATAAGGATGAATTTGCGAGAAAGAGGGATTAATAAAGACCTTGTCAGAGTGGTGGCATGCAGAGGTTTGGTGATACCCTAGTTATGCCTGGCGTCAACTCCTTGACTGCAGGTCACAAAAAAATTGGTGGTGGGGGTATTTTGGGCCCTACACTGTTACACTCAAGAGAGCGAAAAAAGTGCACAAGTTTGTATCTATAATGAAAGAAAGAAATTAGAATCCAATTCCACTTGCCTACTAATATCTTAAACTTCAATTTGATCTAAATTTTCTTAATTAGGTATATATTGATGTTGCTGTTAAAGGATTGCTTACTGTGTATTCAAAATACCTTTGTTCTGATTTTCTAGCAAAATTTCGACAATTTATGTTCTTGTACAAAGAACAGAGACACGATGATGAAGGATCAAGTGCTCAGAATATGTTTCAAATGCTGCACATTTTTTGTGTCTATCAAGCATTTCCAAATACTGAACTAGCTCTGCGGATCTACTTATGTTTGATGGCAACCAATTGTTCAGGAGAACGCTCATTTTCACAATTGAAAAGAATTCAAGATGTAAAACCATCGACAATGGGTCAACAGCATCTTGGTGTACTGTCACTTGTCTGCATTGAACGTGATTTGCTCAAGAAGGTTAACTTAAAAAGAAACTAATTGACAAATCTTCAGTTGTTAAAGCGCGCAAAGTTGTAATGTAATTTTTGCCTAATAAATATTCTATTTTAAATTTTACTTTTTTTTTTTTTAGCCGATTAAGTTCAAAATACTTGTATTTTCACTATTTCAGGCCACTTGTTCAAAATGTGTCTTAGGGCCAGCAATGCCAATCCGGCACTGCAAAGACTCATGTATAAGTCTTAGTACTAAGAAATATTAGAAAGGGAAATAGTTTGAATATAATCGGATGCACCCCCCACCCTCCAATTTGGATGCCCGGGGCCACCGCCCAGTTGACCCCCTCACCTCTGCACGTCATTGGGCCAGTGATAAATTAGTTTGAAAGTCAATTTCTAAAAACCGTCTAACACATGCCAGCATGTAAAACGGACGTTAAATCGAATATGATGATGATTCAATCGGCAATCCATCCATCATATTAACTCGATAATCATTACTATTACCGACATAAATTATTTTAAAGGAAATACAGTTGGAAAATTAGCCGTAAACCTATTTGCATTAGAAAAATAAATGTTTAATGATATTGAATAGAAGTTATAAGAGTTTTAAGTTCGCATTAATACCGATTCTGAGCAAAGTAGACATGTTGTTTAACGTAAACAAGTGACTAAACAAAGATGGCTACTTTGTTCAGAATCGATATTTATGCTTGTAACTTCTATTAAATTTTTTTTCTTGCTAGAATATCATCATATATTCCTGCTTCTATTTGAGAGAATTTCAGTTACAATATTCCTTCTAGGACTCTTTCCTTTGTAAGTCATGAATTTATCTTAAACGATATAAGATAAATTAAGGTTTCTTTTCAATTTCTATTTTTTTACTGCAACGTTTATTAACGTTTATTTTCCTATTGGAATGGATTGAAGGTTGTTTGCTACATCCATACGAGAAACGGACATTGTCTGAAAATCGAGGATTTCGAGCATTTTTAATTTTTTTTTTTCTCTCTTGAGTGGGAGAGTGAAGGAATTTCCCTTACCTCAATTCTAAGTGATATTAGGATTACCTTCCTTTCTTGGAAGAAGGGAAGAGGAGAGGGGTAATCAGCAGACGTGAATCACGTTAGCAAGGAGATGGAGGAGAGGTTTGGTATTTAATTGTTCAGTTGGGACCCGGTGGGCTGGTTTACACGTAGACACAAATTAGGTGGACACAAATTACGTTTTTTTTTTATATATATACTCTATCTCTTCCCTGCTTGCCTCAGGCCAACCTAATAAGTTACCAACTATTTCTTTAAACCTGACTAACGTTGAAATTAATTTTTGGGGAAGGCCAGAGATACTAATTTCTCTTATTATTTACGAGTGAATCTCGGCCGAGATTAGTTTTGTTTTTTAGAGTTATTTACTTTTAGCTGGACATTCTGTTCAGGTAAGTCAGTGTTTTTTTCTCCCACCGAGAGGTTATTTCCCCAACCATAGTTATTTTATGGGAACACTGTACTTATTCCGTTGGGCCTATGAAAGGGTCTTGTTTTCCTTTTATGTTATGTTACCAGGCAGAACGAGTTGGGTCTCTTTAAAGCTCTGTTTGTCTTGAAGTGATTCTACCCTTCTCTTCCTTTTTATTATTATGCCTTCTACAAATCCAAACAACAAACACATTACTATTTCCCATAGTAACATCAGAGGTCTCAGGTCAAACTTTCCTGATGTTCGGTCCTTTCTCTTGGGCAAATCTCCTCACATCCTTGCTCTTTGTGAAACTAATCTGGATGCTTCTATTAATAGCAACGATCTACATGTGGATGGTTATTTGCCTCTTGTTTGCTTAGACTCTCCCACGCATATGCATGATCTTTCTCTTTTTCTTCGCAAGGATCTCCCCATTGCACGTGTCCCCAACCTTGAATCTCATGGGTGTCCTTTTATCTGTCTGAGGTTGTCTTTGCGGCACTCCACTTCCTATTTGTTCTTTTTGTTCCGTTCCCCTTCTGACAATGACTGCGCTGTTGTTGATGCTATATCCAGCAGTATTGATGATGCATTGCAAATTCATCCGTCAACTTCCATCTTTGTTTTTGGTGACTTCAATGCTCATCATTCTGACTGGCCCCCTCACTCTAACCGCACATATCTAGCTGGTGAAATCTGTCTTAACTCTTCTCTGTCTCATGACTTGTCCCAAATTGTCACCTTCCCCACACGTTTTCCTGATAATGATATTCATCAACATGGACGGTGGCACCGGGGGGGCTCAACCCCCCCCACTTTTTGACTTGGCCCCCCCCCACTTTACGGTCATCAATAATGAAGTTATATATGCATGTGTTTAACCGCCCCCCCCCACTTCTTAGGAGAGTCCCCCCACTTTTATAACTGTCCCGCCGGTCCTGATCAACCATCCTTACTTGATCTTGTTCTCACTTCTGTTCCTGACTCATGTCATATTTCCTCTTCTCCTTCATTGGATTCTTCTGATCATGCGGTTGTTGATGTTGAGGTTGATTTTAAGGTGAAGTCTTCTATTGATCGTCTTTTTCATAGGAAGATGTTCAACTACAGGAGGGCTGATTGGGATGGGCTTTGCAGCTTCCTATGTGGCGTTCCATGGTGTTCTATCTTCGGTATGTCTCCGAACGATGCTGCTAGGGAGGTTACTGACTGGCTTCTTGTTGGAATCGACACCTTCATTCCTCATCGAAGGTTTCAAGCCAAACCTCATTCTCCTCCCTGGTTTTCAACTGTTTGTGCTTCTGCCATTGCCCATCGTAACCATTACTTTAATCAGTATCATCAGGATGGTTCTGAGAATTCTAGACAATCCTACCGAAGAGCTAGCAATATCTGAAAGAGACCAATCTCTGAGGCTAAGTCTAACTATTCTCAAAGGATTTGTGACTCCTCTCATCTCAAAGGGGTGGATCCTGTGATTTTTGGAGAATCTACAATAGTGTTATTAATAGTGGTAAGTCTGCTATTCCTCCTCATTTTAATGGTCTTCAGGTTATTTCATCTTCTAAGGATAAGGCTGATCTCTTTGCTCGTCTTTTTGTTGACAATTCTTCTCTTGATGATTCTGGTGCTGTTCTTCCTGATTTTCTTTGAAAACTGATCAGTCTCTTGATTCTGCTATTATCACTCCAAAGATGGTTACTAGGGTTCTTTCTGATCTTGACCAGTCAAAGGCTTCCGGTCCTGATTCAATTCCTGTTGTTGTTCTCAAGCGTTGTGCTCCTGAACTTTCTTCTATCCTCTCTAAATTATTCAATCTCTGTTTTTCTAAGTCCTGTTTACCTTTCTTGTTGAAAGGAGTCCTCTGTTGTCCCTATCTTTAAAAATGCTGGTGATCGGTCTGACCCAACTAAGTATCGTCCGTTTAGTCTCTTCTCCGTTATTAGCAAGGTTTGTGAAAGGTTGATCAACGGCAAGCTTGTTCATTTTCTGGAAAGTCTTGGCTTCTTTTGTGGTTTTCGTTCTATTGCTGATCTTTTAACTGTTGTAACTGAGCGGATCTGTCAGTTTATGGATAATTCAGGAGAGGGTAGAGCCATTGTGCTTGAAATTTTGAAGGCGTTTGACAAAGTGTGGCATTCTGGTCTCCTACATGGTATTGGTGGTGAGATTCTTGACATTATTAGGTCTTTTCTTTCTGATCGAAGCTTGCGAGTAACTTTGGACGGTGTCTCTTCTTTCTCTTTTCCTATCAATGCTGCTGTTCCTCAGAGCTCTATTCTAGGCCCAACAATGTTTCTTCACGATATAAATGATCTTCCAGAGAATATTGTTCAGAAATTTAACATCTATGCTGATGATACCACTCTCTATTCTGGTGTTGCTTCTCGACCATCACCCTAGGATCAGTCGAAATATGCAGCTGATCTAAAAGTTGATCTGGGTTCAGTTGTGGATTGGGGTACGAAATGGCTTGTTTCATTTAATCCAGTTAAGACTCAGCTCGTATGTTTCAATCGTAGATGTGTCCCTTTTCTTCCTGAGATTCTCATGGATGACTCTGCTCTTGAGGAGAAATCGATTCTGAAACTTCTTGGTCTTTCTCTCTCATCAAATCTTTCTTGGAGTTCATAATTAGATCCATGGCTCTTTCTGCTTCTCATAAAAGTTCTCTCTATCGCCCCAAACACTTTTTCACACCTGAGACTATTCTCTATCTCTACAAATCCACAATCAGACCATGTATGGAGTACTGTTGTCATATTTGGGCTGGTAAATCTCTGTCCCATTTGAGAATTCTTGATAAGGTGCAGAAACGTATCTGTAATTGGATTGTCCCTACCCTTTTTCTCTACACACCCTCTCTCACAGACGTGATGTTGCTAGTTTCAATCTTTTGTATAAATACTATCATGGCATGTGTTCTTCAGAATGATGTGATCTATTCCCCACTTCCTTTGTTCCAGCTTGCTCGACTCGTTGCTCTAGTGGTCTCCATCAATTCTCTGTTTTGATACCTCATTGTAATACAACTTCCTATTCCAGTAGCTTTTTTTCAAGAACAGCAGGCTTGTGGAACTCTTTTCCTGCTGACTGTTTTCCTCCTACCTATAATCTTGGTCTTTTCAAGACTAAGGTCAATAGGCATCTCCTGACTTTGTGATAATCATATTTGTTCTTGTCAGCTCTTTACATCAAGTGGCTTCATGCCTTGTCTGGAGCGATTTCCATAAAAAAGTAAAGTTTTTTAGTGAGTCAAAAATAATTTATTTAAAACAATTGAAATATTTATAAAAATATCTGTTTCACAAGATTATTATTTTGCTTTTAATAAATTATTTTTATAAAAAAATGTCTTTACTTCTTTTCGTTTTTGTTCCAAGTTTTATATCGACTAGTGTTCATCTTAGAAATATGCCAGTATGTCGGCTAATTTACTAATTTAAAAAGTTTTTTCTTATTTCATAGGTAATACTAAATTGTTCAGCATGTCATAATCTTAAAAGAAAATACAATTTTTGAGATACTACATATCGTCTTTCCGATAAAATTACATGAGTCGGGAAACGACGTGATTACCGGTAAGAGTATAGGCTGACTACTGTGGTGATAGTAGCAGGGGCCTCGTTGTAATGTATATTACAATTGTTATTTTCACAACGTTTTGTCAGATGTAATCTCCGACCTTTTTCAGGTGCATATTTTCAAACTTGGGAATCTTGAAGCTGAACTCGGAACCTATACGAAATTTAGACCTGTGGCGCCCAATGTTTCAAAGCGTTAACTAGCAATCAGTTCTAAATGACAGTCTTCTAGAGGTTAATGGTTCAATTCTTATTACAGGCAATGATAACTAAGGATAACATAATAAATAACACTTCTACTCAGTCAACTTGACATTTAAAAATTGACTGTTCAAAAAGTGTGGGAAAAGTTTGGGCGGAAGTAAAAAGTGTTCTGCGATTGAGAACATGCTAGCACAAAAGAAAATAGATTGTAATTATGTAACTGCTATAAACCATTAGATTAAATAATAGGTTCAGTTTGAAATTCTATAGAGGTTTCTGTTGTGATGGGATACCAGATTCCCCAAAGTTACTAATAAGTGAATGAGTCTGGAGAATATATATATATGACTACAAACAGTAGTATGTGTATTCGAGTGTATTATGTTAATCCTATTGGATTACGGGTAGTGCTATTGTTTTGTACAAGATATACGTTGTAATAAACCATCCTCTTTTAAAGACCTTACACTCTCGTTATTTTTGTTATAACTTCTGACCAAGTTATATCAGTTTCTAAGTTCGACACAAAACATGCACCTGATTAAGATCGAAGGTTACAATATTACAAACTCAAATTTTGGATAAAATATATTGTCGGTCGTAAATTGTATTTCTTGTCCTGAAATAAAATTGTAATTTGGCACAGCTTGCATAGGTATTGTTCGTACCAGTTGGGGATATGTTCCTGACAATCAGTTCGACACAGTGGCCTTGCTTCTGCCAGGCTGAGGTATGGTTCTGTTCAGTCCTAGGAGGTCCACCCTCCCAGGCTTTACCTTCTCTCTTTAAGAAGGAGTTGATTTATAGGTACTCGTCTGAGGCGCCCCTCCTGGTGAACGCTGACGACCATCTCAGGCATTTTTTTTTGTAGGTCAGAGTGCACTTCACCTGGTGTGCTGGCTTTTCAAAACCTCAGCTGACCTTGTGTCAAACCTCCTGGAGAGGAGGTAAATAAGTACTTTCTAACAAGTAAATTTGAACATTTTCTCAAATTTTCTTGATGATTGACCTGATTTCTTTGGCAATAGAGATCCTCCAAGATGCCTACTCCCCACTTTTGCCCTTGGCCTTCCCAAGTTATTTCTTTAAATCTTACAAGGACACCATCCACCCTCAAACTCCACTTTTATTTCTCTTGTCCTACTCAAACTTTTTTCTTTTACTTTTGTTCACCCCAAACAAAGAATATTGCCACTGAAACGTAAGCGGTTACTGTAATAGGGGTCAGATTTATAGGGGGCAACCTGGGTGGGGAGGTGGGCACCAATATGCTTGTTCACAGAAAATGACCTGCTTGTTTTCGATGCGAAACAAACTGGAAAACAATGGGCCGTCTACTATTAGAACGAGTTGGGAGGGTCTTACTAACCTGGACCTGATTTTATTCAATTTCTTTGTTTTGTTTTTTTAACCATTAGAAATATTTTAAGTAGGGCAGGTTAGGCCATAGCATGGAAAAATGGTGAAAGACTGTATGGAACAGTACTTGGACGAATGGGTCAAATTGTATCTAGTTAAGAGTAGGATAGCCAAAGGATGACCAACGCGCCCAACACCCATTCTCCACCCACAAACGCACAATTTTGATGGCCTTGTGCTTAATTTTTAAGTGAATTGATTTTTTTTTTCGAATATCTTCTCTGTCAGAGGAGAGATCCTTCTTGACTGAAGAAAATTGTATTTTTCAGGGTGCCTCTTTTGGGGGAGCTGGATTCCCTTACATTAAAAACGGATCTAATGTCTTAGTTTGGCATCGTATGGAGGCTAATTAATAGAGAATGGTTTCAATATTTTTGTGAAAATTGAAAGATCAAAAAAATAGGTTTGCTTCGTAGTAGGAAGCAAATGCCATATGTGTTTAGAAGATCAAATGATCTTTTTCCGTCCTTGTCAAGGGGAGTGCTAACCGTCTCTCCTTTTTTGCAACACAAAATATAGAATACCTCATCTGCTATATATACTAGACATAACAGCTTGTAGTATAAATATACATTCATCTAATTTGTATATTCATAAATATTATAGTCTATAATTAAATGTAAAAGTAATTCATTCACAATTATTCCACTTTTATTTAATTACACGATTATAATATATTATTTCGTAATATTAACTTTAACGAATATCAATTTAAAAGTGATTTTAAAGAGAATATTTACAATTTATTCTGGTAGCGAGCGACTTCTTCCTGTAAATCAAGGGAGATAATTCCAATGTGTAATTTCTCTCAGTCGGGATAAACAATAAACTTGTCACTAGGAAATGTGTCTCTATTTACTTATATTCTTACGAGAGCAGAGTGAGACACAAAGTCGGTTTTTAAAGGGAGGGTGTGCGGGGGGGGGGGCGTACTCCAGCTTCCCAAAAAGGCGCACTCTGGATTGGCACAATAATTAAAATTGCTTCAAGTCTTAAAGGATTTCTCCTTCACTGACCGAGGACAGTAAGATATTACACTTTGCATCTATCCAAAAGGCAGAAGATGTGATAATGTCCTTCCTTAGCTAGTTCCTTTCTCGACTGGTTTATAGAGATGGCGGTAAAAATGTAGTATAGTATCCATATTTTGGGAGGCTCTGCGCATGCGTCAGATTTAATTCATGGAAGGTCGTGGTGTTTCGCTTGAGCTAATGCATGCGTGTTGAGCACACAATTCAAGTGTAAACGGATGAAAGCATTTTAGTTTTTAATTAAAATAAACGTGTTTTTCTAATACTTTTTGGGGGTTGTTCATTCTGACATTTTGATTTATTTCAAACACTTACATAATTAATAAAATGTTGTTTTTTTTCAATGTAAATATTCATTAAACCAAAAAACAATTTGTGAAAATCGTAAAAGAAAACAAAAAATAATTAAACAAATGTATTTAATTTTATATTCAGCATATTTTTTTGTTTTATTCCAAACACTTACATTATTAATAAAATGTATTATTATTATTAAAGCATATTTTCTTAAAAATAAAAACGTTTTCGTCTGTTTTGCATTTGAATTGTGCGCTCAATACGCATGCGCTGGTTTGGGTCGCTCGCTGCGACTTTTTATGAATGAAATCTGACGCATGCGCGGAGCCTCCCAAAATATGGATACTATACTACTTTTTTACCGAGATGGCGACTATATTGTTCCAAGCGAGTTTCCATGGTTTCAATAAAAACAAGTAATTTAACTCGAAATAATTTACGTGATTAAAATAGGAATTTACTGTATTTTTGTTGTAAATAGTTAATGTTTATTTTTTGTACGGTTAATATAACGTTAGCTCCCAAAATGGTTACCAAAGGTTACCGCTAAGTTTTTTTCCTTCTGATTTTGCCAGCGGTATTCCACCGTATTAATTTGGGCAAATTTAGATTAACACCCTCAGCTAAACTAAATACCCCCCACCCCTCAAAAAATGAGATTCTACTTTTTTTGCAAGTACGTGTTCAGACCCTGAAAAACTTGGCGGAAAGAAAGGGAAAAAAAGAAGCAATATTTTAAAGAATTTAAAGTGGGGAATATCAATTTCGTATTTACAACGTAATATGATCCTCCATTTTCGGGACATCTAACCTTTTAGAGCTGTTAACTAAATTTTTTACCACTAACCCTCAGTCCGAGTGGCAAGGTTTTAAAACCACACGTAATCGCGTAAAAAAAGTACCCCCCCCCAAAAAAAAACGCACAGAATTTATCTCCCATAGCAAAAAAATAAATAAATTAACTCTCCTAAATGCTAGAATGGACCGAAAATGGGAAACTATTTTACGTTAAGTTTATATGCAAACTATGATCCCTCACTCTAAATTCTAAAATAATTGGGTAATCATTACTATTAGCGACATACATTATTTTAAAGGAAATACAGTCGGGAAATTAGTAAAAAAACTGTTAATTTTGCTAAGATCAAAGTGTAGTATCTGTTCTGATGGATACTGCACTCCATAGACTGGTATTGTCTTGGCCTTCGGGGCTTGATTTACGCCGGTCTATGGGTCTGTTCTGTGCAGTTCTAGGAGGTCCACCCTCCCAGGCTTCGTCTCCCCTCTTTGGGGAGGAGTAAGTTTATTGCTTACTGTCTGAGGCGATCCTACCGGGGAATGCCGACGGGGCTGCCCAGGCAATTTTTAATGGCCAGAGTGCTCACCTCTCGGGCGCTGGCTTTTCAAATCCCACTTTCCCGACCCGACCTTGGGTCACATCTTACTTGTGGGAGTAAGATAAAACTGGCCTTGTGCCTAACTCCTGGAGAGTAGTAAATCAATATTCATTTGTGGGTTATCCTACTAACGGTGCTTCTACACAGAATACGATTATACGACGTGTATAAGCAGTAGGAATGGTATTATGTTGTTGTTTTTGTTAAATAATATTAACCGAGGAATAATTTTTAGTTAAAATCCACGTAGTATTACGCACGAAAACGTACGAAAAGCACAATTGAAATCTATGAACTATCGAGGAAATTCGTAAATAAGCCCAAAATATGGCCGACCACTGTCACGTTTTAGATCGACCGGAATGTGTTGAACGAAAAACGAACCCTTCACGTTTACAAGAAGTGTTAATAAAAAATATTTGTTAACACTAAATTATTTTTATACCTAATTTAAATGTTTGAAATAAAATAATATATATTTATAATTACACACAGTTTTGCTTCGTCTGGTTTCTCCAGGTCAACAATTCTGTTTTTCCATCGCATCGTCCGAGATTTTTTCCCCTCAAGGCGATAAGTCTTTTAACACGTCTTTTTTTCTATTTTACTAATTAATAGTTGTGGTGTTTGGTAATAAACAACAGTCAATTGTGGTGGTTGTAAACATATCTTTATTTAACAAGGGTTATAACAACATGTGTGTATCAACGGTCGTAATCTCTCTATCTATGTCCCTAGCTATGTCGCTGCTGCTGCTGCTTCCTGCTCTCGTACCGATCACGTTGGTACGTGATCTTCGACACTACATCTTCCCTCTTTTTTTTTATAAATTTATGTCACTATAAAGTCTTCTTGCCACACTGGGGTGGATCTTACTCTAGGTGTTCTGATTGAACCACTAGGGGCAGTTAGGGCCGGTGTTAAGGGTTCTTGAGCAGTTTCCTTAGGGTCTGGACTGGAGATGGGAAGTGCATCGATTGGGTTGAGGTGTGTGTCTTCGATATCTGTTGTAGAAGTAGGGGGCCAGTGGGTTGTATCAGGGGGAGAGTAAACTGCTTTAGGGACGTCGGTGTAGTCAGGACTATACTGCATGTCGCCGGGTACCTTTTTTACATGGGCAGCGTTTCTCATTCTCACTTGGCCTTGGGGTTGTTGTATTAGAACAGCATTTCCCTTCTTTTCCACAACTTGATAGGGCTGAGACTCGAACCGAGCGTCCAGCTTGTTTGTTCTGTGTAAATTTTTACACAATACTGTGTCCCCTCTCTGGATCTGTTGGTCTCTGGCTCCTCTTCTCTGGTCAGCAGCTATGTTGCGTTTTAGTTTGTGTAGAGCATCCTTATCATGTACGTCACTAAAATCAGTGGACGCTCCTACAATACTTGGCAGCTTACCTCGGAGTTCGCGGTTCATTAGTAACTTCGCTGGGGATACTCCGGTTACTGTGTGAGGGGTGGTTCGGTATTGGAACAGAAAATTCCTTAGTTCAGTCCTCCAGTCTTTCCCTTCGACTTTGGCGATCTTAATTGCCTTTAGGATTGTTCTGTTGAACCGTTCCACTTCGCCGTTGGACTGTGGCCAATACGGGATCCCTCTCACCTGGGTGATGCCGTGAGTATTCATATACTCATTGAATTCTCTTGATGAGAATGGCTGTCCGTTGTCACTCCTCAGATAGTTGGGATATCCATGATGATTGAACATCATTTCTAGTGCACCCGTTACATTTTTGGCATTTGCTATTTTCATATGCGCAACTTCTGGCCATCTTGAGTAGTAGTCGACAACAGCCAGCAGGTAGTTCCCTTCGGAGACACTCAGTAGGTCAACAGCTACATAGGTCCAGGGTTGGTCAGGCAGCGGTTTACTCTCTAGTTCTTCTGGAGGGGCATTTTTGCCAACCACTTGACATGGGTAACACGCTTTTACTCGCTTTTCTGCCATTCTATCCATCTCTGGCCACCAAACTTTGGACCGTAGGCGATTTTTGGTTCGCACAATCCCTTGGTGTCCTTCATGAGCCAGTACAACTACCCGCCCCTGAAGTGCCTCAGGGATTATGATCCTGCGTCCTCGGATGACCATCTGTCCTGCTATCCAGAGTTCATCTTTGATTGCATGAAATGCAGTACCTTTGAAATGGGTCCAGTCATTTTCGGATATAGCTTGCCGAAGTTTGGAGATCGTAGCATCATCCTTTGAAGCTTTTTCCACTTCACAGGAAGTCAGTGCCTGAGGTACAGTATCTTTAATGATACTGTAGATGTAGTCCATTGTTTCCTTTTCCTCAGTTTTGTCTGGGTTTTCAACGAGCTGTCGACTCAGCAGGTCCGCCTTATTGGTTCGGCCAGGAATGTGGATGACTTTGTAGGTGAACTGTTGTAGAAACAACAGCCATCTCTCCACTCTTGCTGAAGGGGGCTTCGAGGAAGGTGATAGTACCTTTACCAGCACTTTGTGATCAGTCAGGATCTGAAAGTCACATCCAATGAGGTACAGACTGAACTTTTTGCATGCCCAGAATACTCCCAGTGCTTCTCTTTCAAATTGAGAATATCGGGACTCTGTTGGTGTGAGCTTCCTACTGGCATAGTTTACTGGTTTCCAGTATCCGTTTAGCTGCTGTTGTTCAATGATTGCACCCACGCCAACGGGAGAAGCATCAGTTGTGATTCTAGTTGGCAACTCAACACTGTAGTATGCCATGACTGGCGCTTCAATTAACCCTTTCTTTAGTTTGTTAAAGGAATATTGTTCCTCTTCTTCCCATTTCCAATCAGAATCTAGTCTTGTAAGATCCCAAAGTGGTGCAGTTACACTAGCAAAATGGGGCACAAACTTAGCACAGAATTGGGCCAGTCCCAAGAAACTCCTCATCTGTGATGCATCTTTTGGTGGAGGAGCATCAACTACAGCCTTCACCTTTTCGTCCGAGACCTTCAAGCCGTCTTGTGTCAGAATGTGGCCCATGTATCTTATAGATGTCATTTTAATCTGGCACTTCTTTCCATTGACGGTCAGTCCTTGTTCGGCTAGGTGTTGGAAAACTTTGGCGAGTCTAGTGTCGTGCTCACTTTCTGTTTTCCCGACTACTATGATGTCATCTGACATGTTGTATGCTCCTGGGCAGCCAGCTATAACCTGACTTATGATTTGCTGAAATTTTTCTGAGGCCATGTTTACCCCAAACATAAGTCTTTTATACCGGTATAGCCCATCAGGTGCAGCAAATGTTGTGATTTCTCTGGAGTCTGGATGCAACTCTATTTGATGGTAGGCCATATTCAAATCTACTTTTGAGAAATATTTGCCTCCAGCCATTTCTTGTATAGTTTCCTCAATCGTGGGCACTGGATGACGTTCTCGAACGATAGCTTCGTTTGCTCTACGCATGTCGATACATATCCTCACATCGCTTTTTCCATTGTCCTCGGGCCTTTTTTCCACTGTCATTAAAGGATTCACCCATTGAGAAGGTTCCCTGACCCTCTCAATTACATCCAGATCAACCAGTTCTTGCAATTTGTTTAGGACACATTGCCGCCGCTTGAATGGTATCCGACGTACTGGCTGAGTGACAGGTATAATTTCTGGATTTATTTTGAATTTTAATTGGTAGTTTTTCAGTTTTCCCAATCCACTGAAAACCTTTGGAAATTCTTTTAGTATTCTTGTCCATATATCCAGTTCCGAGCAGTTCAAGATGTTGGCGTTAACGCCCACACTTAAAAGTCCTAGTCTTTTACTAGTTCTACCACTTAAAAGTGACGCTTGGGCCTGTGGTATGACAAAAAATGGAACTGTTATGTAGCGATTTGTGCTAGGAACTTCAACCTTCAATATGCACTTTCATAGAAGGGGAAGTGGTTTTTCACTAGCATAGGGGTATAGTTTAGTAGAATCTGGCTGGAGCTTAATTTTGGGTCCTTCTTTTTCTATTTTCTTGAAGTCCTCTACAGATAATGTATTATGCTGTGCTCCTGAGTCTATCACTAAAGGGATGGTGGTGTTTCTGACTTTGAGGTTTATTACATTTTCACTCATTGATATTTTGAATAAATTAAACCCATTAGCACCACCAGTTTTGTTATCTTCCCTTTCCCCTACACTCTGTTGAATTCCTTTGTTATGATAATGCTTTCGTCCACCACGACTGTATTTTGGGGCTCTGTCATGTTCGTTTCTATTCTGCGTTTTTGTTTGTTTGTTTTTGTAGAAACAACAGACTTCAAAATGTCCCTTTTTCCCACAGATTCCACACTTGTGATGCTTGCTTCTAACACAATCTCTTGCAAAATGTCCATTCCCCCCACACTTATAACATGCAGATGACACATTGTGGCTTGGTTTAGGTTTTTGTCTGTCGCTTAATCTATTTATATCAGACGTACAAGTAGATCCTAAAATTAGGGCCTCTTTGTGGTGGTACGTCCCAATAATTTGGATGAGACGATCCAACGTCAAGTTGCTTTCACCATATAATTTGGCTTTTAGTTCCGCGTCCTTTATGTGAAGAAGGATCTTGTCTCTGACGAATTCGTTCGGTTCTGGAGTGAAACCGCACACCTTCGCCAAACTCTTTAAGCGAGTGATATAATTATTCACGGTTTCTCCCGTGTTTGGTTCAGACTCCCAAAATCTTGAACGCGCTTTAGGGATATTTTCCTTTAGAGCGAAAGTTTTGTCAAACAGTTCTATAGCTGTTCGGAATACATCGACTCTTTCTTTATTAGCCTCGTGTCCAGCTTTTTGTTCGTCCGTGAAATTCGTCCAAATTTCACGCAGACCCTCGCCTCCTGTTAACAAAAGGATAGCTCTTTTTTGCTCAGAATTTATGACACCTGAAGCTAGTATGAAAATTTCCAGATCGGTTTTCCAATTTACCCATCTTTTATGTAAAGACTCTGGATCTCCGATCGTATCTAACGCACGTGGAGGGCTTAGCCCCCCTAATGTGACGAATTTTGCCATATTGTTGTTTAAAAGGACAATAAGATGTGAATAACAAAAGGATTGTTATTTAAAGACAATAAATGTGATAACAAACGAATTACTTATCTCTCGTTTTTTTTCTGTACTTTTCCTTTGGAAGAAAAAAAGTATATTTTTCTTTCTCTCTTGTAGCACGTGTGACCTCTTTTTTCGTGTTTTTTTTTTCCGTAGAAATGTTCGTTGTTTGCACTTTTTTTTTGTAGATGTCTTTCTTTGCTTTTTTTTTGTGTAGAATTTCATCTCATCGTCGTCGCCAGTTTGTGGTGTTTGGTAATAAACAACAGTCAATTGTGGTGGTTGTAAACATATCTATTTAACAAGGGTTATAACAACATGTGCGTATCAACGGTCATAATCTCTCTATCTATGTCCCTAGCTATGTCGCTGCTGCTGCTGCTTCCTGCTCTCGTACCGATCACGTTGGTACGTGATCTTCGACACTACAATAGTACATTGATTTTACTGGAAAAACCTTACTACTTTCATAATATGGAGAAAAAAAATCTTTATATATATATATATGTGTTTCTCACGAGTAGCATTTACTGAGAAAAACAAAGGTAGTCTTTTTGTGCAAAGTTGAGAAGCTGTTTTTTTCTTCACATCTGCAGTCATTTTAAAACACACTTCACAACTTTATGTTTCAGAAGAGCAACTGAACAACCACTGAGCCTGCAAACTGTTCTTTTGTTGTTGAAGCACTGAGATATATCAAAGTTAAGTACCAAAACATTTTTACACTTGATTTAATTCAGATTTCATTTTCAGAGCTGGAAAGTGTGTCATGGTGGTCTGAATTCACAGCCTATCAAATGTGATTATGATTTCCACACGACTTTTAAAAACTGCTGCAAATTCAACTTGCCATGTTTTTGTATGCTTTTAGTATATTAATTTCTTTGCATTGGTATTCATTTAAGCATAGAAGCATGTAATTGTATGTAATTTAATTGTTTAAAAAATATTTTGATCTTTGAAAAGAGGAAGTGCTTAAAACCCCATGTCTGTATTTTTCTGAAGGAAAAGAGTTGAAAATCCCTTAAAGTGATTTAAGTAATAAGAAATATGATTATATTAGTTAAGTTTGACCTGTTTTTATTATTGAGGAAGTTATATGAAACCAGAAATTTGTAATAACAAGTCAACATTTACTGATACTAATACTTGGGCATACAGGTGCCTAATGCCCCATTTCAAATTTGGTTGTTCATAGATGGTTTGCAACTATCACAAGACGACGATGGGTAGAAGAGGAGATGGCTGCTGCATATGAAACTGTTATAAAGAAGCAGATGTCTGCCAATCAAGCAACCAAGTATTATAAAGTGAACAAGAAGTCATTGCCCTGGTAAATGTCTGGGGAAATCCCTATAAATGCGCATGTTGGGAACAAGCAATACTGTTTCCTGCTCATGAAATTGAGCTTGCTTAGTGCATGAAGCTGATGGCAGAATGGGGCTGGGGATTCACTTCTGAGGAGGTCAAAGACACTGTAATGGAGTTTATTCAGATTCACAGCATAGATACCCCTTCTGTGAATGGTCGTCCAAGGTATGACTGGCTACAAGGGTTTTTTACGCTGTCATGCAGACATAGTGCCTCGTAAGACTGAGCACCTCAGCAATGCTTGTGCAACGGCAGAGGACCCTGAATTCATCGCCTAAAGGTTTGAGCTTCTGGATAAGATTCTCATAGAGGAGAGGATAAAAGATTTGCCTGCCCAGTTATTCAACACAGATGAAACAGGCTTTGTAATGGACCCCAAAACAGGCACCGTTTTAACAGAAAAGGGATGAAAGAGAGTCAATCAGAGTATTGGGAGTTCGGGAAGGGAGCAGATAACAGTTAACTGTGCAGCATCTGCTAGTGGCAAGCTACTTCCACCCTATGTTGTCTACAAAGGGAAAAACCTCTACCAGGCATGGACACAGGGTAAACCTGAAGGTGCTGCCTATACAGTCAGTTCAAAAGGATGGATGGAGGCCCCACATTTTTTGGATTGGTTTGAAAATATTTTCCTGAACCACACACATGACATCAGTGACAAGGCAAGACTTCTTGTTTTTGATGGTCATGTATCACAGCTCTCTTTTGCCCTTGTTGTTCTGCTGCGACTTCTGGCTCACATGATACACCACCTGTAGCTACTTGATTTTGTCGTGTTCAGGCCTGCTAAACTGAAGTGGCAGTCCCTCCTCCTCAAGTTTTTCCAAATCCACACAGGACCAGTGGGGAAAGAAGGACTTTCCCATGATGCTTAAGGTTCCCAGAGATAAATCCTTCAAACCAGAGATCACCAAAGCAGGATTCAGTTGCACAGGCATCTGTCCTTTTAATGCCCAAATGGTCACTGTTGAAAGTCAGCCTTGTGTCAATGCTCAAACAGAACCCTCCACATCTTTCTTCACTCTAACTGCTTCATTGTCTGCACTGCCTCTCACTCTAGGACTCTCCTCCTCATCTCCCATTCCAGAACCGTCCTCCTCAGCCTCCACTCCAGGACCCTCATCCTCAGACATGCTTGTTTCCTTGTTGACTTCATCTGATTCATTTCATTCATTGAAAGACTTATTTCTCAAACTTCAGCAATACAAAGATCAGCTAGAATACAGCGATTTCGATATGGAGAGAGCCTCACAACAGATGAGAGTATCACCAGACTCATGGAGACATCTGCTACTAAGGAGGTTGCTACAGCATCCAGAGGACGTGGCAGATGGAAAAGAAAGGCGGAAGGCAAGGGTAAAAGAACACCAGTACAGGAGACACCATTACTACCACGTTCTTCTTTTCATGCTTTATGGGGCAAAATATGTGGATATAATAGTCATTACGTAGAGAAGCTCTACAAGAAATACATACCGGACATATGGGTATTGAAAAGTGCACAGAGCAAGCCAAGGAATGTATATACTGGCCCGGAATTAACGCTCAAATCAAAGACATAATTAACACATGCTCATATGGCATCGATTACAAAAATCAACAACCAGCTGAACCACTAATAAATCATGAAATACCTACCATACCATGGACCAAAGTAGGTACACACATATTTCACCTATATAGTCTCAGTAGTCTCAGTTCCCCTGTATTCGTCTTAGTTTGATTTGTAGCCGTCATAAACACTAACATTTCTTTCCTTTCACTTTCCAATACTGGCTCCAGTTTGTGTTTGTTCCATTTGTCTACATGTTCAAAGGTAAGTCGTTTGCACAATTCCCAGTGGATTTCCTTCCCACCCCAGTCATGTCTGTTTTTGCATTTCTTTTTAGACGAACTTGATGCTTATAACTTATAACTTATAACTTCGTCTACAGTCTACATTTGCTGTTTTCTTGGTCTTGTCTATCTGAGCTTTTATGTAAATTGATCTGATTGTGTTCTGGGGAAGAAAAAACTACAAGGGGGTCGCTATGAAAGCGGCAAATTTGTCAAACTGTTATTTATTTTTTACTAAGAATAAGTATTATTAAGTTTTTCAAAGACTAATATTATAATACACTCACAGATACTCAAGATGTCGTCCGTGCAAATCAAAGAAGTGTATAAGCCAGACGCAATGAAATTTAAACAAAATAAAATTTAAACAGTAAAATTTACAACCGCAAATTTCACTCTTTTCTAGTGACCATCCTGTATTAATGACACAAGAGTAATAATTGTACATTTATGAAGCAGAAAGATTACATTTAGGTTGCATCCAAATTTCATCAAAATGAACATAAAAATAAATGAGTTGAAATTGAAGAGAATTTCACTATATTTACCCATTTTCGCACACTAAACTCTAGGCTGATTTGTGATATCCAAATCTTGTTGTGAGCCCCAATGTAGGAGTTCTCGGGTGTCTGGAGTCACCCCTTTGGTACCATTATTCTTAGGTTCACTCTAACCCGGGGAAGTGGTAGAATCTATCATTTACAAAATATCTGCCGACAAAAATAATTAATCCTCCACTCTATAATAAAGCCTAATATGCATTTATATATTTATATATCAGGTTGGAAAGAAAGTAATGTTGTATCTTTTACTTCATCACTTTGCAGCCTCCTAACTTGTACACAGTTCTAGATTTTTTGGTGAATTGGTGTCTTAATATCTTGCTTTGCCTTTCAGATATAGTTCAAAGGTAAGTCGTTGGAAAATATTAAGATTAACGGTTTCAGCCGTCAAAAAATGGATATTAGTGAGGAGCATCTGAGACATTGCATGCTCTATGAATTCAAAAAAGGAAACTCAGCTGCAGAAGCTATAAGGAATATTTGAACTGTCTATGGGATAAATGTTCTGAATGATCGAAAATGTCAACGGTGGCTTGCAAAATTTCCTCTGGAGATTTTAACCTGTCAGATCGGCGACGTCCGAAAAGGCCAAAATCAATTGATAAAGACGCCATTAAAGACGCTGTGGAGACTAATCCAAAGTTAACCAGCAGAGAATTAGCTCACAATTCACTACAACCCATACAACAATTATTTTATGCCTTCACGAGTTAGGAAAGTTTAAAAACTTGATCTCTGGGTTCCCCACGATTTGACCGACGCTCAACGAAATCAAAGTTCCAGGAATCATCGAGAACCATTTTTGCAAATAATTGTGACTGGAGATGAAAAATGGGTTCTTTACAAGAATATTGGAGTATTCTTGTAAAGAACCCGTAATGGTTAGACCGAAATCAAAGTCCACAGCCTGTTCCAAAACAAGGACTACACCCAAAGAAGGTTATGCTCTCTTTATGGTTGGACATGAGAGGACTGATTAATTATGAGTTACTAGAGCCTAATCAAACAATTACAGCAGTAAAATACTGTTCACAGCTGGATGATCTAAGAATTGCTCTCTCAAAAAAACGACCAGAATTACTCAATAAGAAGGGTGTAGTGCTTCAACATAATAACGCAAAACCTCACACAGCAAAACTCACTCAGGAAAAGGTCATGAGTTTCAATTGTGAAGTTTTGCCTCATCTTCCTTATTCACCTCACATTGCTCCATCCGACTACCATCTTTTCCGGTCGTTGCAGCATCACTTAAACAATAAAATTTATGAAAATTACCTAAATTTGTTTTTTTCTAAAAAATCAGAGAATTGTTTTGAAGAAGGCATCAAGAAGCTAGTTGATCGTTGGACAGAAGTCATAGAAAATGAGGGAAATTATTGTAAAGATTAAAAATGCCCTAATGTGAATGTTTCAGATGAAATAAATGCGTTGGACAAAAACGACATTACTTTCTTTCCAACCTGATATATAACAATATATGTACTTCCATCCCATCATGCAAAAGTTAACGATTAAAACACATACCTTTTTCTAGACTCCAGAGGATTGATGGGAACCAGTGTTTTTATTGAGACGACATATTTAGGTGATTGCCCATCAAAACTTTCACCCCCCCTTACCTATATTACATTTGTAATATGAAAGTAACTCTTTACATATTTAGCCATTCATCATCTGATATGTCCACAAGGACTTGTGGTGCAACGGATAAAAGTGCTAAGTATAATCAGTTCTAAGTGACCGTCTTTTGGAGGATGAAGGTTCAATACTTAGTACAGGTGGTACTAAGAACACAATTACAAATTACTTAAGAGTTCTATCCAGTCTTGGCTGATGGAACAAGAGCAAGTTACCCTTGTGGATTAAGTAACGGGTTCTTTTTGAAACTTTGTACAGATTCCTGAGTTCGACATAATAAAGATTCCCAATTTCGACAAGATGCATCTGAGGAAGGTCGAAGGTTACAGCAGCTGAAACGTTCTGAGAATAACATCCAAGATGAAAACAGTAGTCTGAATAATCCAAATTATCAATCCTCATCTCAAAAATTCTTATCATAAATCATACTGCTCATATTTATCAGATGTTTATCTCAATGAATAAATGCAAAAGTTGGGTTGGTTTCTTGCACTAACGGTAAAGTGTTTTAACTTTACCGTTAGTGCCTTATTTCACGTTAATTGAACTTTACACAATAGACGCACCATCTATTTTATATACTGCTTTTGCTTGTATATATGCGATATCAGTCGCAAGGTTTACTAATTTGCATATTGATTTTGAAAAAGAGCATTTTATTAATTAACTATTATTTGTTATCGTTTTTTTAATTCAATTATTGTTTTGATTTTAATATACAAATAGTTGTGTTTCACGATATTGTTTTATTTTCTGGACAAATATTTGTGTTCAAATGTTCTTTTCTTTAGAGGGACTGACTTGATTTCCAACAAGTTGCGATCTATTTCTAAATTGCAAGTGAAAAGATAATTGATTTCGTCTTTCTTTTACTTTATTTGAGGTTATATTTAAAAATTAAATTTGTATCGAAATTAACAAAATTATAAAGTGTTAATGTTTGTTTATTTGAATAAATGAAAGATTTCGTTTCAGGTTTACAACAAAGTTACAAATGAAATGTTTATTATTTTAAATTACTGTTTCAAGTATTTCAAGTAAGCAAACTTGGCGAAGCGATAACAATCCGACTAAGCCAGCTAGTACTTTAATAAAAATAACAATCTCATCAATTTTATAAGAAATTAACAATAGAAACGGAATTGGCAGGTGAAAAGGGAAAGGGACAAGAAATCTTTATTTGATGGAACTGCGAAAGTCATAGCCCCACCTGTCTACATTGGTTTCTAAGAAAACATTGAAAATCGTTTGTAGTGAAAATCCTAGTTATGTATAACTGACCCACCCTTATTACAAAATTAATTTTTCACTTTCAAAGAAAGCAGATAACTCTAACCTATGTTGTGAGTAAAGTAAAAAAGTCAACTATAATCGAGGGCAACACAAAATCCTTTTTTTCGTTAGTTACTACACCGAGATGAAGGTGACACTATTTTCCCAGGATTACTCCATTTACCCTTGATCCTCACCTTATAATGTTGAGTGTTTAGCAAGAGAGAATCAAGTACCATTCTTTGAGACTCGACCAAGGATAGAACCATGGTCTCCCAGCTCATTAGCAAAACATTCTTACCATTATGCCAAATGGGCCAGCCAAAATGCTATAAAAAAGGGTTTATAATTAGTGAAATGATAGGTTGGAAAACAAAATGGATAAGATATAGTGGAAAAACAACAGCAGATTTCAGCCAAACTGCAAAGAGAAACAGATGAGCTAAAGTTGGCAGAAATCAGCCTTTTCTTATTTCAAAAAAATAACTTGCATCCATAAAAAGTAAATAAATTGAGTCTTTATTTTAAGGTAAAAGATTGATTTTAATTAAATCTAATCTGAAAATAAGAATGCAATGAGCTTGGCTAATCTTTCAATAATTTTGTTAATTTTTTCAACTAATTTTATTGCTATCAGATCTTTTTACAGGTTCGTGTCAGAGCCACTCAGTTTATCTTAATACTCAATGTAAAATGTCACCAAACAAAAAAAAAGCATTCAGATGAATTTCGAAAACAAGAATTGAAGAGATGAGAAAGAGGGGCTTGGAGTATAAACACATTTTTACCTTCTTAAACGAGGAAAAAATTGCTACTTCCTTTTCCACAGAGAAGAATTTGTAAAGAATATGAACAAACAGGTAATGTGGAAAGGAAGACAGGCCCAGGCTGTCTCAAACGATCAACAAGAAATGATTCAAGGCTGAAAATGACAGCTTTTTATTACACGAAAGACACATTTACAAATTTGACTCAATAATTCAACACCAAAGACGGTAAGTCTCTTTCTCGTAGCCAGGAAATTGAATGAAAATAATATATCAAGACGATTCGCAAAAAGCCTTTGTTATCACACGAGAATATTGGGGATAAGATGGGCTTTGTTACTGAAATGCAGCACCTTCTCCTTGGAATGTTTCAGAGAGTTATTTGGTAGGATACGTCGGGTTTTTCTCTTGTGAATGATGCTCCTGAACAGTGTCTTCCAAAAATCAGGTGAGAGATTCAGGGTTGATTGTCTTCAAACTAAGCATGGAAATAGGGAAATTATAGTTTGGAATGCATTTTCATCATTTCTTTTTGGTTAAGCATGTGTGATAAGAGCATAAACACCAAAGAATACATCTGTATTTTAGAAAAAAGCTTACTTGTAACAGTTAAAAAGTTGTTTCCTTCCTGTTTCCGGGAAATGTCTTGTGTCTGTATGATAATGCCCCAGCTCACACTGCAAAATAACCACAATGCTCTGGCCCATACAAAATCCAATCTTAACCCGATCAAGAACTTGTAGAGAACAGTTAAAAGAAAATTAGCTGGTAGAAAATTTGCAAACAAAAAGTCGCTCTTGAAGTCAGTAAAAGAAGATTGGCAAAATATCACTTTGCAACAATGTAAGAAGCTGACAGACAGCATGCCAAAACGAATAGCCTTGTTACAGAAGACTAATTGGAGGAGCTTTCAGGCAATTCGTTAATGTGTGTTTTTGTAAAGTTTATTCAAAATAAGCCAAGCTCAGTTTTATTGACCTTTTTTTTTCGAAATATATATTAAAAATTAGCCAGCTCAACTTTTTTGCCCGAGAGTGTATTTTCACCTTACATCCCACACTTTATGAGAAGGAAGATCCACCTAGGTGAATCATTATATGTATTGTTTGCTAAGCTATGCAGGAAGTGTGCTGTTGGATGGGATAAGTGAGTAGAGTTAGTATGTACATTCATAGCAGGGTTGCCATATGCCTTGCTGTCACATTTCCATTTTCCAGGGTCTTCAAACAGTTAGTATCTATTTAAAAATTTTTAATAACGTCTAAACTGTATTTCTGATGAGAACAAAACTTAAATACAATGAACAATATGTATTAAAAAATGTATGTCATTCAACTGAATGTCCCCTACTTGCCACACATTTCTGCAAACGGCTCACAAATGATTGCATTACATTTTCCAACATTTCTGGAGTTATTCTCAAACTTTATTCTTCCATAAATGACTTTTGCCCTGTCGGCAGGACTTAAAATTCGCCGACTGTAACCCCATGCAGAGGGGTAAGACATCCCCCCCCCCCCCGAAAATGGGGCCACCACAGGATACTGGTGGATAGGCATTCACCCACTTCGGCCCTTACTTTGGCTAGAGGAGAGGTCGGAGAGGCCCGATCCGATCAATCAGCTGGTGATGTCATGCCCTAGTATCTATAAGTTTATCCTCAACCATATTATTGAATCTGATTCTTCATAAAATCAAAACCTTATTTATCAATTTTATTTTTATTTTTCTCCCCAAATAGATACTAGGAGGTGGTGACTTAGGATCAATCACGTTGAGAGCAAAGAAGATTATCAGTGCCTAAGAGTAATGTTTTCAAAGAGTAACGTTTCTAAAGAAGTAATGTTTTTCTTGGAATGGTGTTTTCTGGGAGCAATGCTGATCTATCTCAGTGAAGTTTCCTTCTAAGAGTAAATGTTTCCACTTTCACTGTGAAATTTCCTTCTGATAGCAATGTATTCTGAGAGCAATGTATTCTGGTTATCTAAGAACAATGTATTCTAGGAATATAAATAATTACCCTACTTATGGAATTATATTTGCCAACTATATTTTAAACAACACAAAACTACTGGTATAGGTTTTTTTTCTGAAAACTGCATTTTTTAAGAAACCCTACAAGAAAAAATCAAGAGGCGCCACTTTGCCAAAATAATAACTATTCTAACACATTCGTGTTGTATACATCATGATAGCAAAACGTAAAACAAGATGTGTAAAATAATGATGCAGAAATACTACTGCATTTCTGCATCATTATTTTTATTTCTTTTTAGTGTATGAGTTTTGTTCTTATCAAAAAATATAGTTTTGACGTTATTAACATTTTAAAATACATGATGACTTTTTAAAGACTGTAGATCTAAACATTTCTAAAGGAAATGGCCACTTTGATGCCTTGTAGTGTGTTTGATGTAGAATTATCAAAAATATTATGATTAATAGACTTTACAATGAAATTTTTGTTGAAAATCATCATTTAAAAATGTCAGGAATATCATCTCGCTCATACATGTATTTTCATGTGTCTAGTCAATCTAGATTTTTGAGAAAATGCAAATCCACAAAGTTGACTACAAAAAGGTTTCTCTCTATTTTAAAAATTTTATTTCAGTTAGTTTGAAGAGATCAGGGGCTCCTTCCTTGAGCTAACATTTCATTTCTTTATGATTTAAATTTATATCCGAGGATTTTTTTAAGATAGACGTTGTTCTTTTTAGGATTGATATCTGTATTTCGTTACAGCTTGGTCTTCCAGGGATTGTGTCTAAATATTTTGCAATGTTCGTTTTCATTAGGCCAATTGCACTTACCGCAACCGGTATAATGTTTATTTCGTTCAGAGACCATGTTGCTTTTAAGTCATTCTTGAGGTCCTGATATTTGGTGATCTTTTCACGTTCGGCTCTATTGAGGCCATAGTCATTTGAAACGGTTACATCTGTAATAAGAGCAGTCCTTTCAGGTTTATTCTAGATAACAATGTCTGGCTTGATGGCTTTGTCTTTTATGTATCTGCTGCCTGTATGTATTTATCATAGAAAACTGTCACCTTTCCGTTTGATGTTTTGGGTGAAGGTTCATGTTCCCAGATGTTCGATGACTTGTTGAGCTGCATCTCTCTGCAGATTTTCCAATGGAGGTATTTGCATACTTTGTTGTGGCGGGCAGTGTAGTGCCCATCAGCTAGTAGGATCTGGCATCAAGACATGAGGTGACTTGGGCTCTCAATTGCTGAATTGCAAAATCTACACTGACCGTTTGTTTGGAGACCAGCCATTTTTTAAATACATTTGTGAGTAAGCCTTGGTCTTGTCCGGCTATAATAATTATTTCCTCATCAAATGGAAGTCTGCCATTCTTGAGTCACTGGAGTGAAGCCTCCCCGTCTATATATTCTTGGTATCGCTCTTTCAAGAACTTCCCTGCTCTCTGATGTTGTTTCCATCCTTGTTTTCTGGTTTCAATTTCCATTTTTGTGCAATGCTTTCTCTTCTTTCTCACAATCCGGGTTGCTGGTTTGTCATAGGTCTCATTATTTTTTCCAGCAAGACTCCACCAAAGTTTTCAGCAAGCTTTGTGGTCCCTCACCATTCCCATTGTCACATCTGTAGCGCTTCTGATGTACTGAACTATGCTTACTATGGTGGCTCTATAAGCATGCTTGATTTCAGTGAGACCTAGACCACCTTCTTTTCGTGCTAAGTATATCCTGTTCATGCATTGGTTCTGGTATATTATCCTATGTAATGCCAGAATTTTTCTAATCTTGGTATAGAGCCTATTGATGTTACATTGTGGTCAATCAATAATACCAAAACCATATGAAATGACCGGAATTGCAAGCTGGTTAATAGCCGTTATTTTATTTTTGGGGCTCAGTTCTTTTGATAGTTGAGAGCGGAATGTTGATCGTGTCCACCATTTTAGTGTTGACATTAGATTGAGCAAGGAAAGACGACCCATTCACTGGTAACGTGAGAATGTTCAATTTTTATCATTATGTTTGTCAATTGCTGTGGCAGTCCAAATGCCGGATTACTTGATGTAGCAGATGTCACTATAGTAGTAAAACTAGGTAAATGTTCCTTATTTTTCTCAATGAAGGAAGGGGGTTCACATGTTTTCATTAAAGCCTGTGACATGAAATGAATGGTGTCTTTAAAGCTGTTAGTATTGGGCAAATTCAATTGTTGTGATGGTCTGTTCGCTCGGTGCAGACATTTGATTTACTTTAAAAGTAGAAAAGTTTGTGATTCCGTTTTCAGGTAGCGAGGGCAATCGATTCGGTTCAGACTTATCATTAGGCTGGCTGATAATTTATGTTGCAGTGATCTGACTTCGTGCATCAGAGAACTGCTCTCCTGAAATCCTCATTTCTTGCCTTGCAGGGTTGGTTTGTGTAAACTGCAATACGTTTGATTGGTTCGGCACTACAACGACGTCACTCGGAATAGATTCGTTCGATGAACGCAGCAAGGTCACTAAGTCGTCTAGTTTTTTTGAGATTTTTGAGTAATACCTATGCTCACATATTTCGCCGGCCAAGGAATTGCAAGTTTCCAGGTCCCATTCTGCTTCAGCCAACATTTTATTTATTTCGTTATTAAGACTATTTATTTTTAGGAAATATCTTGTGATAAGGTCATTATACTTCAGGAAGTGAGAAGAACTCAGGTTATTACCCAGATAATCCAAACTGAAGTGAATGTTTCTCTTCCAAAGGTCTCTGAGAACAAGAAAAGTTCTAACGCCCTCTAATTCCGTAAAGTCCGTCATAATTGGACCGGACAAGAAATATAAAATAATTAAATTTGCCGTTTTTTTTTCATAAAATGCTCATGACAGCAAGCCCTTATTTACCTGCCTCCTCACTAGAGCAAAACTAGACATAAGGATGGTTTCCCATGTGAATAATATCCCGCTCCTCAAAAAGGCCACCCTAAAATGGGGCAAAGGTTTGAATTTTTTCAGTCAAGTTGGACAGAAAGTTTGTGTTTACTTTTCCTCTCTTGCGAAAAGTAAAAAAAAAACAAGAAATTCACGATAACGTGTTTTTTTATTTTAAAAAATTTACATGGTTCTTGCACTAACAATGTATGGGTTGGGGGGGTGTTGTAGTTCTCCTTCTGCTTTGTCTTTTAACCCACGTGTTACAATTTTTTTTTTTCAATTCTCCAATTCGGCATAGAGTACTTTACAAGTGTAACGCTTTTTTCTTTTTTTCTTTTCGCCTCGTGGAGAGATTGTTTTTCTTCTCTTATTTAGAACAATTACGTGTTTTGGATGCGTTTGTTATTTTTTTGTTTTTTTTTCTTTTTAACTCTCTTCTCCAAACCAGTCGCCTATCTCTTGCACAGTCTCCGCAAAATGTTTGGACTAAATTTACCTTGGAAAAAAGTTCAATTCTCGCACGTGAGAATGCAGTAACAATTGTGTAGATAAGTTCTGAAATAGAAATAGGGCAACAACTTTTGTGAGAAGGAACACAACAACACTTGTATATAATTTTAAAGATGTTTTACTAGGTGAGAAAAATGAAGGCATATATATTCAATGAAATGTTCAAAGTTCAGAAAAGAGGTAGGTTAAGATGGACTTGCGAAAACGTATTCACGAGAACTTATCAGGTAACGGGTTACACGTATATGCGCCTCAATTCTGGCTCTTGTCGTGGGGAAGTAAAGGGTTTTTGCGAGTGCCGTCTTCGTGGATTTTCGTTGCAATGCAAGCGAGCTGATGACAACTAAGGTTGGGAATCCGGAAACAAGGGTTGGCTAAATCTGAACTGCCGTCTAGGGTTCTGTTAAGATGTAGTCGATTCAGTCCAAGATAGTGGGTAACGGAGAGAAGTGGGAAGGCTCTCTCTGTGACTGCCATCGTGGGCTTTGTCACTGAGGGGTCCAGCCGAGGTCCTACTGAGTTGAAAGGAGCGGTTGAAAAGAGGCCAGAACACACCGTGCAAGCGTTTTACTGAGCCAACTCACGTGACACCTAAGGGGGTATGGGTTGGGATGCCTGACAGTCAATCTGTGAGCCCCTTAATATACAAGGCAGCAGTCAATCAGTGAAGGGGGAACGTTAATAAATTCCAACATTACATGTAGTTTTTTTAACTTACTACTCGAACTTAGGTTAGTGTATCAGTATGTCATAGCTGATTTGCTTACCTTTTAAACTTCTGGTAATTGTCTGCCTTAGCTTGTCCCCACTTCCTGTCCCCACTTGTAATAGCGTCCTATGTAAATAAAGTGTGTGTTCATTTACTCTCTGTCTCTGTTCTTAATCCCAGCCATCCTCGACCGGCGACAACACAACACGGTGTCAGCAGTAAGATGGCTTGGATTAAGAACAAACATACTCCAGTGACCAAACCAACCTCATGGGTCAACTCATTTGTCTGTGTCACAAAGGCCAATGGATCAGTCAGGCTATGTCTAGACCCCAAAGACTTGAACAAGGCCATACAGCGACCACATTTTGTGACCCCCACATTCGAAGACGTGGTTTCAAGGCTACACGGTGCAAAATGGTTCACCACGATAGATGTCAAATCTGGTTACTGGCAAATGAAACTGAATGAGAAATCAAAGGAATTGATAACATTTATCACCCCATTTGGTAGATACATGTTCAATAGATTTCCAATGGGAGTGAAGAGCGCCCAGGATGAATTCCAGCAAGCCATGTTTGAGAACTTTGGAGACATTAAGAATGTTCTCTCTATCTCTGATGACATAATCGTGTACCGCTTTGAAGAAGATGGTAGTGACCATGACCAAGCACTCAATCAGCTCCTTCAAAGAGCTAAGGAAAGGAACTGCAAATTCAACCCAGACAAGTTGGTGGTATGCACATCAGAAATACCATTCTTTGGCCACATCATATCCAGAGATGGTATAAAACCAGACCCCAAAAGATGCAACCCCCCCCCCCCCAAGGATGAGAAACAGCTATCCAGCTTCCTTCGACTAGTTAATTACCTCAACAAGTTCTCGCCCCATCTCTCAATACTGACAAAGCCATTACGAGACCTGTTGTCTAAGGACAATGATTTTGTCTGGTCATCTCAGCAACAAGCAGCATTTGACAGCATCAAAGAAGAAATCAAAAGATCTGCCGTACTGAGTTATTTTGATCCAAAGACACAAATCACGATACAAGTGGATGCTTCTGTTGCTGGACTCGGTGCAGCCCTCTTGCAGAATGACATGTCAGTTGCTTTTGCAAGCAAAACCCTATCTGGACCGGAGACACGATATTCAAATATTGAAAGGGAGATGCTTGCTGTCGTTTTTGGCCTAGAAAGGTTCCATCATTATGTATGGGGTCACAGGGTAACGATTCAGACTGACCACAAGCCATTAGAATCGATCGCACTGAAGAACCTGGCACAAGCACCTCCAAAACTGGCAAGGATGCTGCTAAAGATTCAAGGGTATGATTTTGTAATGAAATACAGCCCAGGCAGAGCAGTACCCATAGCTGACTGTTTGTCACCCAGATCAGGCAATCACATTGAAGGCATCGATCTCAGCATCCACATAATGTACACTCGTCTAAGTGCATCACCAACTCGCCTACAAGACATTAAGCTGGAAACCATGAAAGTGATGACGGGATAGCCATCAGATTGCTCCGGTTGCCCCAGTTGCTTACTCCCATACTGGAATTTTAGGGATGAAGTTGGGATCCAAGATGGTGTCCTACTGAAAGGCAACAAAATTGTCATACCCGTTTCACTCCAACCAGATGTTTTGCAACAACTGCACTTATCACATCAGGGAGTAGAAAAAACCCGGCTGCGGGCCAGAACTGCTGTTTACTGGGTAGGAATAAATAGAGTGTTTTTGCTTGATAAGACTTTTTTTATATTTTTTCAATATTCCGAATGGTCCATTTAGTGTTTCGGTCAAATTGCTGTAAGTTCCATGTGTTCCATTTTCTTTCCATTTTTGTGAGTACTTTCGATTTGATTCATCAAATCATCTTCAGGCGGTGTTAATTTTGGTTTCTTAAAAAATGTCTTTACTGTTGATTTTTTAATTATTATAACGGTCAGTAATTTACAACTTAAAATGAGCGTCTATAATGTTACATGAGAGCGTGATTACGTTCTAAGAGCATGCAAGATTCAAAAGTTTGATTGCTTCACCGTTAAGAATTTGATTACGTTCTGAGTGCGTTCAAGATTCAAACGTATAATTGCTTAATGGCTAAGAATTTGGTAACGTTTATTACTATGCTAGACACTTTAAAATATTGTGACTAGTTTCGTAATTCACATTATTGATTGTGGGATGTTTAGTTTTGATGTAGAGAGCTTCAAGAATTTTTAATCTTTTAGTGTTAGTATTGTGGTGTATTATTTTAGTATTATTAACTAGTATGTGTCTATATTGTGAAAGAGGGGCATGTTTGTTTAGGTGTTGGCAAATGAGCTAGTGTCAGAGAGATGTAAGGTTAATCTTCATGAAAGTGTTGTGGTTGTGAAACCGATGTAATAATAATAATCAGCTCAATAATTCCCACTACATAAATCTATTCTACTGTAACCAAATGCATCCGAACTTTAAATTGGATGAATAAGCTCTTAAAAATATAATACATCGCTGCATATCACTCATCAACTTTGCTAATAAAATAAGATTCATCATTTATTACAAAAAAATGAAAACATCGAACCATTAGGAAGAACCAATGTTATATATTAGTTTCAATGCCCCATGGGAGAATGTAGCTCCGACAATAACAATAAAACTAATTCTTGCATACCAGTTGAAGTTACGATCTCGGCAATCAATCTGGCAGAGACTGGGGAACTTTGGTGGCCTTTTATTTATCAAGATGAGATATTCGTCTACTGTTGCATAGCCGTCCCGGAATGGGCCGTGGCAGTTCTCGCTTAAACAACTGGTCATTTTTAACACCAAAAATGTATATGTTGCATACCTTTTAATTTCTCGTACCTTTACTTCTTCATCTCGATGTCGTCTAGTGATGGAATTCTTTCTTTTTTCTTTCTGCCGTGAACCTCGCCGTCCGTTGTGTCTGCAACAGAACCTTTATAACACAAATTCATGAGGCAACAATCTTTTACTTTGATTCTGTTTATTTCAGGCGTTAGTTATTGTCGCCGCCTGAGATGCTTAACTAACGTCAAGGGAGAGACCAAATTACTGCTTTATCGTAGTTAATTCCTATTTAAGTCCTTAGCCATTCGAGGAGTGGGGGAGAAGGAATCTCATGCCTGTATTATCTTAGGGAAATAAATTCCCATTTCTCATTTCGGACTAGATAGAGAAACACGTCTGTTCGATTTGCTTCCACAAAATCCCGTGACGTCACAGAGCTTCCATGCATAGGTGCACATTGACCCTTGATCTGAGGTCTCGTCAACGTGGTGACCCTGTCAACGTCTGTGAGCTCCGACTGTGAGAACAGCCCCATTTTGCACTCATTCAGGTCCACCCGCACTAAATCGCGCAAGTCAAACCAACGATCTCCAACACATACACCCACCTCAAGATGCGTCCGTTCCCACAAGGCCATTATCCAACACTACCTGAGGCGCCCCACCTGGGGAATCTTGCAGGGCTTCTCAAGCCATTTTTAAAAGGGTACAGTGCTCCTTCTTTGGGGTGCTGGCTTGACTCTCTCCACCTTCCAACCTTGTGTCACACCTTCCTGCAGTGGGAAGGAAGTAAATCATGGGATTGCTGTACCAATTAAACAGTAAATCCTTAAATTATTAAATAATATATATAATTATTTCCACAATCAGACAACGCCGCAGACCACAACCTATGAAAAGAAACAAACCGGAAGTCCTAGACTCGAGTTTCGCCCTCCTTTGGGCTCATCAGTAGAACACATCCGAACTCAGGATTCGAAACCCGAGTTCGGATGTGTTCTACTGATGAGCCCAAAGGAGGGCGAAACTCGAGTCTAGGACTTCCGGTTTGTTTCTTTTCATAGGTTGTGGTCTGCGGCGTTGTCTGATTGTGGAAATAATTATATATATCATCTCACATTCAAAAAAAAAAAAAAAAATAATATATATGATTTTCAGCCATCCATGCACAAAATTGCAAAAAGGTTTTTTAAAAGAGATATTTTGGCTAAAGACCAGTCAAAAAATCAAGTAGGGATACCTGGAGAAACTCAGAGGTTACTCCACGCTCCACAAATCTCCCCAAATCAAGTCGATGGATCATTTTATTTGTAGAGTGGGGAGTTAGTGTGAGTTGAATGTTGAGATGGGAGATAGCCAAATTGTTGAGTCGGCCGTGTCTGTACTTAACTGACTGAGCTGGCTTGAAAGGAAGAGGAAAACGTACCCAAATAAAATACCAACATCTTCTCTACAAGAAAATCGACTTTATTTAACAGGAACATAAGAATGTAAGGCCAGTTGGTTCGGCAGGCATGTATTAGAGTAGAAATGTAATTGAGTACAGGTTGGTTTTGAGTGTGAATTTGTATCTCGGCTTCATAAGAGGCGAGATAAAAATGTATGTCTGTCTACACCGAGGTCTCGACTGGAACTGATCACATTTGCGCGCGAACTGATTTAAATGGAAATGGAAAACTACGCAAGTTTTAGCAGTGCATGCACACGAGATTACATGTAAATACAAAAGAAAAGATTTCCATTATGTAACTGCTACAACTTTAAGCTTCTATATAAAACACAACACCTTTTAGAAAAAAGAGAGGGTTATTACATGCGAGATGGCATTGGATCGGTTGGAATTGAACAATCAAAATGAGGCCAGTGCCATCCTAATGTATAAAGGGTATATGTGAAGGAGAGTCCGAATACAACGTCTGTGGGTTGAGTAAGGTTTTAGCTTCATTCTCTTGGTCAATTTTCTTTTAACTCTTTCACTTTCCACGACGCTCGGATTACACAATGTGTACAGGCAGCCCACCACAGATAGAAAAATGAATTGGCAATTGTTAACAATTTTCAACAGAGAAAAACAAATGTTGGACCGATTAGTGACAGTTATTATCTATATTTTTGTTTCATTTTCGATTTTTCAGTTGTTCTACGACCTCGAGGTTTCACTTCGAGTAACATACGGTGTCATTATGAATACGGCAAGTTTACAAGACTGAGAAATCATAGATAAAGCATGTAAATAAAAGCGCTTTAAAATACTTTAAGACACAAAATAAAAAACAGGCAGGTAGGTTGAAAAGTAACTTTTCTTGCTTGACTATTTGTTTTTTAACCCCTTTTTTCTCTGTTGGAAATTTCAAACAATTAGTTTTTGAAATCCGGAACATGAGGTCGCATTATTTCATTGGTCAGTTAAACCAAGGTAGATAAATTTGATATAATCCAAAGGAGATTGTGTGAGATTAGAAAGTTTATATGCGAGAAGGGCGAACGTGAGAAAAGATATTAGCTGGTATAAGCTTCTCTCTTTCTTTCTTTCGGCTTATTTTTCCTTTTCTTTCCTTTTCATTTCTTTCATTCTTCTGTACTGAAAGAATGGGGAATCACTAAAATCAATTGCTCTCTAGCAGAGCGTCCGTGAAATTATAAAAACGTTTTCGACCAGTGAAAATGAATTCTGCTTGTTAGAAACGATAGTTAACAAGCCTATGCAAAATTAAAAAAAACAGCAAACTCGACAACCCAAAATCAGACTTCTTCTAGGCGACACAATGGCCTGCCTCGACTCTCTGTGGAAATGATAACAACAACAACAACAACAACAACAAACAGCACCCAACCAAGGCCGGGCACATCCCAAGAACACGACTCGTGCCAAAGTCGCTAAAGCACAACTACTCTCTCCAACCTAACCCTAAAAGGTAAACACACACACAGACACACATGCACAACCTTGAAAGAAAAATGTGCATATTTCTAACACTCGTGTCGTTTCCTTATTCAAGAACTTTAAACTTTCAACTTAAAACTTTCAACTTTTCCAAAGAATTTTATTAATTCAAGATATGTAAAATTGCTAATATGTAAACATGTTTTGTTGCAAACTTTGTTTTCTTTCTTTATTCACAACACTCTTTTGTTGCATTTGACACTTGCTAAATGGTGACCCTTTCATTCTCAATATTCATAATATTCATGTTTTTATGTATTTTCCTCATTCGCCATTTTATCACATATATCAATTCCAAAGATGTGACTGTCGTCTAATAACCCTCTCTAGGTCAGTTGACACGTTACAAGATCAGTCTATCGATTCTGAAGCCAACAGCGTCATTCTATTGGTCAAAATCTTGTAACACATTCATTTTCCACTACGGATTATAGAAGCTGTGAGATTTTGTAGCAGTAGCAGCTACAAGCAACAACAAACTGCAGTTAGCGATATTTTGAATCTGTGCTTGACTTTTAAGCTGGGCGCTGATTGGCTCAATTTGCCCAATCAGAAACAATCTTTCATACGAACTTAGATGGGTATCTGTGGTAACAAAAGACTGCATGCCACATTCTTTTTTTGAGCTACAAGACGGCACAGCTATCTCACTCTTGCATGGCGCTCCGTTCAACTTCTTTCTTTGGCCCTGGGTTCGACAAGAAAACCCAAGGATCCAACATGGCTACAGCTGTACACACGTGGACTTAGCAATGTAACATATAGACACAGTATGACTTTAACATGTAGTAGAAGCATGCGACAGCAGCAACACATTTTGAATCTGTGCTTAATTTCTAAGCTCGATGCTAATTGGTGCAAGCATTTAACTTCCTTTCTGGCTTGCCCAATCAGAGGCCATCTCTCAGGCAAGCTGAATACACAACCGAAGTTGATAAAAGGGAGCACCAGCTCGACTCTCTTTTTCCAACCAGGAGACCGCACAACGAACTAACTCATCCATAGTGTTTCTTTCAACCCCTAAACTTCTCTCTTGGGATGCAACCAAACCCCTCCTGGGCCATTTTCCCCCTAGGTTCGACTTCGACAAGAAGACCCAAGTATTCAACATGTAGACTTAACACACACCCACATGCCTACATGCACACATAGACTTCCACATCTGTGTACATAAACACATTCTCATATATGAACTCTTTTCCTTGCCTTACAAATAGGGCATTTATTGTATCCTTTATATATGAACTCTTCTCTATTCAGGAAACAGGACATTTATTCAACAAAACATGGACTCTCTAACCTTTCGTATTCGTTCATACACATGGACTTATTTATTTACTAACACCCTTCTCTTTCATTTCATTCATTTATACCACAACGAAGATGACTCAATAAAGGTGTTTTAAAAGTTAGAATGAGACTTTGTCTTCCTATTCTACAATTTTACTTATTATATTTGTTTATTTCATTTACTTTATCTTGTTAATGAGGTGATGACTATATTAGTTACTAATCTTCACTCTTTTTAGTTCAATGTAAAGTTCTCAGAAATTAAGCCCCCTCCCCAATCCTGGGGCTAACACTTGATCTATATGTGAGATATATAGATATCTGAGTGTTCAATTAAAGTTCTCCTTTACCTCTCAAACATTGAGTTAGTAAAGAAGTGAAGAACATTAATTTTCCTTTCCCAAATTGACTAGTTAACTATGGTATAGTATATCTTTCTTGTGGTCTCTTGGTTTTACCGGATTCCAAGACAAGAATTCATCTAGTCTGGTTGTGTATCCAGCTCAGTGATGTTTGTTGAGGTCACATCACTAGGAGAATGTGCACTATTTCTCATATGAGCCAGTGTGTAGCCGTGTCGAGGGATCTTATTTGGGCTTCGAATACTATGTTATTTTGAATATTTAGTCATGGTTTACTTGTAGGGCGAAGTATTCTCATACCAGGTTGTCCTGTCGAAAACATTCGAGGATAGTGTCTAGTAGGTAATTTAATCTAACCAGTGTGTCTTAGTGTGTTATTTTAAATAAGATTTATGTGAAAATGCTGAACCACACATTTCACTCTTTTTTTTTCAATTTTCTTATCTTTTTTGTGTTTGTTGAGGATGGGGCATCTTACCGGATGCCAGACATTCACCCGCTATTTCAGAGACTCCACCCGAGAGATCTTTTTAAAGACCAATGTGCATTGCTAAATTCACCAACAGGGTGTTGTGAATGAAAGGGAGGAAAGTATAGTTAACAAACAAAACATATTTAAATCAATACAAATTTACAGTGAAGTGAAAGGTATTTTGAGTGAGTAAATTGTTCGTTTAGAAAAATGAAAAGCTCTCATGTTTGTTAGAATGTTCCAGTGGGTAAGACGCGGATGGTAGAAGTGTGTATGTCTATATGTGTTTTTTTTCAGTGTGAATATGCGTGCGTGTGAGTTCATGAGACATTGTATGTATGCAGTCTTTGTTAGTGTGTGAATATGCGTATGTGTAAGTAGAGTAGTAGTTTCTTCTGTATGCATGAGTTGAGTAGTCATATTGTCGCTCGTAGTCTCGAAAGGCAAGCAGAAGGAGATGAGCATAATATTCTGTCTTGCTTCGAGGTCCGTTGGACTCTATCTTCTTCTTTGGTCGTCAGGTGTTCTGCTTTTATTATAATTTAGCATTTCACACTTGTCCGCTAACTTTATCATTTAGAACAAACAGAAATCATTTTCATTAGTCGAAAATGTAAAGTTCATACATCTATGTGAAATCATGTTTTTCTTTATTTTGGGGATGACAAAAAGGAAAGAGTAAGCTAAACGAACGAAAAAAGATAGTAGCTTATATAAGCTAATAACTTTTTATGTTCATTTGCATCATATCTCTAGTTCTCAACACTTGACCAAGGGAAGAGTCTATCGAGCATGTGTATGCAGTGTGAAGTATGGAAGTGAAACCTGGCCAGTAAAAGTTGCGGACGTGAATTGCATGGAGGCAAATGATATGATAATTGTTCAATGGATGTGATGTGAGTCTCCATTACTGCTCTCCATGCAGCCCGGTCCAGACGTCTGATATCAGTCAGGTCGCATGCAGTCATATCGCTTCTTGAACCAAGTCTTCCTCAGTCTACGTTGCTCCCTAGTTCCTGGGGATATCTAGACGCGTTATGGAGTTGATGCAAAATGTAGCACGCTGCACATATTTGAGTTGAAATGTTCGCACAGTTTTATAAGAGACTTTGTGTGTCTTGCATGATGCAAAGTCTCGAATAATATCTGTAAAATCTAATACTACTAATTTGTCATAATTTGCCGACATTCGCACGGGACGAGTAAACTGTGATCCAGACATGATAGTACATAGTCAATTAAGTGTTAGTTTAAGTTTTAAGAATGAGTGCTCTTGCAATCAATTGGTAATTGTTATATCCACATATGTTGCCCGATAAAGCATGAAAGGAATAATAGGGGACTTGTTGGCACATGTTCCCTACACTAAAAAACTACGGTGCAATTCGCCAAGAAGCAAACACACATTACCGGATGTAGTCTAGACAGCTAGAGGCCAAGTGACAAGAGATCAGCCCACACAGTTTGTGGTGGCGGAAGTAGGGCAACCAATCAAATTGGAGGAAAGCCTGTTGCTAGGCAAACGAAAGGTCCTAGAAAATAGAGGGAAACATGATGAGACGGATTTCAGGAGCGAACAAGAGAGGAGGTATCAAGATTTAGTGCTCACACCGCACTCAAATTGAAACAATATATCCCCACATACAAAAAAAGTGGAATTCAAAATTTATCGACTGAGAAAAATATAGCAAGGATCTACTGCTGTCTATCGGACATCACAAAGAAAAACTCAGTCCGACAAAGTTGACCACACCAGAAGTCAACAGTTTCCTTTCTTGATACGAGATTACCTATAGCTCACCACACAAAAGAAAACTATCTGCAAAGGACGAACATCGGGATCTAAAATTCTGTGATAATATACTTCATGTAGTCGACAACTGCACACTAAAAACTATCAGTGAAAGACGGACATCAGAATAAAACGATTCTGTAATATCTTCCACAGTGTGTCAACTATCACACGAAAAAACACAATAAAAGAAAAAAAAATTCCATATCTTTAATTCGTCCCAATTTGAACTTTCATATTTGCCAATTTCTTTGACTCCTGACTGATCAACCATTCTAGGTCTTGAACTTTTAGTTGATAATTTTGAAATAATAAACACTTGTTATGTTTGCATAATATCGCCTTTGTTGATTCTTACAAGTGTCTTATTTTTTATGTTTGTAAATTGTGATTCTAATGTGTCCTGTTCTTTTCTCTCCCATGATTACTTTTTTGTCTCCTTTTCATCGTTTTAATTTAAAAATATATAAATAAATAAAAGTCGTTTTGACTAACAGCGAGTCTAACATGTGATTCGCAAGCCAGATTAAAACACAAAGGATAGGAGACGTGTGGTGTGAAAGTAGCAGGGAGTTTTCCAACCTTACACATTATTAACATTCGTGGCTGATTTAAACATTGGTAACATTGGTGTCAAAGTATCACATTTATAACATAATCATAGACAACAAGTAAATATGCAAGAATATGGCGACATTAGGAAACAATGACATTATAATATAGAAATAAAGTATCCTCTGCTCTATAATAAAGAGCAATGTGTATTTATTTGAATATTTATATATATATTTACTAGAAGAATAAGTAACAGGACAAGTAACATTAATTGACCAAACAGAAGTTTTGCACTACTTTTATGTGTGTGTCCTTACACAGATTAAACTCAAGATATAAGGAGTCTCTCTGGTGATTGCTGTGGTTCCTAAAGGGGTCTAGAGTAGTCCTTCAGACGACTGATAAAATTAATGCCCCCTGGAAGCTGCTTAGTCAGTGTGTGATCAAATCATGAGAAAATTAATGTCATTATTTATAACTGCTACATGCTCTATTAAAAAGGGGCAAAGCAAATTGGACTACAACAATAAAATTATAATGCATGAAAATGTTTTAAAAAACAAATTTAAAAAATGTTTTCTGATTTCTCAAAATTAAAAAATAATTTCGATTTAATGTTAATAAAAACTTCAGTTATTTCATATTTTTTACTTTGTTAATTTATTTAATAAACTGTTTTAACATTTAGCGCTTTAATAATTGAAACGAGAAACTGGAAGAACTTTTATCAATTTCGAAAGATAAAACCATTCTTAGTAAGGTATATATGCATGTCTTCAATTTAGCAAATCACTACTTCAATCAGCTGAAAACCACATGGTCACAAGATTTTATTCATATAGATATTTCTAAAAAGTGGAACGAACCCTTAAAGCGAAATTTAGTTTTTGTACAAAACCCTTGGAAACAAAATTGGAAATCAGATTATTTGCAGACGACACCCTTTTAAGGTCAAACATTTCATTCCAATTATTTAAATCAGGTGAAAACGAAGAAAAACATTTTTATTTATCTCCCCCTCTTTTTTAATAAAAGGTCGACGTTAACAATGTATCGACATTTTGATTTTGATTTTTTTTTAAATCACAATTTTAAATTAAAAATAATACAGTATTATTGTACAGAGTGTTGCAGCAAAATCCGACACTTGACAAAAATAAAACGAAATAAGTAATAAAAACAAAAGTTTTATATACAGAGAACCGACAGTTTATTTAGCAACACTTAGAGTTATAGACTACATTATTTTTCAATGTAACCACTGCCGGCAGAGACGACCATCTAAAGGTGGATGTGAAATGAGTCACACACTTTGGCGACCATGTCCTTGTATGCCTCCACGATGGCAGCCTTCAGAGAGTCGACTGTGTTGTGGGCATGTTTTTTGGTCTTGGCCTCGATCAAGCCTTAGAAGAAATACTCAAGGGAGTTTCAGTCGGGTGAGGAGGGTGGCCACAAGACTAGTGGGGTGGAATATTCTTGAGCAGCAATGCCTGGGTCGTCTTGGCCGTGTAAGCAGAAGTGAAGTCCTGCTTGAAGACATAAGGGTATCTGGAAGCGATTTCGTCCAGCTCGAGCTTCACCACGCTCCTCAGCACCTCCTGGTATATATCGGCAGTGACTCTTGAGCCCTTTTGAAAGAAACAACAGAGGCATGACGTCACCCTTGCCAAAGAACATGACAGAGTGAAACTTTGTATGCTTAACAACAGAAACCTCCTTTATATCTTTGCAGATCTACCTGTCGTTCTAACAGGTCAAAATTCTTTTCATCATCGGACTCGTGCTTGAGCTTGTTCAGCAAAGCCGCCGCCTTGACCTTCTGCGACTCCTTGGAAACATTTGTGATGAGCATATGGTGAGACTTGCGGTAGGAGAAGTAACCAATTTCCTTCTTGATCGTTCGGTAGATCGTCAACTTTTGACAGCCATGTCGACGGCGATCTTTTCATAGCTTTGGCTTTGGATTTTGCCGCAACACCCTGTAGATTAACACCAAGGAGATTCTACATTTTTAAAGATTTTAGCATTAAGATAGTTGACATTTACTTATAAAAAGTGATTTAGCAAATCAATGCTTCAATTAGCTCAAAATCATACTTTGTCTTCTCGTACGTTGTCAGCATTGCACCTGTGTGCTGCTATCCTGCCAGACTGGGGACAATTTCGTTACTGCAAATAGAAAGCCATATCACATGCTTTTCACATGAATTATTCAATGAATTAATTCAACACAGGATCTTTTAGAAGATGAATGATTTATTCATATCGTCTGCAACTTGATTGTCCAGTGAGATGCAAAGTCAAAGGGGGAGAGAGACAGAAAGAAAGAGTGAGTGACTCATTTTATAAACGCATGCCGTAAATGTAAATTGTGATGATGACTGATCTATTAAAGACCACCCATCGTCATCATTTACATTTATAGCATTATATTGCATTACTCTTTATGCAATTGGTGGGTATGTCTACTCATATAAATATTAGTTAAAATATGCTTGGTCAGATGGATTTGGTCTGATGTTGCAAACAGGATATGTTCTAGACAGGGGTCACAGTGTGGTTACAGACTCGACCCTGCTAGGAAATGTTGGGTTTAAATGAGAAAGGAAGTGATAATTATTAGTCAGAAATTATGTCAGACAGATGATTGAGAGTTGTGGTTGCCAATCGTTGTGTGCGTTTACATGTGTGTAAAAGCATAGGCATGAAGATATGCCTTTGCTTTATTAGTGAGAGAGTGCGTATATGTTCATTTCGGCTGGCACCATGTGCGTTTAGCAAGTGCATGTGTTTAGAAGTCCATGAAAGTCTCTTGCTGTGTGCTGTTTGTCGAGAATCTGTTGTCTCCTAACCCCTAAGGGATAGGCTGACATATGAACCTGTGTTGTCTCTTAAAGAAGAACAGAAAGACAGAAAAGCTGTGTGTTTGGGTTTTTATAGTATGCGATGGCATTCTCTGATTGGCTGAACGACACAGCTGAACTAAAGCAACGTTGATCCTGGTCAAAGAGTAAATGGATGACCGTTTGATTATATAGTGAAGTAAGTTTAAATATGCTAGTGATGTAAAAAAGACAATTTCTCTAATTCACTTAGAATAGGTCTGAATCCATTTCTCTACCCCACGCAACTAACTATGGGTGAAATAGTAAGGTAGACTGAACTAGGAGAAAGAAAACTATGATAGTGCTTCTCTGCTTAACCTAGCATTGGCTTGGAATTATCCCTGCAACTAGATTCAAGCAATGCTTGCTCAGAAGTGCAGTTACAGATTGTGCAACTCTTGCTTCAATATAACAAACACGGACGTGCTAGACGCACACCTAGTGAAGAGGCGATGACCACACAATTGTTAAGCTGAATCACAACTCACCGCTGATAGAAGAAAGTTCCTTCATGTAAGCTGCCACATAACCCCCTGCTTAGCCGATAAAACAACAAACATGTTATTGATTGTAGCATCAAATGAGATTAAAATGTAAAGAACATAAAAATGAAAAAAGTAGATTATATGGTTGATAAACTTGAACAAGAATTTCTTTGTAATGCTGCCAAAGGCAAAATGTCTCTTTTGTTGAAGAAGAAGCAAACATGTAATAATCTGAAGTGCAAAGATAAAAATGTTCATTTGTTCAAAGGTGAAAAATGTTGATTTGCTGAAAAGGTGAAAAATGTTGATTTGCTGAAAAGGTGAAAAATGTTGATTTGTTCAAAGGTGAAAAATGTTGATTTGTTGAAAAGGTGAAAAATGTTGATTTGTTCAAAGGTGAAAAATGTTGATTTGCTGAAAAGGTGAAAAATGTTGATTTGCTGAAAAGGTGAAAAATGTTGATTTGTTGAAAAGGTGAAAAATGTTGATTTGCTGAAAAGGTGAAAAATGTTGATTTGCTGATAAGGTGAAAAATGTGGATTTGTTCAAAGGTGAAAACTGTTCTGTTATTGCATAAAAATCTTCATTTGTTCAAAGGTGAAAAATGTTCTGTTATTGCAAAGTGCAAATGTTCATTTGCTGAAAAGTGAAAGAATTACAAATGTTTTCAAAATGGAACAAGGTTCATTCAAAAAGAGAATTTTACACATGCAGGTGCAAAATTTCGGAGTGGTAGTTAATTACTTCCGGAAATGGAAATGTTCAGATCCTCTAAAGCTGGCTGATCCAGAGCCATTTGACGGGGGTAGATGAGATAATGTGTCTGCAGCAGTGTTCTGTGAACCAAATACATGCCGTATGTTACTGGAAAACTGGGAAATGAAGTCCAAATGTTGTGATTCATGAGGAGAATACTTGTCCGGCTTAGCACATAGCACGAACATAAGTAGACGATGATCAGTATAAAAAGCAAATTGCTGACCTTCCAACACGTGGTGAAAATAATGTATCTGCAAGCTTTTTCTTTGTCTCGTAAAAGTTATCAAGTGAAACGAGTTCATCTTCTTTTTTCTATTCTTCAACAGATCCGTCAGAGGAGTGAGCATGTCAGCACAATGTGGAATGAAACGTCTATAATAGTTCAAGAAAATGTCATTATTGACTTGATGAAGTTGGAGGATGTAGATCGATCAGAGCTTTGACTTTTTCAGAAAGGGGTGAAATACCTTCCGAGTTTACTACATGTCCTAAGAAAACAAAACTTGTGGCACCAAAAGTACATTCAACCGGGTCCATCCCAACATGATAACACTGCAAACGTTCAAAAAGAATGCAGAGATGTTTTAAAAGTTCCTCCTGTGTGAGCTAGCTTTAAGCATGTTGTCTATATAGTTATGAAAGCCATAGTAGAATGAGCAGGTTTGTTTATCTCAAAATTCAAGTCTGTTAGGTCAGCCACAGAAGCAATAAAAAATACAGGGCTAATAATAATAATAATAAGCTGTTCAGAAGCTTTTCTACCAGATAATGACAGGTTAGTGCTAGAATCTGTTAGTCTTCGTTCACCATCAAGTAAAAGTAAAAGTGGTGCAAAAAACAGCACCTAAGATGGGGTGGTGGAGATGTAAGCGATGATAAAGATGCACATGAAATCTCTGCATAGTTGCAGGTTCAAGGATCGTGCAACTTGATCAAACATGAGAAAGATTAGAAACCGAGGTTGAAATCAGTCATCCATGTGATTGTACACTGTAGAAAGCATGGAGCACAAGTCAGTGTGTGCTGTTACATGTATGGAGGGAATGCACCTGTATATGCACTGTTGCGATTAAGTGCATGTGATTAATGCATTGTGGCACGTAAGAAGTGTATGTAAGCGATATGCACTGTGTAGGAAACTTCCCTGTTTTAACGATTTCGATATGCCATGGACAACAAAATTTGTCTAAATCTGGAAAATCTGTGAAAATATAGTGCCCTAACCTCAAATAGGCACAAAAAATAACGTGCATGGGAAATATCATCTGTTGAGATAAGGCAAGAACTAATATTTAAAAAAATATAGAATTAACTGAATTATGAAAAATGGGTGCGCAAAAATAGCACGTGGATAGTCAAACATGGCTAAATTGAAAATGGCATACATATTATGTAAAAATATGTGAAAAACGTTAATATGGAACCATAATCCTTACAACAGAAGTCTACGCCCTACAGGATGACTTAGAATTATAGTTATTTAAAAGCGATTAACATTACAATTCCTGAAAATCGCAAATAGTTTTACTTCAATCGCAATTTATTAGCAATGGAAAATGTACTTTGTAACTAAATCAACAAGATTTAATCGCTATTCCCTATTTAGTATTTATACATACGTGCACCCAACTCTTAGTGAGCCATGATGACAAACCCTCTTAAAACTTCAAATACGTATATCTTATTTTCATTAAGTGTTTTTTAAATTCGATTTAACAAATACCTGAATTGTTTAGTTATGAATATATCCGACTGAAAACATCGAGTGTGTGTCTACCTCGCCCCCAATTAGTTTTAAATAAAATTATATTAAATCAAAGAATATATTTTTTGTTTTTAATAATAAAATGTAAGTCAAGAATTTTGGTATATTTAGTATGCAACCTCTCTCTCCATTTGCCTGTCTGCCTATCTCTCTATCGCTCTATATATACCTAGATCTCTCTCTCTATATATATACTACAAAGGAGAACGCCTTTATGTCTGTGTGAATGTTTGTCCCTAAAAACGAAAACATACTAGGGAGTGTACCTTAAATACAAGTGTATTTACATGTACAATTTGCATTTGAACATAATGGGAGTAGTCTTGCATCTCTAGCTTCCCCTTAAAAGAGCTAATGACACCTTTTTTAGATGTTACACAATGAAATTAATCTATTTATAAGCGTTAGGTTGATAGTATTAACATAGATCTGAATAGCTCAGTGGGTAAGACATTTAGCTGATAACATCAAGGTTGCTGTTTAAGTAAACTCCCCTTAATATGATTTTGTATATGATGCTATTCCACACTTTAACCCGAGCAACGCCTGGTAACCCTACTAGTACACATATATTATTTGCATACTATACAATTAAGATTTCAGTGCACAGTATTCGTGTTTCACGAATTGACCATAGCCTAGTCTGAGGACTAGCAGAAAAAAATAGCTGAAAAATGCCAAGGAATTCTTTAAAAGTCTCAAAAGGATCCGATCACTACCGGTGCTTCCCCTATCATAGTCCCCTCCCACATCAAGGTTGCTACAAAAGAAAACTCTCCTTAATCTGCTGTTCTATTTGATGCTATCCCACACTCTAAACCTGGCAACGACGGGTAACCCTCCTAGTAGGAATATAAATTATATTCGTTGTACTTTAATTATAGTATACACAAGAAAAGCTAAGTAAATGAGGTTAAGTTTTTCTGAATTTTTAATTTTTTATACTGTAATATCTTATATGGTTTTATCTAGGTGATTGTGTGTTCCAATGTATATGGGGTAATATGGTGGTAGATATATTTGTGTGCGTGTGTGCTTATCTTCATTTAGAGCTTCTATGTATGTGTCTGTTATCAGGGTTTATGTGGTTACTTAAAAGCACATGTGTGTATATGTATGCCTATTCGAAGGGTTTTTGATTTAATATGTGAACTTTTAGTTGACCGTGTAATAAGAAATATAATTTAATAAATTGACGAGAGGAGTTAAGGATTATATTAGAATATTTGGTATGTCTGACACGTTTAGCGCCTACCCATTCCAAACTAGATTTCACAGCGTGAAAGTTACTGTCTGGGCAATTTGACCGATTTACTATCGAAGCTGCTTATATTATCAATCCATATGATGATCTCAAATTTCTGCGTCTGTTGAGCCTATTGCAAAACTTATTTTCATTATTAACTTTCGGCCCTGACGAAACATAGAGCTTGCTGAAACGTAATTGCATTTGCATAAGCTATTTTAAATGTTTATATAATGTATATATATATATATATATATATATATATTGTGTATTTAGGCAGCATTCTTTCATTTATACAAACATTGTTAAACACAACATAATTTTGCTGTTTAATTATACCTTTTTTATTGTTTTATTTTTCTAATAATCTTTTTAGTTTTAGAATCAAAAAGATTAATAATATTCAATATGTATCATGAGTACTTCCGTTTCTTTTTCAAATCATCTTCAGGTGACAAAAATAATGAATAAAAAGCTGGAGAAACACAAAAACCAACAATAAATAATATTATATATGAAACTAGTAAAAATATTTTAAAATGTTTAACAGATACAATTTATTCCGGGATGCTAATTCGATCACTCTCTCGGAAAATAGATTGTAAAGTCTTTTAATAAAATACAGCGTTGTTCTTGTTTTGGAATTTTTTTTTACATCCAGATTTTTATACAAAGGGAACATGTATTAATCTTTTTGATGTCAAAAATAAGAAAATTATTCGAAAAATTGAAAAAGGTGTAATTCCCATATCTCTCATATATATATATACATACAGACATGACACAAACACTGAAACCTTCAGAGATGTAAAATGGAAAAAAAAACTGCAATCGAGATGCATTTCCTAATCTGCCCCCCAGTATGTGTGTGTATGTATGTGGAGAGGGCATTGAAAGCAACAACAGCTAAAAACAACCTGGATGATGTGCTGATGATAAGTAGTAAAACACATTAAAATAATTTGAAAAATGTTTATTTCATTAAATATTAATCTTGGTAAATAAAAAACAGGCAAATTTATCAATAATAATAATCATAATTTAATTGAGGTGACAGATCCATATCTTCTTCATGCAATTTATATTGTACTTGCATATTCTTTTTCAGAGCGATGTTCTTATTAGATGTATCAGTTGGATTACTCTTGTGTTTAAATGGTCTTCCACTGTCTTGTGATACAGTTACGGTATTGGGATCTGAAACTGGTGTGCCATTTCTACTCTCAAGATTTTCATTGTTTCTGATTTCTTCCACACTCTCATCGTCACTTTCTTCTTTATTCCTATCTCAGATAATATTTTGGCTTGGTTTGAGAGCTTTCAACTTTCCTTAACAACTCCAATCAGTTTCAACTAAGAAAGTCAAAATTCAGAGATAGACACCAAGTGCATATATGATAAAGAAACATGAAGTCATTCTTTTATGAAACAAAAGTCATATAAATTCCTTACTTAGATCATGAATCGTGTGAAAACTTGCCTTCATGACAAAATTAGCATTGTCAGGTTTCAGAGAGAACTTTTATAGGAAAGAAATGGAAGGTAATGTAAGATAAGACAGGAAGAGGAAGAGAGAAAAACAAGAGAAGAGAAATAAAAAGCGAGAGAGAGAGAGAAAAAAGAAAGAGAAATAAAATCCAGCCAAATAGCGACGAAAAATAAGGAGGTAAGGCTCTCACGATTTGACAAAAATCAGCTTTTTCTTATTAAAACAAAAAGCAAAGAACTCACATCTATGGAAGGCTCTAGTGTTTCAAGTGGAAATACGCTTTTTTAATTCAGAAAAAGCGGAAGTCTGCTAAAAAGTAGATAACTCCCATCCGTAAAAATAGTAATTCTTACTATTTATCAGAAAATGGCTTCTTCCTATGCGTCTACATGTATTTTTCAGTTACACCAATATATCTTTTTACTGAAATTGCTTCTTTCTTCTGTGAATCAACGCACACTGAAAAAAGATGCATTCTTTCCAATGAGTATTTTATGAATAAGTTAAGATTAAATCTTTAGAAAATGCAGAAACATGCAGTAGATATATGTCTTTTATAAGAAAAGGCTCTTAAAAAGTGGACATTTGAATTCAAAAATCATTTTAATTTTCTTCAAGAATGCAATTCAGAATTTTTGCTTTTAATGGAAATTGCTCCAGACAAGCCATGAAGCCACTTGATGTAAGGAGCTAACAAGAACAGAAATATGATTATCGCAAAGACAGGAAATGCCTATTGGCCTTAGTCTTGAAGACCAAGACTATAGGTAGGAGAAAAAAGTCAACAGGAAGAGAGTTCAACAAGCCCCCAGTTCTTGGAAAGAAGCTACTGTAATAGGAAGCTGTATTACAATGAGGTATCAAAACAGCGAATTGATGGAGACCACTACACCAACAAGTCAAACGAACTGGAACAAAGGAAGCAGGGAATAGATCACACAATTCTGAAGAACACATGCCATAATAGTACTTATAAGAAGGACTGAGACTAGCAACATCACATCTGTAAGAGAGAGGGTGCAGAGAAAGAAGAAAGGGTAGGGGCAATAAAATTACAGATACATTCAAGAACCCTCAAATGGGACAGATATTTAGCAGCCCAAATATGACAACAGTACTCTAAATATGGTCTAATAGTAAATTTGTAGAGATAGAGAATAGCCTCAGGTGTGAGAAAATGTTTGGAGTGATAGAGAGAACCGACTTTAAGAGAAGCAGAAAGAGCAATGGATCTAATATATGATCTGCAAGATGAGAAAGAATGACCAAAAAGCTTCAGAATTGATGGAAAAACAAAACATGTTTCACCCAAAAACACTTTTCTTATCGAGAACCACAGGTTTTAATGGAGAGAATGATAGGGGTCAATGAATGACCCAAGTAAAACGGAAGTTGGTGAAACAATATGATTTCTGTAATTTCTGTAAAAAGAGATTCTTTCTCTTTCCCGGATACACACTAAGCTAAGCAGACACGAAAAATCGCTGTTCCCCATTGAACCACATTGAGGTAAGGCTTGGCCGCACAACGTAACTTAATTAGTGCACGGCCCTATCGTCTGTATCTCTCTCTCGCACTGATGCAGTAAAAATGTATCTATTATCTCTTGTTTCCCATGATTGACCATTCTGTCTAATAATTCCATAAAAATGATTCACTGCCTTCATGTGAGATATTTGGGACGTGAAGACAAACTTGGATTCATGATGAAAGGACATTGTAATAGTGAGTGATCTTTTTGCTCTTTAGATCGGTAGACTTCTTTTTTTTTTGCACATTAGATTGTAAATATGAACTTTTAAATAATGCAAATCAAGAAACTTTACAAGACGTGTAAATCCGTACGTTTTAACAATTAAGAATTCTTAAAAAACATAGAACCACACACTTCACAGGAAAATAGTTTCTCTCCATGTGTAATTAAATGTAAGTTTTCATGGTCACAAAAATATTATGGTTTTTCTCTTTTCCTCATTTTAGTTCAGTTAATTCTCAGAGATTAAGGACCCATCCTCGTGGTAATACTTGATTTCGTTATGAATTACATATATATCTGAGTGTTCATTTAAGGATGGTCCCTTGAAAAGATTTTGAGAAAGTAAAATAATCAAGGGACCCCTTCCTAAGGCTAACACTTGATCTGTATATGAGATACATAGATATCTGAGTGTTCAATTAAAGTTCTCCTTTACCTCTCAAACCTTGAGTTAGTAAAGAAGTGAAGAACATTAATTTTCCTTTCCCAAATTGACCAGTTAACTATGTTATAGTATATCTTTCTTGTGGTCTCTTAGTCTTACCAGATTCCAAGACAAGAATTCATCTAGTCTGGTTGAGTATCCAGCTAAGTGCTGTTTGTTGAAGTCACATCACAAGGAGAATGTGCACCATTATTTGTATGAGCCAGTGTGTAGCCATGTCGAGGGATCTTATTTGGACTTTGAATACTATGTTATTTTGAATATTTGGCCATGGTTAACTTGTAGGATGAAGTATCCCCCTACAGGGTTGTCCTGACAAACCCTTGTACAGTGAGACCGAAGACACTCGAGGATGATGTCTAGTAGGTAATTTCAACTAACCAATATGTCCATATGTATTCTTTTAAATAGGATTTATGTGAAAATGCTGAGCTGCACATTTTACTCTTATTTTTCAATTTACTTATCTTTTTGTTTTTGTTGGGGATGCCGGACCTTTATTCGCTATTTCAGAGACTCCAATCGATTTTTATTGAAATACATATCCGCAAACATTTTAAGAATGGGGTTTCTCCATCGTATGTATTCTCATATGTTTTTTCAAATTGGAATCCTGTGAAAATGCATATCCACAAACTTTACAAGTATATGGTTTCTCACCAGTGTGTACCCTCATATGAGTTTTTAAAGTTGAATTCTGTGAAAATGATGATCCACAGATATCACAAGTATATGGTTTCTCCCCTGTGTGAATTCGCATATGAGTTTTCAAACTGCAATTTTTAGAAAATGCAGATCCACAAAGTTTGCAAGTATATGGTTTCTCTCCGGTGTGTATTCTCATATGTGTTTTCAAAATAGAGTTATCAAAAAAGGCAGATCCACACACACTACAAGAATATGGTTTCTCTCCCGTGTGTATTCGCATGTGAGTATTTAAATGAGAATTTTGTGAAAATGCAGATCCACAGATATCACAAGTATATGGTTTCTCTCCCGTGTGTGTTCTCATATGTATTTTCAAACTGGAATATTTAGCAAATGCAGAATCACAAACTTGACAAGAGTATGGTCTCTCTCCAGTGTGTATTTGTATGTGTGTTTTCAAAGTAGAATTCTGTGCAAATGCTGATCCACAAATTTTACAAATATACGGTTTCTCTCCTGTGTGTATTCTCATGTGAGTTTTCAACGTGGACATCTGTGAAAATGCTGATTCACAAATTTCACAAGAATACGGTTTCTCTCCAGTGTGTATTCTCATGTGTGTTTTGAGATTGGAGCTATCAAAAAATGCAAATCCACAAACATTACATGGATATGGTTTCTCGCCTGTGTGTATCCGCACATGTGTTTTCAAACTGGAATTTTCAGAAAATGCAGCACCGCAAACTTCACATGTATGCGGTCGCTCGCCTGTGTGTATTTTCATGTGTCTTACCAAAGTGGAATCCTGTGAAAATGTAGATCCACATAATTCACAATAAGGTGTTTTCTTTTCCTTACGTACAGCCATGTCTTTTGAAAGCAGGACTTCTCTTAAATTACTAAACAGGATCTACAAAAATTATTTTCTTTGTATACGCAAGTTCTTATGAAACTGGAAATTTAGTGTTAGTCAGTTTAAAGTATTTAAGTGCTAAAATCTTCTACTGCAATATTGACTGTTTCTCAAAACGCTCATAAATTGTGAGATATATTTTAATTCGATATATTAACAAGTGTATTGTGAAATGAAATTGTTTATAAATACATTTGAACTTTTCTATGAGCATTCAGCTTAAATGTAGCTAACACACCTCATAAAATAGATTCTTTTTTACTTATTTCCTACAGTATAAACCTTTAGCTATGGTTATAATGCCGAATCATAGATGTGCCATCTTCTGTGTCTACTTCCTTGTGTATGACACATGAATTGTCTAAGAGAAACTTGATAAGAATTCACTTCTAAAAAATATTAAATTCTCTAGTAGCACATTTTCAAAAAAGTAACTTGGAAAATGTAGATCCACACACTGAAAAAATATTCTCTTAAAGTTTTGTTGTATAAACTGCCTTTTATTCCTTTGATGGAAATACTGAGTGTTCAGATATTTCTGATATTTACACATGACATTGGATGTTGTCCGTATTGTGTTTGACATGTGCGTTTTCAAAGGGAAAAATCTGTAAAACTTCACTTCAGAAGAATATGCTTTTTTACCCATGTAAAATCAGGTTATCACTTTGAATAACTAAAAATGTTCATCAATATATCATAAATTAAAATGATTTCTCTGCTCTGAGTATTTCTGTGCGTTTATAACTGCCATTGCATATAAAAAGTATTGAGACTTCTATTCATCATTGCTTTAAAATTTGATCAATTTCCAGAAAAAAAACGTATCTGTAAAAGAGAAGAAATATTAACATTTATTAAAGGTTTTTCCCCAATAATTGAATGTAAGTTTCAATAAAATAAAACATATTGGATCATTCATGTGCACACAGTTAGATCACCAAATTTAAGCGACATTGTGTTTGGTCAGCATCAAATAGGTGACAATTTGGGAGTACTAGGCACTGTATGTCATGTACCCTAACCAGGATATACATGCAGCTGAGGACCACATGTGAATTTGATATTCTCCAGAAACTTCCTCTTTCAGTAGAAGCCTGGTATTACTGAATGTATATATATAACTAGGGATATTGAGAGGTGATTGTGATGAAGTGGATAACAACCTGGGGGTGCCAGATTCAAATCCAGTCGGTTCCATAACACCACTTGCACATGGTTGTTGGCAACGTACATGTAGTTCTGTAAATACTTGATTCTGGATAGAATCAGGGAAACCAATGCCAACAACAGAATTAAGCCTGTCAAAAAGCCATACCATGCTCATTCATATATATTTTATTTTTCTGCTTTATGAATATTAGTGTTTGGTGGCAGAAAAGAAGCTGAAAACATTGTATTCCCCAACCAAGAGAGCGATTGTATTTTCCAAGTTAAGAATGTATGACTACGAGGATCAATTTTTCGATCCCTACAGACTATCCAATGACGACTCATTAAATAGACAACTTGAGTAGTGTTGGTTAGGTTACACATAACAGCAATTCGTTTTCTCATTCTCATATTGTTGTTATCTTCTTTTTAATAACAACTTATTTAACAGCATAAAATCATTTAGGGTTCAATAACCTTCTTGGATTTTTACTATCTCTTTACATTATACATGTATTCAGACATAATACCACTCAATACATCGCCCAGGGAAGTAGCTATCCCAAAATCAGATTCAGTAAAAAGATCTGATGAGCTTAGTTGCCACAACTTCCTGTCTGTCACATAACTTCCGGTACACATAGCTTTAATTCAACTTCTAATGGAAAATTCTACTTTCTACTTAATTTTACATGGAAATTTCTTATTCTAACCTTAATTTTACACATGTACATCTAAATATTGCTACAAGAAGAGTGCTAAAAAAAGAAAGAAATATTCGTAATTTGTGTCCATTTAATCTACAAAATTTGCATTGACAAACCTATTGACATGTGACTGTGCTTAGTCTTACTGTGATGGTTGGACAACATCTAAAACAACAACAAAAGGCGTGTATGGATTGTTTACTTGTGCAAGAAGTAATTCAAAATAAGTCGAACTATATAAAATTAGGTATGAGCATGTTTATATATTTATATGTACAGGATTCACTACTAAACTAATTAACCAATAATTACGAATGTTGGAACACAGTCGCTAGGCGTAAGGGGTCCTATACTATCTTTGATTTTGTTTCATGCAAAGGGGGTAAGGGATGGAAGCCCTTTGTGAAAATTCAGATAACTCCGATTTTTGTAAAATTTGAACACTACGCACTAGACATCAATTAATAAATATTTCTCAAATGTCAGTTTCCTTGGATTATTTTAAAGAGTTTTTATGGGGAATAATATGGACACAACTTCCCATTTGAAAAGTCAAATATATTGAATTTGATTAATAGTTATTAGACACTTATTAAGCAAGGTTCCCTGAATTTCAATTTCTTCTGAAGACCCTTTAAGCTTAAACTTTAAATTTTAGACATTTTCGAGAATTTAATCCAAATTGGAATAAGGATTGTAGACAGAGGGTTTTGTATCATATCTTGATTTTAATATTCATAAGGGGATGTAAAAGTGGTGCAAAACTGTTTTGTTTATGAACTTGTCAACAGCCTGACAAAAATCTTGACCACCTTTTGCAGAAATTTAAGGATGTAACTAAAAAAGATTTTCAAAAGTTTGTCGAGTTAACAGAAATACACTGAAGAATTTGAATATTAGATATTGTTATCTCTGAAGAATTGTGGATACAGAATTCAAATGAATCCTCTAAACCTGTGGAGTGCAGCTAAGAATTCTGTGCATTACTTGGAAAGTCAGTAATAAGAGTTGATAGAAAAGTCGTAGTTTAGAAAGACATAACATTTATTAATAATTTCTATTCTTTATAGATAAAAGTCAATGTATTGATATGTTTACAAACCATATTAACTAAGTTTCAATAAGGGTTAATATTTTCAAGGAATTTCAATGCATGGAAATTTTTCTTCGATTCTGGGGTCACTAAGGCAATTATCACTTAGGTCCATAAAATAACTGAGATATTAGAACGTAAAGAAACAAATTTTATTTTTTTAAATAATTTTTTTTTCGTTTCATAAAACAAAAATAAAATGAATGAATATCTCGTTATTTTAGATATAATGAAAATAAAATTTTGGTTTGGAATAGCAACTATATAAAATTTTTGTTGAGATAGCTACTATATAAAAATTTTGTTTGAGATAGCTACTATATAAAATTTTGGTTTGGGATAGCTACTATATAAAATTTTGGTTTGGGATAACTACTTTAATATTACTATAACTTAAGTGTCTCACTGACGATGATGGTGCAGGATAATGCTTTCACATTAATTGCGGCTGGCAGGGGATACCTCCCTCCACATGTAGAAATACTGTGTTTTTATTTATATTTAATCAACCACACTTGTATTTGGGAGCAAATTTTTACCAATAACACTTGTTTGTGTACCGCAATGAATAATTTCATAACAGTAAATGAACATTAATTACTTTTCAGGAAAAAAAAGAAAACAGCACAAAAAATAATACTTATAATATTAAGTTTTTTTTTGGTAAATTTGTAGATGGACATCATCGGCTGAATCGCTCCTGCTCCCCCTCAAAATAAGATGGCAAACCGGAATATTAAGTGACTCAGTTCAGAAGTAAGTCAGCAGCAAACGGTGTTGGCTCAAATGTAGTCCCCGTTATAAAACTTCCTCTGTAATATAACTTCCAGCGAGAGTTTAAATTTCCCAAATTATGAATTTATTTATTAAATTGTTAGGTGAAAGTACATAATAGTTAACAAAGCTCCCTTCCTCATGTTAAGAATGGCTTTCAAATAATGTTATTTTTTCAGCACGGTCCGTAAACTGCAGAAGTATCAACAAATCAAACCACCTATTTGATTACTTATTTTTGTAAAACAAATTATTTAAAATAAAAATTAGTACAAAAATTTTCCTGATTTTCTTATTTCAATATTTATTTATCTAAAATACACAGGTGACTATTTTTCGGCAATCACCGTCTTGGTCTGCAAGACTTCATGTTTTGGGTCGCTTAATATTCCTGTTTGCCAATAAGATTCTACATTTTTTAGGGCATTACCTGTGAACACCCTGAAGTGGAAAAAAACAATTTAGAGAAGGGGGTCAGTTTCGTATATAAATTTAACGAAAAATGATCCTTCATTTCCGGAACATTCTAGCTTTTTAGTCCAATTAATTAACTAAATCTTGTTGGTATTGACAAAGTCAGATAAATGACTTACTCAAAAAAAGAAAAAAAAGAAATGAGATTCTACTTTGTTTTAGGCGATTACGTGTGACCTTGAAAAACTTGTCGGAAAGAAGAAAAAAGGGAAAAAAAACACAATTACTTTTAAATTTAGAGTAGGGAATCAGTTTCGCATATAAATTTAACGTAAAATGATCCCACATTTCTCACCCATTTTAACGTTTTAGGGATTTTAACTATTTTTTTTGTTTGTTTTTTGCTATGGAAGATAAATTCTGTTCGTTTATTTGTACTTTTTTAGGCGATTACGTGTGGTTTTACGACCTTACCGGTCGGATTTAGAGTTAATGAAATAAAAAAAAATTAGTTAACATCCCTAAAAAGTTGAAATGGCCGCGATGTGGAGGATCATTTTACGTTAAAACAAAACTCATCCTCCACTCTAAATTCTAAAATAATTGGATTTTTTCTCCTGACAAGTTTTTCAGGGTGTTCACACGTAATCACCTCAATAAAAGTAGAATCTTATTTTGCACTTCAACAGAATTTGAACCGAACTGTTTTTTTTTTGTTGTTGTTTTTTAACCCTAAACTAACCCTAACCTAAGTTTTAGGTTAGTTCGGCAAAAGTCGGTTTGGCTCAGTTCAAATTCTGTACAAGCACCCTTTTTTTTTTAACGTGATTTAAAAACAATTTTTTAAAGAAAAATGTAATCCTTTTTTTTTTTTTTTTTTAATTTGTTAATATGTACGATAAAAATGAAATATATTTGAGGGTTTAAAAAATATTTCATCGTTACTTTTTTATATTCTCTAATATTTACGATCTATTTTTTTAATTTATTTTTTCGCTAACCTCATTTTATTAACATTTATGGAAGCTTAATACTTACCGTTTTTCGTTTATTTCATCTCTTTGTTGATTAATATACAAGCGAGGGAGTATTATGATTTGGAATAAACAAAAGTGCGTGAAATAAATATCGGAGGCCGTTTCCAAATAGAGACAAAACAAAGAACGTAAGTCAAGGGCAGATAACTCGGAAATATTTAAAACCGATGTCCCCCCCCCCCTCTCTCTCTCATAAAAACATTTAGACGTTAATATAATTTTTATATATAATAGCAAAAAATACAATGTATTAAAAATGTGCTATTTAGGTAATCACGTCATTTCATAACGTGATAATTTTATTGAAAAGGCGATATGCTCGAAAATTATATGACATGCTGAACGTAGTGGTGTTAAAATTAATTTAGTTACGTGTGAAATAGGAAAAAAAATAATTAATTATGAATTAAGCCGCCATACTGGCATATATCCATTATGGCTGCCTGTTTTGTTAGTCTATACTAGTCAATATAAAAATTGGAACGGAACGTAAAATATGTCCGGATATTGAAATGTCGTGAAACAAATATTTTTTAAATATATTTATCTTCAAAGACTTGCGAAAACAAATATTTTAATAAATATTTTAATTGTTTTAAATAAATTATTTTTAAAGAACTCACTAAAATACTTTACTTATTTTCGTCCGACATATTCTACGTTCCCTTCCAATTTTTATATCGAGTAGTATCGACTAGGAAAACCGGCAGCCACATTGGAAATATGCCAGTATGTCAGCTTATTTACTAATTTAAAAAGTGTTTTATCTTTTCCATATTTCATACGTAATACTAAATTGATTTTAACGTCAATTTTAGGGTCGGAATCTATCCATCTAACATTTATCGCTGGCTAGTTTTTTACCTTAAAGTAGTTTTTATTTTTAGCTCCTTACATGAAGTGGCTTCATGCCTTGTCTGGAGCGATTTCCATTATTACCGCTATTTATAAATGCATAAACTTTATATATATTTTTTATAAAATGTGTGACCACTTCTCATGTCTGTGCCTGAGGTATTGGTTCTGCAGCTCTAGGATGTCCACCCTCATAGGCTTTGCATTTTCTCTTAGAGAAGGGGTTTGTTTATTGCTAATCGCCTGAGGCGCCTCTGCCACGGAATTGCGACGAGGCTGCTCAAGCATTTTTTTCTTTTTTCGTGGCCAAAGTGCACTATCTCTGGTGCGCTGTTTTTTTATTCCCACCTACAGGGCTTATTCCATATCTCCCTGCAATGGGAGGCAGGTTATTATTGTGTGCCTGTGTATGGAGTTGTCTACCGCACATTAGCATTGAATTCTGCAAATGAACCACAGACTTTTTTAGTGGGTGGGGGCGTGATTTACCGGAGGGTGTTAATCTACAAAAATACCAAAAATTGTGGGACCCCTTCTTGTGTGTCTGCGTCTGTGTATTTCTCGTGTCAACGTAACTTTGATAATTGCGCATTTAATTATTTTTTTCGATTATTCGGACTATTATTCTCATCTTGATCGTCATGTTCACAAAGTTTTAGCCGATGTAACCTCCGACCTTATTCAGGTGCATTGTTTCGAACATGGGAATAATCTGTAGGAGCGCGGACCTTAGCTTAGTAAGATATTGTGTCTTAGAGAAAATGCTAAGATCAAAGCTTATATTTGAATTGTTAAGAAGATGTGTAAAGAACAGATAAAAACGAGGAAAAAAATGCACGAATGGAAGAAGAAAGAATATCTTAAAAAGCACTATTTATATATGTACAAAATACAGGAATTGATTGTTCATTTGAAATTGTTCCGTTGGGGAAATAACAAAATGTCTGTGCCTGTAATTTATGAGTGCATATGTGTGTGTGTAGTTGCATAAATGTGTTTGTGTGCATGTGAGTTGAGATTTTATATTTTGTGTAGACATTTGTGTGTGTGCCTTTGTCAACAGTGTATGTATGTGTGCATGAGTGTGTGATTGCATGCGATAAATAAGGTGTGTGCGCATGTGTGTGACAGTGGTTGTACGCATGTGTGTGCGTGCGTGAGTTGTATGGTGAATAGCAGTCACTCCGCGGGGCGAGTAGCAGTCTGAACGCATCTTTCTGTTAAGCGTCGGGAGGCAGAGAGAAGAAGAGACAGATTTTGTCGTGCAGTCTGCTTTTATATTTATAGTGGTTTGGCCGACGTAGTTGGCAGCAGGTCACCTGACAGCTATTTTTGTTTTTTTGCACCTTTTGTGAGACTGGTCAGTGGGAGTCGATTTTTATGGCCCCAGTTTTGAGCTTTTTGTGTTGAAGTGAAATTCGGAATTGTTTCTGCTTTTCTACTTACGCCGTTTGTTGATAAAATATCAGAGGATGTCAATCCTATAAATTTTTATGTTTCGAACACAGGAATAATCTTTATGTTGAACATGGGAATAATCTTTGTATTTCGAACATGGGAATAATCTTTATGTTTCGAACATAGGAATAATCTTTATGTTGCACTTGAAAATAATCTTTATGTTTTGAACATGAAAATAATCTTTATGTTTCGAACATAGGAATAATCTTTGTATTTTGAACATGGGAATAATCTTTATGTTTCGAACATAGGAATAATCTTTATGTTGCACTTGAAAATAATCTTTATGTTTTGAACATGAAAATAATCTTTATGTTTTGAACATGAAAATAATCTTTATGTTTTGAACATGAAAATAATCTTTATGTTTTGAATATGGGAATAATCTTTATATTCAACTTGGGAATAATCTTTATGTTCTGAAAATGGGAATAATATTTATGTTTTGAACATGAGAATAATCAATTTATATTGAACTTGAGAACCTATTCAGAATTTCGAATTGCAAATTTAATTTAATCCACGTGGGTAGGGGTGGGGGTTCTCATTGCGTCATGACTGGGTAGAAATGTTAATTATTAGGTCATCTTTTACTTACTATCACCTGTAGTAAAGATGAACCTTCAACCTGAAGAAGACGTTAATCAACGCCTTTATCCGTTGAATCAAATTATCAATCCTCATCTAAAAAATTCCAAAACATTTTTTTTGTTAGGAATTATCGAATATTTATTGAAATAAAAAATGCAATAGCACAAAATGAAACGAAATTCTTTAAAAATAAGTTAATTACAAAATTAAATCTACCATATGTTTATATATTTATATGGACAGTATTCACTCCTAAACTAATTAACCGATCATTATGAAATTTGGAACAGCTGCTAGGCGTAAAAGGTCGTAATGTAGGCTATATTTAGTTTTATGCAAATGGGGTAAAAAAGGAAGAAATAGATAACATTAAAAAAGGGAAAAAATAGATTTTAATATAAAAGTAGACACAAGGAGGAAATGGACAAATTCAAAAAAGGGGGAAGTCATAATTAGCGTGTTGCCTCTTTGCTAGCAGTAGTGGAAATGAGAAGCGAAAGCTGTTTTATCCCTTGATCTCATCCACATTTCCTATTTGATTCGCAAAAGGCTCTCAGTAAATAAGGGCAGCAAAAACTGATAAAAATAGGGGTGGGACGTAATGGGTGAAAATTTCAGATTCATGCGAGTAGTATTTTTTTGTGTTCATTTATATATAAATAACACTAAACAATCAAACATTTTGAAAATTTTGCAAAATTCAGAAGGTGCAGGCCAAAAATAGCTGTTAGGGCTCCACGGGACTCAAAATCCATCATTTTTCGGTGAAAAAGTGGTTTCATGCGACATTGCAGGTCCTAAAACATCCTCAAAAGCTATGAATGGATATAGATGGTTAAATCTGATATAGTACTTTAATTTAGGACCATTTTCAGGCTGTAAAAGGGTTTTCATGAATGTAGAATAGCCAAAAACTAGTGAAAAATAGCCCAAATTTCCAACATCAAAAGCTTCACATGTATGGGACACACATAGGAGATGTAGAGGTACATGATTGGAAAAGAGAGACGCAGCGATCAGCTGTTCAATTTGGAGATTCTTCTGAACAGAGTCTGTCATGACAGCTGTCAGTTTTTCCCAAATCAAAGCTTTATTGCACCCTACTGTCAGAGACAAACGATTAAGTGATGCCAAAAAAAGATTTACAATGTTCCTTCGATCTTCAACTGCCATGTTTAGTGAACGCAGACGAAATTTCTTCCCACTGGAAGTTGAATCACCAATGATGGCCACTCACCATTTAGTCTTTTGCGGGTTGTGGTGTCATAGTGGAAGGTTACCACATCAGATGGAGTAGTATCAAGAAGTGCTAAGGCAGCATTCCTTTCTTCCTGGATTGCCATCAAGTGCTTCATCTTCCGAATCGTCTTTGCTGATGGGAGAACATAATTATATTGTATATATTCTTCCTCAGTGTGAGGTCGTTTATTTTTCGGCAGTTCAACTTCATCTTTTTCAACATCAGCTTTCAGAGCGTAGTTCAACCCCAGATGTTTCTCAGTCGCAACCTTATACGCCATCCGTGCTGCTTCTGAAGAAATGTTTGCGGCTGATGAGGAAGCAGCCAGTGCAATCTTGATGGAGTCAGTAAATGTTTTTCTTCCTTCACGGAGATTGAAAGTCATATCTGTCTGAACTCCAACTTCATTACAGCTGACTGTGGTACGTACCCTCCCTGACCGCTGCACAGCAAAATTGATATTAGTATCACTATCGTCGAGAGTACTGTTCATTATTGTAACCCTTTCTTCTTCCTCTGTAACTGAAATAGCCATCTCTTGCTCCTCCCTTTCCTCCGTCTCAACAACCATTGATTCATGTTCTTCATCGATATGCATGTTGTCAATTATGACCTTCCGGTTGAGTGCAACTTAATCAAAGAAAAACTGTTTCTCATTTGCATCAAACGTCTCCACGTCAACACCCTTTCCCAGAATATTGAAAAGAATGTGATTTTTTGTCTTCCATTGAATCAAGTTTGACCTCTTCGATCCATGGCCCTTCTGAACTTTGCTATTGTACTCTCTCAAGTATCGATCAAGTTTATCTTTCACTCCTTTTATTGTTGTTAGTTTAATGTCTCTTCCAAATGCTCTTTGCCAGTGAGCCAGCAGACATAGAGAAAATTGATGGAGATGCTCTTTCTGTTTTGTAGATCCATAAGTTGGAGCATGATGAACTATGGCCAAAACGCACTCATGTACAGTTGGGAGGTTTTCAAGCAAAGTGAAATCCCAATCATTGTACTGGTACTTTGTTCCACTCATCCTATCTTCTCAACTAAACTGAACTGAACTGAAAACAAAAGAAAATAATTGTTATTAAACTGCTTGAATATAATACAATGCAATGGTTTCGACACTACAATGGTTTCAACTATCTACATTCATTCATAACCATTGTAGAGGCTTGGGAACCAATTAGGTTGCTTAACGGAGGATTTTGGCTAATTTGGGCTATTTTTCACTAGTTTTTGGCTATTTTACATTCATGAAAACCCTTTCACAGCCTGAAAATGGTCCTAAATTACAGTACTATATCAGATTTAACCATCTATATCCATTCATAACTTTTGAGGATGTTTTAGAACCTGCAATGTCGCATGAAACCACTTTTTCACCGAAAAATGATGGATTTTGAGTCCTGTGGAGCCGTAACGGCTATTTTTGGCCTGCACCTTCTGAATTTTGCAAAATTTTCAAAATGTTTGATTGTTTAGTGTTATTTATGTATAAATGAACACAAAAAATACTACTCGCATGAATCTAAAATTTTCACCCATTACGTCCCACCCCTAATAAAAAAGGTTTATTATCAAGTTATCAAAACTATTCCAATAATTATTTACGTTTATACGATAAAAGTGTATATAATAATAATAACAATATATAACTCACTAAAAAGTCCATTTAGTAACCGTTACACTCCCCCCAAATCATCTTAGATAATTAATTAATAATTATATTGATCAATGATAATTTCAAAGCAATTGCAGATCAAGGTTGTGTAGGGGATTAACCTGTGGTTACAAACTTATGCTAGTAATGTTCACACATTAGTTCAGAAGTTAAGGTGTGCAAGTTGAGTTACAGACTTGTAGCAAAGAGAGAAGAACAAAGAAAGTCTGATTGGCACAGGAAGCTCAACTGTCAAGTGGCTTCTATAAGAGCCACAAGATTTGGGTGGATCGTTCGATTATAAATGGATTGTTCTCATTCCTGTTCAAGGTTTGTGTTTTCTTTGAGTTTGTGTTTATTCAACGAGACATTTCCCGAGATAGATCTCTAGCCTTTTCATTTTCTGTGTCTATTTTCTCACACCAAGTCGAAAGTTTGATCATTTTCAGTTCTGCACTATTCAGCTATTCCCTGTTTTCAACAGTTCGTGATGCTCTTTCTCCTGTCGGTCATGGCCAGACTGCAGATTGTCAAATTGTTTTCTCTTCAGCTGTTCCTGTTCTCTCTCTCTAGTATCTCTTGCAGCTTGTTCACATCATTTTTATCCGGCAACAAAATTGACAGCTGGTTTTTCAAGTCCTTCATCTCACTGCATGTTGACTCGTGGATTAATTTCTAAAGTTTGTGTTCTACGAAAAGGAATTCTTGATCGTTATGCAATTTCTATAGACTCTCATGTTCAGAAACTAGTTTATCAAAATGGTTCTGTATATCGTCAATTTTCCCTTTACTCTCAATTTCTGTGTTGTTCAACTGGGTTTGAAAGTTAAAGATTTGAGTTAGTAACGAAGTACATTGAGTCTGTAAGGTTTTATTTTCCACTTGGAATTTGTCCTGTTGCAAGTGGATGGAATGCTTTTATTCATGCAACGTGTTTTGCTGAATATGCCGTTTCTGATTATCATCTGTTGCCTTCTCAAGTTGGACAGTCACAATCTGCAGACGACCTTGCAAGTTTTTGTTCTCAGCAATAAAAGTTGCAATTTATCTTTCAATTTCAACCACTTTGTATTTTATATTCAAAATTTCTTGGGTTGTGTTAGAGATGTTTCGATTTGTAGAACTGTTTCCCTGATGGAGTTCCTTTTTATGTCTCTGTTTCAAAGATTCACATTCTTTATTCACACAAAATAATTTCTCCTGAAGTTTATAATTCCTACTCTTGGACTCTTCCAGTCTGACGTCTTCAGTCAGTCTCAAGTTCTTTAAGGCAGGCTAATGGAGTCACGAGTGGAAGTTCTCTGACAAATATCTGATGACAAGGACCAGTGATGCTTCAGTTCAAGCAGCGTGCTGCAATTCCCACAATGCTCCACCCAAATGCAGTCTTTATACCATAAGGTTCATGATCACCTCCTGTGAGGATCTTCTGTGGGCTAGTGCTTTTGAGCAGTCATACCAAATCAACAGTCTTACACTACAATCTATGAGAGATGGCATCTCTTGTGTGATTGGCGCAAGGTGTTTCTACTTTGCAACTGTTTTATGTGTGGGAATGTGCAAGCGTTCAAGTAGTATGAAATCTCTTGTGTAAACAGGAGGCAGATCGATGCAGTCCAGTGACCCTGATACTATCTATAATGGAATTTATATCCGATCATGATGGAAAGGCTCAGCTTTATGGATTCCATTTTTTGCCTGTAATTCTTGACACACCCCTTGCTTAGCAAAGGTGTAGCTGCTCTGTGTGTCCGGCAAGGCATATGCCAGGGTTTCGGAAGTGGCCGTGCAAGGTGATGAAATCCATACTGGCATAATCATGGAAGTACTCTTCCCACCACCACCACCATCATTTATGGAGTATGACAATGATGAAGTATTTTCTTCACTGTGAGCCGCCTCGCACAGAAGAATCAGTTGTTAAAGGACGACTTTCATGAAAAGGAGTTGGATGTCTTCTCTTTCACAAGCTGCATGTGGCCTTTTTTCTTGTAGTTGTTTGAGTTATGTCCCTTTTAAGACATGCAAAACAGTTTGTTGTCGAACACAAACACTCTCTTCTCTTCTCTTAAGCAGAATTTTCTGCTAGCTTCAGGCATTTATGCAACAACACTTGCATTTTAAATTCAGATTAGATGCTTCCTAACCCTTCCAACTGCCTGTAGTGGCTGTCCTAGTCATGTTGGTGACAAAGGTGTTTGCTTTTGGGAGTTTTGTTTCTCCAAATAGATTTTTCCTCGAGCACCTCACTGCAAAGACTGACGATACCGAGTTACACACTATTCGTGTTTCCTTACATATAAATTCAGTTAATTTATGGAAACTGGTATAGTCTCCAGTTTGGTCCAACTCATCCGTTGAGAGGCGATTCAATCTGGACATCAATCAATCAATCAGGTAATTTAGATAGCAGTTTTTAGTTTTCCCTGCAATCGTTCAGTATTTCCAAACCTCTGATATGGGTCATAGCTTCACTATAAGACTGTAAGAAGTTACCAAAATCCCTGAGTTTGGTGTACTCCTTTGCACCAATTCTCGGCCACTTGTGCAGATTTTCTCTGAAGGCTTGCTGCAATATAAAAGGATACACATATCTCTATTTAAGCTTGTCACAAACTTGATTATATGCGTCTTCATCCCTCCACAGATAGAACAGTGTATCTGTGGTATTCTGGCACCTTCGTTCAATTATGGATCGGAAGCTGCTGCTCCATTCAATAAATTCCAATGTATCGCCATGAAACAAAGTTCTGGAGTTGGTAGTCGCGAAAATGACATTGTAGCATTTGGGATAAAGAAGCTTCCAATTTTGTGGATGGTCCTTCCTGATCTGCTAAAGGAAGATTTCTTGCTTTGTAACTCGCAGAATCACAATTTTTCTCTCCAGGTTTCTATTGAGTAGGCTCCTACTTTAGCCTCGATTACCTCGATGTCCATTCTGCTCTCCAACTCTCTAAGCTGCTGCCGTTGAACATTAATATCTCTGCTCTCTTTGCAGACAATTGCCTCTGCTCTCTTTCCTAAGATGTTCTGTATTTTGGAAGGATGCTTAGAGTGTTTGCTGCGTAAACTTATTCTTGAGACTGTTGATCCATATACGGACATGGTATAGTCACAGTCAAGCAACACACACAGCCTATATTTTTCTGCTTGCACATCAAACTCTTCTTCATCTTCCGTGAGTCATCATTCCATTAATTTCAGAAAGTGCAGTCACAGCCATGTATGCATCTCTCCTTCAGTGAGTTTCATTACATGGTGTCACTTTCGTTCGCAATTGAAGCTATACAACTCCTCTACCACTGACTCCAGTTTCTCAATAGTTTCCATCCTGTTACATAGATCGTCTTCAAAGCATGTGCATTTTAATTTTGTGCAAATCTCCTTGATGCGTGTCTTCCATTTTTCGTATCTACTTGCGAACATCTTTTCTGTTTTTGCTGCCTCATGCTCCATCGATTCCATCATTTTTGGTGCTGGACACTTTTTCCGGCAGGATTTCCTGGTTTTAGGCCTTGAAGTAGCTGCAACACATGCCGCATTATCTTTCTCTACGTTCGAGTCTAAAACTCCCAGCACATTTAACAGAAAATCTGCCTGCTCAGGCACTCTTCCACTTCGTGATGAAATTCCACTCTGCACCGACATTTTATTTTGCACAAAACAAGAAAGGAATCGGTGTTAAATAAAAATTAAAGAAAAATAAAGTAACACAGAGGCAATATCAGAAAGACATATATAACAGCTTTTATTTCGCTATAATTTTCAGATTTCCTTAATTCATATTTTATAACAAATCCTTCACGAATTGCGGCAATTGCCTAAAATTTATACCTCCTGACCTGAAGAAATGTATACATGTGTTTGCCCCGGTCTTACAGGATGAAGCAGGGCACATTTTCACTGTAACTATCTGCCAGTCGTGAAAGAAAAAAGGGGCTTCATACTGATGATATCAATTTTATTCAATAATTCATACTGATGATATCAATTTTATTCAATAATTCATACTGATGATATCAATTTTATTCAATAATTCATACTGATGATATCAATTTTATTCAATAATTCATACTGATGATATCAATTTTATTCAATAATTCATACTGATGATATCAATTTTATTCAATAATTCATACTGATGATATCAATTTTATTCAATAATTCATACTGATGATATCAATTTTATTCAATAATTCATACTGATGATATCAATTTTATTCAATAATTCATACTGATGATATCAATTTTATTCAATAATTCATACTGATGATATCAATTTTATTCAATAATTCATACTGATGATATCAATTTTATTCAATAATTCATACTGATGATATCAATTTTATTCAATAATCACCGTGAAAACTACAAAGGAAGAAATAGATAATATTAAAAAAAGGGACAAGAAAATACATTTCAATGGAAAATTTGACACAAGGAGGTAATGGACAAATTTAAAAAGAGAGGAAGTCATAATTACCGGGTAACAGCCCTTTGATTTTTGTGAGCTAACTGAAATAAAATTTTTAAAAGTCAAATAATTTAGTAAAACAGTTTAAAAAAAATCAAAACAAAAATGAACGTAAAACGACACAAAACACATTTTATCTTTACAATTCTTATTCTTTTAAACTTGTATTAAACTTGTATCCTGGAAGGATGACATCATAGAAAAGGAGACGGTTATCCTGTTGAGGATGGTATCATGACCTCAGAACAGATACTATACTACGCCCCCAAAGAGGAGGTACTGCCTGGGAAGATGATATCATGACAGAAAAAAATATACTACACTACCCCTCCCTGAATTGAACATTGAAAGATAGTAATATTATAGTTCGGCTTCAAATATAGAAGTAATAGTATAATTTCGCTTTCAGACAGACAGATACCAAACCTCCATTAGTAATAGATGTTAAATATGTTTACTGCACTCAGCAACCCACTCACTGAAATCGTGTCAAACAAATTTGGGGCGAAAAAAATTTTTTCCATCGTTTCAACCTCGATTTCATTTCATATTAAGAAAATTAACAAAAATGTTAAATCGTAGAATAATGGCTGGAGAGAAATTCGATAATCGAAACCCACCTACTAATCATAATGGTAATCATGGTAATATCACTTGCTACAGATGTGATAGACTCAATCATTTTTCTAAAGACTGCTAATATTAATGCAAAGAAATGCAACATAGTTCAGTCCGTACATCACAAACAAATATGCAATGCTTTAGACACCACGGTAGTGAGGAGATTAGGCCGACGCTTAGCAGCGCCAATATCTCCGTATATTTATTTGTATGTGTTTGTTATAACTGTGGTAGTGAGACTCTGAACGTACCGACACGTAGTTCAGCCACGAATGTAAAATGTGCACAGGCCGAAAACCCGATGAAAGGAAATCAGCCCGTACTTCATAAATGAATACACATCCTATCACAAATCATAAACATATATATAAACAACCAAGACAAAATTAACAGTACATAACAAGTATTCATTTATTTTTAAAAAAGAGGCTGGTTTGTATTTATTCGGACAAAGTCGATCCAAAATAAAAGTTCATTATAGCAAATATGAAGGCTTATAGCCTTATTGAAAATTAAAATAGAAAAGTTCTTTTTCCTGACACCAAAGCTATAATTGTGTCGAAACCAAATGTTATAATTGTTAAACTTACATTTCACGCGTTCCTGCGCGAGTACGATGCTCTTTTGTGAAGAGACCGTAACGAGTTCAATTATATCAATTAAAAAGGCTTCTAGCTGTTATGGAAATAAAATAGGAAAGTATTTTCCCCTTTTTTTTCTTCTTCTTCTTCTTTCTTCGAGGAAAACGAACAAGAAAACAGAACACAGACAAAACGAAAGTTGATTTAGGACAATTAAATATACGATTCTGTTTTGTTTGCTGTTGTTTTTTGATTTGTCCTGATTTGTAAACACATACCTTTTTCTTTTGTTTTGTTGACGACGGAGAGAAGGATATTTTATAGAATTTTGGATCCTATGGTTTGCGGTTAACGAGCAGTTATTTTCTTTAGGGCCTGGAGATATACATAATCTCGACGCTGGAGAGGCTATTTGATTTACTGATCGGTCGTAATCAAATTTTGTTGATGGGATTTTCTTAGGTGTCCGCTTTTAATGTCGGTTCGAGACCTTCTCCTTGCTTTTGTGTGCGGGGATAATTTTTTTTTTCTGAAATCTGACTACTGGGTGAGCAGTCGATTTTCGTCTAGGCGTCCGTTCTTCATGCCGGACCGGATCAACACCACGTGTTTCCTTTCTTTCCTTTCTTCCCCCTCTCCATTTTCCCGCTCTCTATTTGACAACAGGATTCCCTCCCCTGATTGGTTGAGTCTTTCGCCCACGCGAACATCCTGTCGACACAGTTTTTGACCAACTTCGCCGCCCCCACCGTCTTCTGTATTAGTAGGGGAACATGTACCGACAAGTCCCCCGCTCCCCCTTTCACGCCTTATGGGGCAAAATATGTAGATATAACATGTTCAATATACAAGCATGCCAATGAGAACAAAGCGACAAATCAAAAACAGTATATAATTCAAAACATATATTGGTCGCAAAGCTGACTGGGTTCGCTGTGAAATAGAGTTCATAAGAACGAGTGCAAAAGATTGTGAGTATAATGATGTTGTGTGTGTGTGCGTGTGTGTGCATGTGTGTAGAGAAAAGTATTACATACCAGCATAGTGTGTGAGTGCACATGGTGTGTCTTTATAGCAGCCAGCAGACCGTGGCTGATGTGTTGTCAGTCGAGGCCGGAGGAGAAGAAGAGATGGAAATTTTGCCTGTGCAGCTCATTTTATAGTCAATGATAGGAGCGCCATCTGGCTTTTAAAAAGAGCAGATAACTCACATCTGAAAACGCCCTCTGGCAGTGAGTCTGTGTAATTGTTTTGAGAAAGGGAGGTAATGTTACAATATCGAGACACATCCCCCCTAGTTGTCCGGAAAATGAGATGTGGAATACAATGTCAAAGCCAGTCTTATCCCCCTACAAATCATAAACGAGAAACTCCCTGTAATTGATGTCTATATGGACAGAATAAAGGGCAAAGCCCTGGTACACACCGGCTGCTATAAATCGATTACTAATATATCAACTTGTCCATGGAGTGGACAGATGAAGAATGTGCTAACAGCAGATGGAAAAGCTTTTGCAGAGGCTAGGAATTTCTGATGCTGAACAACAGTAACTCAGTTAAAACCGATGTTGTAGTTGTTGATAGGAAATTGTTGGGGTTCGGCATACTTGTTGGAATAAACGTCATTCAGAAGGTAGGTAGAGTTCACATCATCAAGTTCCTACGAGGGCAAAGTTAGACACAAGGTCAGTTTTTTGTGTGGGTAAATCCAGCTCCCCAAAAAGGGGTATTCTAGATTGGAACAAAAATAAAACTTGTCAGTCTAGAAGAATCGCTCCTTCACTGACTGAGGGGTGAAGTCAGATTTTTCAATCCACACATAAAAATGGAGCCCGACCAGTGGTGTGCAGAGATCAAAGGTTAACTACTTGATTGTATGCCCCAAAGACTCAAGTATATGTCCTAGTACTGAGAAATATGAGAAAGGGAGATAGTTTGAAAATGTTTGGATGCCTCTGCCATTTAAAGACCGGGGGCCAGTGACCCATCGGTTCGCCCCTCTGTATGCCACTGAACCTGATTTTGGGGAAGAGTTTAATCACCACACCTAGGTTTGAAAGCATCGTGGAAATGATCAGACAGAACAGGAACATAGGAATATAAGACAAGTTGTATTATATAAATGTAATTGAGCCAGGTCTTTTTGTCACAAACGTAAATTTGTATCTCACCTCCTCCCAAGACTTGGCAAGAGACGAGGAAGGCAATAGAGCGTCTTGCCAGGTCTGCATCTCAGCTAGAACTAAATCATATTTGTACACGAATGAGGAGGGCAGAAACAGCTGGAAAGTGCACATGTGCAGTGATGCATTAATCGTCTGTGTATCACTACTCGAGTTGGATTTGCCTGTATTAGCCAACCGAACCACATACTAATTACTATGCGAGTGATTGCATATAAATACAAAAGGAAATAGATCTCAATCATGTGACTGCTACAACCCTGTACCAAAGCAGGTCAGAGACGAGTACCACCACGAACTATAGTTATGACTTGAAAATTGGAGGTTAATACCTTACCCTAAAAAAGAACATGGTCTCCCTCACTAAGGGTCTGATCCCATTAATGGCTGTGATGCAAACAAATAAATGAAAAGTCCGCCCATGTTAGATTACCGAGAGCTAAATGCACACATTGATGCATACACAGCTCATGTCTGCAGGAAAAGTTGAGAGAATAATGGAGCAAGGGGTCTGATGTCTCGATACTCGATCTTTGGGAGGTCTCTTTGCAGATACACGTGGACCAATCACTGTGACTATTTCAGAGAGTTGTTTACGAGAGACGAAGATACTGTCTAACAAAAATAGGATTTGGGCTCAACGTGGCATCAGCTGCCATGAAAGCCATTGTAGATATAGTGCTGACAAACAATGTGTATATTCAATTTGCCACTTCTTTCTCTGTTGCTCCCTCCTCATGCTTCCAACAACCTTGTTGAGATTTGGAGAGAAGATGGTGACAGGAGGGTATCATCAGAGTATGCACGGAAAAATGAGAGAAAGACAAATAGATTATTGGCATGTTAAGCCTCTTCCTTTCTCTCTTTTCTTGTTCTGCTTCACTCTTTCCTTTTCTCTCTCCCCCGTTCAAAAGCAACGCTCACAAAGAGAAAAGGAATACAGTTTCCCAGTTTTAATTCATATTTAATAAATCTTGCTGAATATTTTCCATATATATATATATATATATATATATATAGCAATTATATAGGCAAGTTAAAAGATGAGAATAAAAGTTGTAAAAAATAAAAAATCTATTATATCTTCAGTTGTTCAAAACAAGGGATTTATGCAGAGGCCAGGAGAGCGGGAAAATCGAGGCGAGAAGAAACACGAGGAGAAGGTCCTCGAGTAGCGTTGAGAACGGACTAGAAGATTAGCAGCTCACCCCGCTGTCATATCAAACAATTTATCCCCGCACACAAAATCAAAAACAGGAAAAGTGGAATTCGAAAATTAACGGCTAAGAAATACAGCAACGTTTAATACTGCTGTCTACCGGACACCAAAAGAAAAAAAGCCTGGTTCAACAAAATTGATTACGACAGACCAGTCAATCATATTACCTCTCTGTAGTTGAGATTACGTATATCTCAGGACCCTAAAAACAGCTTGTTAAGAACGGACCACATAATCTAAAATTCTGTTAAAATATCCTTCCCTCCGCTGTCAAACCAAAAAGGTATGTGTTTACGACATAAGGACAAAAAAAAATAAATAAATAAATAAAAAATACCATATTAATTCGTCCTAAAATCGAACTTTCATATTGTTATATATTGTCGTGGTAAATGATCTCATTCAATCGTTCTCCGTGATTTTAACACATTTACCTTCATATCTCGATCTCCCGTGGGAGGAGAAGGACTTCTCATTTGTTTTCCTCGAATTACGTAAGAAAAAAAGACTTTCCTATTTTCATTTTCCATAAAGCCTTCTTAATTGCTATATTTGAACTTTTGGTAGATGTCGTCTTTTCCCACAGTCCGTTTTTCACAACTTTTTACTGACCAGTTTTTTTTCTTTTTTCGGTGTACATATACCTATCAGGCTGCTAGAGAATTCCGGGGTTTTGGGAAATTTTTTTCAAATATTTACATTTTAGGAGGGAGGATCAGTTTCCAATGTTAATTCAACGTAGACTGATACCCCTCTTTTTGACCATCTCAATTTTTAAAAAAATCTTTTTCGGTGTACCTATCATGCCAGTAGAGAATTTCGGAGTTTTTGGAAAGAAATTTTTAAAAAATGAGATTTTAAGACGTAAAAAGTTGTGAAAAACGAACTATGGTAAAAGACGAACAAGACTGATCCCCCGTCTTAAAATCTCAATTTTTAAAAATTTCTTTCCAAACACCCTGGAATTCTCTATTGACATGATAGGTAATTGTACACCGAAAAAGATTTTTTTTTTTAATTGAGATGGTCAAAAAGCGGGGGATCAGTCTACGTTGAATTTACATTGGAAACTGATCCCCCCTCCTAAAATGTAAAATATTTGAATTTTTTTTCCAAAAACCCCGGAATTCTCTAGCAGCCTGATAGGTATATGTACACCGAAAAAAGAAAAAAAAAACTGGTCAGTAAAAAGTTGTGAAAAACAGACTGTGGGAAAAGACGAACATGTGCCGAACTTTTAAGTCTTATCCTGACTGATCAACTTTCTCGGAATAACAAAAACCAGCCTCTTATAAGAACTCCGTTTGTCCGGAAAGAATATCAGTTGATCTTTTGAAAAAAAAAAAAAAATACTTGTTATGTATTGTTAATTTGTCTTGGTTGTTTATAAAATATATGATTATAATTTGTGATACGATGTGTTATTCATTTTTATGGAGTATGGGTTGTTTCCCGTTCATCGGGTTTTCAACCTTTTCACATTTTTACATTCGTGGCTGAATTACGTATGTGTAACGTTCAGTGTCCTAGTACCACAATTATATGTAGATTTTTAATAGTTTTATTATATTTTCTAGGTCCCTCTATGGAAACAAAAATGCATTATCTCTGTATAACCCACCATGTAAATGCTTATTTTAGCCTTAAGTTCCCATAATAAGTACAAACCCACTAGATAAGTGACCTGTGCAGAATCCGAAGACACCATAGTGATGTCATTGTTATTGAGAGTGTCTTTTCTTGTTCATAATTTGTTATCAAATTGCATTGAGATCTCCTGGCTAGTATTATTAATCTTATCTCTAGGTCCGTAAAATCAGAGTTATTTTTGGCAAAAATGGGTGCCTTATTAAGGAAGATTGAAGAAATAAATTGGCAATAATTGTCTATATCAAAGGTTATGAAGTTTAAATATCAGTTAGATTTGTCCTTAAGATTAAGAAACCAAAGAGTCACCATATCTGACTTTTATTATCTAAGTTTGAAATTCTGTATCTTTATAACAGATTTGGTCTCCCAGCTTGGGTGTTTGGTATTCTTGTTGCCGGCTCTGTGGTTATTTCTTGTTTCTGGGAACTACTCATCTTTATTTTTATTTTACATCTGGATCCACAAATCTTCATCTCGAGTGCCCATGGAAGCCTTGAAATGGCCTCGAATTCACAAATAACTATAAACTTCGTGACACGCAACTTCTAAACAACCGGATGACGGACTGTGATATCCTTCATGTAAGCCGACCACTCCACATAAAAAAAATATCCGAGAAAGACGAACATCAGAATAAACATGAAAAAAAAAACTCTATAAAAGGTATGTGACCTAAAAAAAAAAGGGGGGGGTGACATATTTTGAATTCGTCTTAATTTGAACTTTCATATTTTCCAATTTTTTTGCCTCCTGACTGATCAACCATTCTCGGTCTTAACAAAACCAGCCCCTCATTGCCTTTGTTGGTTCTTACAAGTGTCTTATGTTTATTTTATGTTCATAAATTGTGATACCAACGTGTCCAGTTCTTTTCTTTCCTATTTCATCGTTTTAATAAAAAATAAATAAATGAATAAAAGTATTTTCACTACAGTGAGTCTAACATGTGATTCACGGGCCTGATTAAAACATAAAGGATAGGAGACGGTGGTTGTGAGAGGAGCGAGGGTTTCCAACCTTACACATTATTAACATCCGTGGCTCCGTGGCTGATTTACACATTTGTTATATTGGTGTCATAGTATCACGTTTATAACACAGACGAACCAAGAACAATTTACCCTATAGGACAATGAAGAAGAAGAAGAAGAAGAAGAAGAAGAAGAAGAAGAAGAAGAAGAAGAGGGTTGCTGCATATAAACGATATCAACCCTCTGGCCTAGCTGGGTACGATAAAAACGTCTACAATTTAAATCCATTTTATTCATACATTTTCATCAACACAACAGACATGGTCGGGAAAGAGTTATGTAGCAAAGAATACAAAAATATGTTGAGTCAGTAATAAAAGTGAGTTTCATCTCACCTAGCCCAAATCGTGGCTAAAGGTGAGACAGGAATATGGCGTCTTGTCAACTTGACGTTTAAAAATTGACTGTTCAAAAAGTGTGGGAAAAGGTTTGATGGAAGTGCCTCTCACACAAAAGTGTTCTGACTGGAGTGAGAACATGCTTGCACAAAAGAAAATAGATTGTAATTATATAACTGCTACAACCCAATAGATTAAATAATAGGTTCAGTTTGAAATTCCATATAGGTTTCCAAGTTCGACACAAAACATACACCTGATTAAGGTCAGAGCTTACAATATTACAAACCCAAATTTTGGATAAAATAAATTGTCGGTTGTAAATAGTATTTCTTGTCATGGAATAAAATTGTAATTTGATACAGGTTGAGTAGGTGTTGTTCGTAACAGTCAGGGATAGGTTCTTGACAATCAGTCCAACACAGTGGCTTTGCTTCTGCCGGGCTGAGGTTATGGTTCTGTTTAATTCTTAGGTGGTCCACCCTCCCAGGCTTTACCTTCTCTCTTTGAGAAGGGTTAGGTTATTGTTAATCGTCTGATGTGTCCTTACTGACTGGGCTGCTCAGGCATTTTTTTTGTAGGTCAGAGTGCACTTCACCTGGTGTGCTGGCTTTTCAAAACCTCAGCTGACCTTGTGTCAAACCTCCTGGAGAGGAGGTAAATAAGTACTTTCTAACAAGTAAATTTGAACATTTTCTCAAATTTTCTTGATGATTGACCCGATTTCTTTGGCAATAGAGATCCTCCAAGATGCCTACTCCCCACTTTTGCCCTTGGCCTTCCCAAGTTATTTCTTTAAATCTTAAAAAGGACACCATCCACCCTCAAACTCCACTTTTATTTTTCTTGTCCTACTCAAACTTTTTTCTTTTACTTGTGTTCACCCCAAACAAAGAATATTGCCACTGAAACGTAAGCGGTTACTGTAATAGGGGTCAGATTTATAGGGGGCAACCTGGGTGGGGAGGTGGGCACCAATATGCTTGTTCACAGAAAATGACCTGCTTGTTTTCGATGCGAAACAAACTGGAAAACAATGGGCCGTCTACTATTAGAACGGGTTGGGAGGGTCTTACTAACCTGGACCTGATTTTATTCAATTTCTTTGTTTTGTTTTTTTAACCATTAGAAATATTTTAAGTAGGGCAGGTTAGGCCATAGCATGGAAAAATGGTGAAAGACTGTATGGAACAGTACTTGGACGAATGGGTCAAATTGTATCTAGTTAAGAGTAGGATGGCCAAAGGATGACCAACGCGCCCAACACCCATTCTCCACCCACAAACGCACAATTTTGATGGCCTTGTGCATAATTTTTAAGTGAATTGATTTTTATTTTTCGAATATCTTCTCTGTCAGAGGAGAGATCCTTCTTGACTGAAGAAAATTGTATTTTTCAGGGTGCTTCTTTTGGGGGAGCTGGATTCCCTTACATTAAAAACGGATCTTATGTCTTAGTTTGGCATCGTATGGAGATTAATTAATAGAGAATGGTTTCAATATTTTTGTGAAAATTGAAAGATCAAAAAAATAGGTTTGCTTCGTAGTAGGAAGCAAATGCCATATGTGTTTAGAAGATCAAATGATCTTTTTCCGTCCTTGTCAAGGGGAGTGCTAACCGTCTCTCCTTTTTTGCAACACAAAATATATAGAACCTCATCTGCTATATATACTAGACATAACAGTTTATAGTATAAATATAGACTCATCTAATTTGTATATTCATAAATATTATAGTCTATAATTAAATGTAAAAGTAATTCATTCACAATTATTCCACTTTTATTTAATTACACGATTATAATATTATATTTCATAATATTAACTTCAACAAATATCAATTTAAAAGTGATTTTAAAGAGAATATTTACAATTTATTCTGGTAGCGAGCGACTTCTTCCTGTAAATCAAGGGAGATAATTCCAGTGTAATTTCTCTCAGTCGGGATAAATAATAAACTTGTCACTAGGAAATGTAAACATAGAAGGTGGTGTCTCTATTTACTTATATTCTTACGAGAGCAGAGTGAGACACAAAGTCGGTTTTTAAAGGGAGGGGGGGGTCCACTTCCCAAAAAGGTGCACTCTGGATTGGCACAATAATTAAAATTCAAGGATTTCTCCTTCACTGACCGAGCACAGTAAGATATTACACTTTGCTTCTCGCCAAAAGGCGGAACATGTGATAATGTCCTTCCTTAGCTAGTCTCTTTCTCGACTGGTTTATAGAGATGGCGACTATATTGTTCCAAGCGAGTTTCCATGGATTCAATAAAAACAAGTGATTTGAAAGTAATTTAACTCGAAATAATTTACGTGACTAAAATAGAAATTTACTGTATTTTTTGTAAATAGTTGAGGTTTATTTTTTGTAAGGTTATATTGAATCCGTTAGCTCCCAAAATGGTTGGCAAATGTTATCGTTTAGTTTAGTCTGATTTTGCCAGCGGTAATCCACCGTTTGGGCAAATTTAGATTAACACTAACAGTTAAACTAACCCCCCCCCCCCCCAAAAAAAAAGAAAATTAGATTCTAATTTCTTTAGACCTGTGCAGACCGTGAAAAACTTGGCGAAAAGGAAAAAAAAGAAAAAAGGGGGATCAATTTCGTATTTACATTTAACGTAAAATGATCCTCCATTTTCAGGCCATTCTAACCTTTAGAGCTGTTAACTAATTTGTTACCACTACTCCTAAGTCGGAGTAGCAAGGCTGTAAAACCACACGTAATCGCCTAAAAAATACCCCCCCACCCCGAAAAAAAAAGCACAGGATTTAACTATTTTACGTTAAATTTATATGCGAACTATGATATCTCACTCTAAATTCTAAAATAATTGTGTTATAAATGTGACATAAATTATTTTAAAGGAAATACAGTTGGGAAATTTGCCAAAAACAGTTAATTTTACTTTACATACTCAGTCGTGACCTATTTACGTTAAAAATAATATTTTATAGGAGATCTGAGCCTTTTATGGTCCGTAAATATCAGGTCGGAGGAAACTAGTCATTTTTGTTGAGTCAGTTCGTAACGTAAACAAATATGGCTACTTTCCTCAGATCCGATATTTACGACCATTTTTAATGCAAATAGGTCACAAATGGGTAGGTAAAGCAAAATAAATTGTTTTTGACTAATTTCTCAACGTTATTACTTTTAAAATAATGGTTAAATAGAAAATTCACACTCTGTCATGGCCGTCGAATCTTAAATCGGAAAATTCGACCGAATTCGAAAAAAAAAAATCCCTAATATTTTGGCAGAATTTGTATTTTCGACAATATTCTGTATTGGATACGTCATTACAATAATGTTTACTTTGTTAGGCTATATAAAACTATAAATTTGTAATATATTTAAATTTTGTTAAGAAAAATTTCCATTTATAAAAAACAGTTTGAATTTATTATTCTTTAATAATTCATTGTAATATAAGTATATTACTAATATAATTATATTTGATTAATAATTAATAATTAAATCATTTAAAAAATATTTTGAAAAAATTCCCAATGATAAAAAACAGCTTGATTTTATTATTTGTTAATAATTAAACAAATTGTTAAAAACATATCCACAATGCAAAAAAAAAAAAATCGGGCAAAAATACAATGATTGATTTTTTAACAGGTAACACCGGTATAACATTCTTGGCTTTTTGGCTAGGAACAAAGTGTAGTATCTGTTCTGATGCTACACTGAGTCTATTCTGTCCTCGGTCAGTGAAGGAGAAATCCTTTTTGACTGAGACAATTTTTATTTTTGTTTCAATCCAGACTGCCCCTTTTTGGAGAGCTGGTATTTCCCCACATTAACACCCGACGTTGTGTCTAACTCTGCCCTCGTGGGGAGGTAGGTAAATAAGGAACACCAGTCGTAATTTCCGATTTCAGATTTGATGGTTATGACGTATTGGACATTTCCAGTGCTTATTTATATTAAGATATATGCGAAATATGGCAGTTCAAAATAAAATAAGAGGAAAACTTATAGATATACTTACTTATCAGTTGAAATTATTAGTGTACAGTAATTTACTATTCGGAGTCAACGAACTCCGAACAAAATGACTGTTTTGCAACATCGATTAATGTATTTAGAATGTTGATGTTCCTTTCAATCAATATTTGTAACTAATTAATGTAAAATATGTAATGCGAGTCGCTTTTCATTAGATTTCATGCTAACGTTTCTAAAAAAGTAATGATTTTCTTGGAATAGTGTTTTTTGGGAGCAATACTGATCTCTCTCAGTGAAGTTCTCTTCTAAGAGTAATGTTTCCGCTTTCACTGTGAAATTTACTTCTGAGAGCAATGTATTCTAAGAGCAATGTATTCTAATCATCTAAGAGCAATGTATTCTAGGAATATAAATAATTACCCTACTTATGCAATTATATTTGACAACTATATTTCAAACAAGACAAAACTACTGGTATAGGTCTGTCACTTGTAGGATTGTCGTAGTCTTTTCCAGCTTGGGTGTGGTTATTTAAAAAAAAACATGTTTTCAAAAAGGAATGTTTTCAAAAAGTAATGTCTTCAAAGAGTAATGTCTTCAAACAATAATGTCTTCAAAGAGTAATGTATTCTAGGAATATAAATAATTATCCTATCTATAGAATTATATTTGACAACTTTAGTCGGCATTAAATAACTCACAGATGGTTGTGATATGCTGTAAAACAAAACAAATGAAACCAAACCATAAATGACTTCAATTGATCAATTTTCTTCTGAAAACTGCATTTTTTAAAGAAATGCTACAAGAAAAAATCAAGAGGCGCCATTTTGCCAAAATAATAACTATTCTGACACACTCGATAGCAAGAGAGCATAGTACAAGGCGTACAAAAAGATGTATAAAATAATGATGCAGAAATGCAGTAAAAAATATTTTTATTTCTTTTTAGTGTATAAGTTCTGTTCTTATCAAAAATATAGTTTTGACGTTATTAACATTTAAAAATACATGATGACTTTTTGAAGACTCTTTAGATCTACACATTTCTAAGGGAAATAGTCACCTTTATGTCTGTACCCCCTTGTTCAGTTTTAATGTATAGTTATTAAAAATATTATGATGCATAGACTTTACAATTAAATTTTTGTTGAAAATGATTCTGTCAAGAATGTCAGGAATATCATCTCGTTTTTCGGGGATGGTAGATTCTTGGATCTTATAAGCTAGAATCTCATTCGATGTTTTGCTCCACTTTTCAAACTTTGAGTCGTGGTAGCAAAATAGTAGCACCTTCTTTTGTGCAACAGTCCATGGTTGGGCTTTTAAGCCTCTTATGTTTCTTCTTTTTGTTGCTGCATTTGATGGAGATAGGGGCCAGGACCTTTTGTCTCAAGGCCTGATGGCTGACCCTGGTTGGCCTCTGTATTGGCTGGAGCACCATTTCCAGAGGCAGGAAGGTTTACACCATTGTTTTCATCATCCCGCTTGGTGTATGAACAGGTTTATGGGCCCTTTTTATCCTGGGTGCCGGCCTGCCAGTATTTATTTTGGTTTTTATTCATATTTTTTATTATTCATGTCCTCATTGTCAACGGCTTCTAATTGTTTATTCGAAGCTTCCCTCTATGAGTAGAGGGGGTGCCCCCGTTTGCAATTCGGGAGACGTGCTGGATGGCTTGAGGAGACAGCACACCATTTTTTTTTTATATTTGGTCAGAGTTTACTTCAAGTAAAATGTATCCTCATGTCAGAGTCTCTGACAAACCCCTATACAGAGAGACTGAAGACACCCGAGGGTGGTGTCTAGTAGGCATTCAAGTCCTCCCCTTAGTTCATACATGTATTTTCATGTGTCTAGTCAATGTAGATTTCCGAGAAAATGCAACTCCGCAAACTTGACAACAAAAAGGTTTCTCTCTTTTTTTTTTCTTATCTTTCTGTTTTTGCTGGAGATAGGGCATCCTACCGGATGCCAGACATTCACCGGCTATTTCAGACACTCCAGCCTAGAGATTATTTTAAGATTCTAACCGTCCCTTTAAGTGCAATTGTTTGTATTTCTCTTGCACTCGGTTCACCGGGTATACTCGCCAGATAGCTCTTGAAATTCTTCTTCATTAGTCCTGTTGCTCCTATAATTACTGGTATGATGGATTTTTCTAAGATTCCAGTTTCTTTTCATGTCGTACCTAAGAGGTTGGTATTTCGTAATCTTTTCCCTTTCTGCTCTGTTCAATCCTGCATCATTAGGGACACTGACTTCAACTAGGGTTGCTACTTTCTCCCTTTTGTCCCATATTACGATGTCAGGTTTAACAGCTCCGTTTTCTAGATATGTAGCTGTAGGGATTACATTGTCATAGTGGATGGTGTATAAATAATTTCCTACTGTTCTTTCTGGTATATGCTCCCAAGACTTGCTGCTACACTGGATATTCAACTTTTTACAAATAGTCCAGTGAAGATATTTACACACTCCGTTGTGTCGCATTGTATAATAGCCATCCCCCAGGAGAACCTTACAACTGGATGTCAGGTGGCTCACACTCTCTACTTCTGTGTAGCAGAACCTGCACTTGTTATTGTTGCTGAGACCACTCATCTTTTTAAAGGCATTGGTCATCAAGCCTTGATCTTCAGCAGCCATTATCATTCTCTCCTGATCATAATGGAGAGATCCTCTTTTCAGCCAGTCTATAGAGCCTGCTTTATCTATATATTCCTGGGATAATTCACCTAAGAAATACTTAGCACGTTGTTGATTGGCCCATTTTTCCAGTTTTCTGGAATGGAAGGTCTTGGTGTATTTCTGGCGGCTTTTGCGGGCTATTTCTGTAGCAGGATTGCTATTTGTTTCTGCCTCATTTGTATGACAGTCCTGTCCAAAATGTTTGGCCAGTTTTGTGATAGAGGTTGTTCTGCTTGCTCTTGTTTCTTGATGTTGGCATACCATCATAAGGTTTGGGTTCTGGGAGCTCATCAGATATTGGCCGGTGCTCACAATAGTGGCTTGATGTTGATGATCAATTTCTGAGAGACCCCTGTTTCTCTTGGCAGATACAGCCTTGGTAGACACTGGTTTCTGTACATTACTCTGTACATTGTCAACATTTTTCTCGTTTTAGTGTCTAATCTATTAATGTCCTTTTGTGGCCAAGCAATAATTCCAAAGCTGTATGTTATCACTGGCATAGCTAATTGGTTAATGGTAGTTACTTTGTTTTTGTTTGTTAGCTGTGTTTTGCAAATCTTTCTAACACGGCGTATATATTCTCTGCCAATTTTTTTCTCTCATCTTGGCATGTTGAATTGAATCGTTTTCTTCTATGCCAAGGTATTTGTATTGTTCCTGTTCTTCAAGGTCTTTGATGTCAGTATCTTCATCAAGCTGTATGTTTTCCGTTTGGATCTTCTTCCCAGCTCTGAAGGAGCACTTCGCACATTTGTCCAGGCCGAACTTCATTCCAATATCTTTGGAGAAGGTATGTACAACCTGTAAGAGTTGGCTTAAGTAAGCATCTGAACTAGCATACAGCTTGAGCAAGTATACCTGGTGAACCAAGTGCAAGAGAAATCCAGACAACTGCACTCAAGGGAACGGCCAGAATCCTGAAAAGAGCTCTCGGTTGGAGTCTGTAAATAGCGGGTGATCGTATAGCATTTGGAAGAATGCCCCGTCCCCAGCAAATGAATGAAAAGAAAAATTAAAAAAAAGAGAAACTTGAGGTCATCCATGAAGAGCAGGTGGTTGACTATTTTGTTTAGATCTTGTTTACAGCCTGGCTCAGATTGTAGGCATTTGGCTTTTGTTTAGTAATTTGCTTAGTGGATCAATTGCCAGGCAAAAGAGTAGAAGAGATAAGCTATCTCCTTGGAAGATTCCTCTTCGGATCTTGACGTCAGGGATTGTTATTGTTCCATTAGTGTGTCTTAATGCCATAGTTGTTTTCCACATATTTATTTGTACTGCCATGGTTTTCTTGATGACCGGATGGATACTATATAGATCAAGGCAGCACAGGAGCCATGCGTGGGGTACACTATCATATGCCTTTTGGTAATCGATCCAAGCCATCCTCTTCCTACAGTCTTCAAGGATGGTCTTATTGATCAACAATTGGTCCTTGGTGCCTAAACATCTCCTCCTACACCCTGCTTGTTCTTTTTCCAGGTATGCTCCAGAGGAGAGGTATTCGTAGATGCTGTCTGCAACCAGGCCAGTAAAGAGTGTGTAGGTTGTAGTGAGGCAGCAGATCGGTCTGTATTTTGTAGGGTTTTGTGTCTCACTCGTTTTGGGTATGAGGGTCGTATCACCTTTTACTAGCTATGCTGGTGTGGCCTCCTCACCCCTAAACAATCTGGTGAAGCAGCTACTATAATGACTATGAAGTGCTGTTATTTTTTTCAACCTGAAATTGGGTATATTGTCTATTCCAGGTTTTTTGTGATTCTGAAATTGATCTAGCTTTCGTTTTATCATTCCAGACGTTATCTTTGGCTCTGGCATTTTTGGCTTGCTTTTATTACTTCGAGCTATATCTAAAATCCACTTGGCCTCTTGGTTGCATGGTCCCTCATTCTCAAACAAAGGCCTCCAGTAGCTTTCTAGCTCCTTCTCCTCTGGTGGCTTTTCCACCGTTATATTCTCTCCAATAGTCTCTCCAATAGTCTTGTATTCTTTTTGAACTGTCTGTTCTCAACTTTTGCCCTGTGCTTGTTATCCTTTTCTTGAATTCTTTTGGCAAGTGCTGGGATTTTGCCTTCAAGTTCAATTTCTTCTACATTTTTTTTGTATTTAAAACTAAGTCTGCAGATGGTGTTTCTCAGCCGTCCCCGCACTGTAGGGGCAGCAAGGAATTGTTTAATTTGAGAGACTTCCTTTCTGCAAAGGTTAAGTTGTTTCTGGAGCTTCAGTTTCCACAGTGGTGTTGTGACTCGTGCTCTGGACTCCCATTGCTTTTTGAATTGAGGGAGTGTTTTCCTAACAATGTAAAGTCCTGCAGCGTATGTTACTTGATTTAGCTCCGTGAGGGATATGTTGGATGGAACAAGTCTTTGGAGAGCGATGTTTACGTTTTGTATTACAGCCTTGGTAGCTCTTTGGGCATGTGAGGTCTTTCCTCCAGCCTCATCATCTGGACTTCCTCAATTGTATTCTCAAGCTCTTCTTCCAAGGTCAATTGCTCATCATCTGGTTCCAGTAATTTCTGATGTAATGATGAGGATTCAGGTGTTACCAGTGGTCTCGGTAATAGTGGTGAGGAAGAACTTACGTTCAATGAGGGGCTATCTTTTGATTGTAAATAGACATCTGATGGTGGTGGTATACTTGTTGGGGAGCCCCTTGCTAAAGGGGATTCTGGTGTTGATGTAGCTTTATGGTGGGTTGTAATGGGCCCAGACAGTTTGACGGCTTCATTCATGGGTGAATGGTAATGTGATTTCTGCCGTACTTGTGGTGTTTTGGACGATGATGGAAATTGTGGAAATTTTGATGGGGCTTTAAAGTGGACACTTTTTGGTTCTGATAAGGGCTGCTACCTCTGATGCCATATAGTCCAGCTCAGCTTTACTGAACAGGCTCATGCTGTTATATGTTTGGCAAGTTATTTTTTGTGATGGACCTGGATTTAACAGAAAAAGCAGTGCCACAAACTTCACAGGTAAATGGTTTCTCTTTTTTATTTTTATTTTCTTATCTTTTTGTTTTTGCTGGGGGTGGGGCATCCTACCGGATATATCAGACACGCCAGCCGAGAGATCTTTTTAAGATTCTAACCGTCCAATTGTTTGTATTTCTCTTGCACTCGGTGTGTATGTATTCGCATATGTACTTTTAATGGGGAATTCTGTGCAAATACAGACTCACATATTTCACAGAAAAATGTTTTCTTTCTTGTAAGTACTTGCATATTTTCTGAAATAGGATTTTTCCATAAACACGGATGTGGAAATGTAAGTCAACACACTTCATCATAAAATTCCTTCCATCTGTTTTGGATTGAAGAAATGGAAAATCTGTGAAATAGGAATTACAAACAATTACAAACAATTAGTGAGTGTTATGGTGATCTCCCCTATTATTGCGTCACTTTCTGACACTATAAAAAGTGGTAACAGAAAGAATCGTTATGTCTTATCCAAAAGCAGGCAACAAATTGTACTTTCTGTAAATACATACTCTTGTTAACTACCTGCTTGTTGTCTAATTTCCTTTTCGCTCTTTCAGACCAAATCAGTTAGACAGTGTTCAAGCTTTTAGTTTACTGTTTCTTCTTAAGATAGATATTTATAAGAAAATCTTTTTGTTTTTAAAAGAATATTCTTTCTTACATGTGTTCACACATGTTTCTGCAACAATTTTGTTTATTTACACTTTGCAACAAAAAAAAATCTGTACAGATATATTTATATTTGTACTTTTATAACAGAAACTTTTGGGAAATGTATGAACTCTGTCAAAATGCGTGTAGCAAAAGGATTCTTTTTGTCCATTTGTATTATTAGATCAACACACTTCACCATAAATTCATTCTTTGGATTTAAAACATGTGAAATAACAGATCCCAAAACTTCACAATATAAAACACGTTTTTCAAGTTTATTAGATATGTTCACACATATTTTACAAGAATATCCTGTTTACACTTTTAAAAAGACTACCCTTTCTCTGTAACAGTAACAATTCTGATAATGCTTATTCATCAACTTTGCAACAAATAATCTATCTGTATTCTACAACAGAAAATCTTTGAAAATATCTGTAATAATGCATGTAGCAAAAGAATTTATTGTTTGTCCCATTTGTCTTATTGAACGAGTATTTCAGCTTTCATGTGTGGTGCTTTCTTTCTGTATATGCACTACATGTTTTACCAGAATATCCTTTATCTGTTAGATGTAACATTAATAAATCTGAAAATATTGATTTAAACCCTTTGCAACAAAAGTTCTATATAAATATATATGTCGTTACATAATAGGAACTCTTTGGAAATATATAACCTCTGTAAAAATACATGTAGCAAAAACGATTCTTTTTGTCCTGTTTGTATTATCAGATGAGGACTTGCTCAAAGTTTCTTTTATGTGAAAAGTGTTTCTCTTCTGACTATTACCCTATAACTGTTATCATTTAAAAGTGATGAAAATACCTTATCTTTCATCATCTTTGTCAAATGTGCTCAAAATGATGGATCATACTCCAAGATGTTATGCAACATCTGCAATATATCATGGTGAGACCATTTAACAAGCAGAATGCATATCTGCAGTTGTTTAACGCCGACTTTTGGCATTGGCTGCACATGTATCTCAACACGATGAACCTGCTAGAAAAGTGCTTCTGTGGACCCCAGAAGTCAAGCGATGGGATGGGAAGCCTCATATTACAATCAAGACTTTTCTGGAGAAGGAAACTTGCCTCTCAGGATTAAAGCTTCTGGATGCAATTAGTGAGCAATTAGTGAGCAAGCACCATGGAATTCTAACTTCGTGAATGCTTCACCATCAACTGATGCATGACTCAACAAGTTTGTCAAATTTGAAAATCCTCTCCACCAAAATAATTGATATCTGTAAATATGTATAAAAATGTTTTTATTTTTTGTTTTTGTTGTGGTGGCAACCACTCATTTGCATATACGAATAACGTTACACTATAAATGGCAAGCCTAGGTTGGCCTTAGTGTGTGTTACCTAAATGCCACCGGAAGTGACGCCGAAGAGCGTACATGTCCTCCCACCAAGACTCTCTGACTCGACACCTTCATTTGTACATACTGTAACTATACCTTTTCTTTAATACACTTATTATTGCATTCTCCTTGTTGTTTGCGTCTTCATTGTATTCCTCACTAATTATTGTTCAACCTTGCAACCACAACAGTTGGCGACGAGATATGAAGCGTCAAATATAACAGTTTGACGAAGAACTATTAAAAAAAAAAGTACAATGCAAAGTGTTGACGAGCAAACGGATTTTACGCTAAAGAAAAGTTTTCAACTTAAGTGTAAAAAAAAAAAAAAAAAAAAAAAAACTCGAACGTGGCAAAAGCGACAATTTACGCCGTTTTCTGGGAATCCGACTTGCAAACGAATGTAAAAGTGAATTTTTGTTTTGTCGCTAAACGACAAATCTGTTTTGTATTACTAAAGGACCAACTTGCAAACGAAAAGCGGATTTTGTTCTGTCGCAAAACGACAGGTCAGACTCGTATTACGAAAAGCAAGGAAGTAACCTACGAAAAAAAAAAAAAGTTCACCAGTGGATTCTAATTACTGCTCCCCGTTAGCAAAACAACAACTAAAGGAATCTTTTAATTAATAATTTGTTTGGCGGCGGTACTAAAAGGAAATACCATAGCTAGAAATTAAAGCTCAAGGAAAGGATTTTTTTTTTTAAAGTTGTCACTGGATAACGGATAATACAGTAAAACGTCACGAAAGAAAAAAAAAAAAAGAAAAAAAAAGGGTAATCTCAATTTAAGAGTATTTTAATTACTAAAATACTAAAAAAAAAAAAACTCCAAAGAACTAAATGTACTGCATACATTTTTTTCAATTGTGACTCGAAAAAAAAAAAAAAAAAAAAAAATGGAAGACTTATCAAAAATGTTCATGCAATTTTTACAGGCACAAGCTGACCACGAGGAAAGACAAAATGAACGTTTTGCTAAAACACTGGAACTACTAAAGAGTAATCGAGAAAATGTCGACAGTGTTAATTTCTCCCATACAACTATCTTTAATAGTATGGACACATTTAATTATGTGCCGGAGGAAGGAAAGACTTTTGAAGCATACTATACAAGATACGAGGATGTCTTTCAACTGGACTGCAAAAATTGGCCAAATAGCCAGAAAGTGAGCCTCTTACTCAGGAAATTGGGTACATCAGAACACAGCAAATTCATAGATTACATATTACCTAAAAAAACTGCGGAATTAGAGTTCATGGAAGCTGTGAAATTACTAAAAGAATTATTTAATCCAAATATATCTCTTTTTCATAAAAGATGGCTGTGCATGAATCTAAGAAAGATGGACAACCAAGATTATTTGACATACGCATCAGTTGTCAATAAAAACTGCGATAATTTTAAGCTTGCGGAACTAACGGTAGAAGATTTTAAATGTCTAATCTTCGCACAAGGGTTAGTTTCCACGAAAAATGCAGAAATACGCAGACGAGTGTTGTCTAAGCTGGAATCTGAGCAAGATTTAACCCCCCAGAAACTAGCAGAGGACTGTGAAAGGGCCATTACACTAAAAAAGGATTTAAAAAATATAGAAGAATCCGGAGTGGCATATGTAAGAAAAGTTAGAAAACCATACACACCAACCAAGAACTTTACAAAGAAAAGCAATCGAAATGGAACGGGATATTACAATCCTAATAACCATAAATATAGGACAGAATATAACAAGCCTCTTCCTAGATATAACTGTAAGAGATGTGCAGAAAAGCATTGGGAATCAGATTGTCCTTATAAAAAGAAAAAATGCTACATTTGTAAGAAGGTGGGACACAAAAGCGATTGCTGCAGATATAAAGATTACACCAGAAAGAGAGTACAGCAAACAAAATCAAATACAAAATTAGACAAAGATCGGCGAAAATACGTAAAAGTGGAAATATTTAAAACACCAATAAAGTTACAACTCGACTCCGGCTCCGATATTTCAATTATAAACCTGAATACATGGAAAAAGTTGGGTAAAAAACCAACCATGATGAAAACGAGTAAATCAGCCCGGACGGTAACTGGTGGTGGTATAAAATTTGAAGGAGAAGATGTCCTTCCGATAAAATTAAAAGGGATTACGAAGAAATAAAAAATATTCGTACTGAAAAATAGTGAAAATCTGTTTGGAATAGATTTAATTGAGAAATTTGGACTATGGGATAAGCCAATCAATACATTCTGTAAAAAAATAGAATGTTCTTCTCCAACAATAGTAAATATAAAAGACGATTTAAAAGAATTATTTCCTGAAGCATTCACGACTAACTTAGGTCGCTGTAATAAATTCAAGGCCTCGTTTGAACTTAAAGAAAACGCCAGCCCAATTTTTAGAAAAAAAGCGAAACGTTCCGTTCGCTGGGTTGGAAAAGATTAATAAAGAATTAGATAGATTGGAACAGACAGGAATTCTATCAAAAATAGAACACAGCGAGTGGGCAGCCCCAACCGTATACGTAAAGAAAAAGAATGACGAAGTTAGAGTGTGCGCAGATCTTTCGACCGGGGTCAACTCCCTATTAAAAGATCACCATTACCCTCTACCAAGCCCAGAGGAAATATTCACGAAGTTAAATGGTGGTAATATCTTCTCCAAGATAGACTTGAGCGATGCATATTTGCAAATACCGGTCGAGGAAAATTGCTCAAAAATACTATGCATCAATACGCATAAGGGATTATACAAATACAACCGATTGCCCTTTGGCATCAAAGTAGCGCCTGCCATTTTTCAGCAAGCGATGGACACCATGCTAAGTGGTATTGAGTGTGCATGTGCATACCTGGACGACATTGTTGTCAGGAGCAAATCCCTATAAGAACATAAGGAACATTTGAAACAAGTATTTACTCGAATACAAGAATTCGGCTTTAAAGTAAAAGGAAGTAAATGTGACTTTTGTATGAGCGAGATTAAGTATCTTGGACACATAATAAACAAACATGGACGACGTCCAGACCCAGACAGATCTGCGGCAATAAAAAATATGCCAGCACCTGATAACGTAACAACCTTGCAGAGTTTCTTAGGACTCGCAAATTATTATCAATCTTTTATTGAAGGAATGCATAACTTGCGAGCCCCCTTAAATAATCTGCTTAAAAAGGATACACCTTGGAACTGGACGCAAGAATGTCAAACCGCTTTTGACAAAATAAAGAGCGCACTAACATCCGAATTATTCTTAACGCACTTTGACACAAAATTAAAAATAGTCGTCGCTAGTGACGCTAGTTCCTACGGCTTAGGAGCATGCATTCAACATATTATGCCGGATGGGTCTAGAAAACCAATAGCGCACGCTTCGAGAACGCTGATACCAGCCGAGAGGGCATATTCACAAATCGAAAAAGAAGCAATGAGCATAATCTTTTCCGTGACTAAATTTCACCGATATTTATATGATAGACGATTCTTACTTGAAACCGACCATAAACCGTTAGTCACGATCTATGGATCAAAAAAAGGATTGCCGGTATACACCGCAAATAGATTGCTGCGCTGGGGTACAATCTTACTTAATTACGATTTCCAGCTACAACATCTAGCATCAAAAAAGATTTGCTATGCGGATGGACTGTCAAGACTGATACCACAGAAACACAATCTGGAAGAATCAGTCATTGCAGCAATTCGGACAAATGTTGAAGTAAAAAATATGGTAGCAAACATCATTAAGGAACTACCCGTAACTTTGTCGGACATTAAAAGGGAAGCCGAGAAAGACGAATACATAAAGGACATAAAAGAGAAAATTATAACGGACACAAAGGTGCAGGAAGTTTTCTCCATATGTAACGATGTGTTACTGTACAGTGAGAGAGTGGTAATACCCAAAACATTGCAGAATAGGATGTTAAGAGATTTCCATACGGGACATCCGGGGATAAATCGAATGAAGTCGTTAATGAGAAGCTACGTGTACTGGCGTAACATGGACACTGACATAGCAGCAACAATAAATAAATGTAAAGGATGCCAGTTAGCAGCAAAATCCCCACCTATAGTACACAAACCTTGGCCGAAAACCGACCAACCATGGTCGAGAATCCACATGGACTTCGCTGGTCCAGTAGGAGAAAACTATTATTTAATTGTAGTGGATAGTTACACAAAATGGCCGGAGGTAATGCGTTGCAGGAATCCAACAACGAACAACTCAATAGGGTTCCTACACGAGTTGTTTGCAAGATTCGGTGTACCAGACACACTGGTCACTGACAACGGAACGCAGTTCACATCCGCAGAGTTTAAGGAATTTTGCGACACGTTCCGAGTGAAGCACATCACGACTCCGCCGTATCATCCAAGGTCAAACGGCCTTGCGGAAAGGTTCGTGGACACGCTAAAACGAGCGTTAAAGAAATCCATTGGAACACCAACAGAAAAAGCTTTGCAACAATTCTTGCAAGTTTATAGGATCACACCACATCCTAGTACACCATCAAACATATCACCAGCTGATCTAATGTTTGCCAGAAAGGTAAAATCAGCGTTTGATAAACTGTTGCCAAGACAGGCAATTATCCGAAACACTACACACACGAGAAGAAAGAAATATAACTCGGGAGATCGAGTATATTTTAAGTGCTACAAGAATAACACATCTTACTGGGAATGTGGAGTAGTGGATAAACGCATTGGTGATTGTACATATATGATTAAAGGTCCACAGAGTATACATAAAAGGCACCTAAATCAGATAAAAAAACGTCATATCCAAGATGATGATTATACGACAACAGTCGAAGAGGAGGAAACCATAGATATCATATACGAATCCTTTAATTTGGAACCGCCTCAATATACACCTGAACCCCGAAGATCAGGTAGGAAAAGAAAATTCAATGAACCATTGACCCAAAAAGAAAAAGATATTGAAATCTGTGTGACTTCAAATCTTGGGAGGGGGGTGTTGTGGTGGCAACCACTCATTTGCATATACGAATAACGTTACACTATAAATGGCAAGCCTAGGTTGGCCTTAGTGTGTGTTACCTAAATGCCACCGGAAGTGACGCCGAAGAGCGTACATGTCCTCCCACCAAGACTCTCTGACTCGACACCTTCATTTGTACATACTGTAACTATACCTTTTCTTTAATACACTTATTATTGCATTCTCCTTGTTGTTTGCGTCTTCATTGTATTCCTCACTAATTATTGTTCAACCTTGCAACCACAACAGTTTTAGAAATTAGTATAATTAGCATAATTAGCATAATTAGTATAATTAGTATAATTGGTATCATTGGTTAATACAATTCAGACTCCTTGGCACAATTTCATTCAAAACGACAACAAACATTAATGAAAAAATAGCATCAAAATATATCTTTTCATCAGAGTCAATAAATTATGCTGTAAATTGGCAAATATCGTGAATGCAAGAATTGTAGGGTGAATTTTTTTTATGGAAATCGCTCCAGACAAGGCATGAAGCCAATTGATGTAAGTAGTTAAAAATATACTACTTTAAGGTAAAAAACTAACCAATGATAAGTGTTAGATGGATAGATTCCGACCCAGAAAACAGCAATTCTTCCCCCTTTGTCAGAAACATCACTCATGGAATGTGAGGACTAAAGGACAAAATAAGAGAAGCGAGAGTTACAAGGCTGCTTAAAGTAAACCCAAGGTCCACTTTCTATCTTCCTTGTAAAAAAAATATATCGAAATCCATTATTTAAATGTGAAAAAGAGTTTACATGAACAAGGTGATTACATTTTAAGCAATTTTGAACTAATAAATCAAACATTATAGCAGAATTTCGGAAAGTTTAGGAAACAAGAGATTTAAGAAAACTATCCTCTAAATCAACATGAAAAATTATATTAAAAAACGATGTAACAAAAATGTCATCGTTTTTGCAAAGAAACCTGAACCAAGAAAAATATCCAAATAATCAAAAACTCAAGCAAAATATCCAAAGATTTTTTCTATTCTTGATAAAGTCATCTAAAACAAACAAACAAAGAACATTGCATTATGTTTACAAAACCAATAAACAAAATAAGGCTGAGAAAATTTTCTGGGATAATGGGATAACATTTTTATTTAAAAATTGCTTTCCTTGCTCATCTTCATTTAGAAGACAGTAGTTTTCTAAATGAAGATGAGCAACCGACTTTCAAATTAAGACGAGGTGTTAATATTTATGTGTGTGCATGTGTAAATCAGAATCTGCTACTGCCACTGCTGCCTATAGTTGTACTATGAACACATGCTTATGAACATGGGCTTATAGATGACTGTTGTTGCTAATATTTTTCTGTGCCAATTCTGAACTTGTTTCTTTAGTTCCTGAATAAATTTTGATCACTTTGATATCTGTCTTCATTTGATTTATTTTCACCTTTCATTTTACTTCCGAACATCCAACAATGAATGATGCAACAAACTATAGTAGACATTTATTTAACTTAACATTCACTTACACTTCTTGTCAGTATAGATATAACAAATATTGATAATGATGATGATGATGATGATGATGATGATGATGATGATGATGATGATGATGATGATGATGATGATGTATATGTTATATCTACATATTTTGCCCCATAAAGCGTGAAAGGGGGAGCGGGGGACTTGTCGGCACATGTTCCCCTACTAATACAGAAGACGGTGGAGGCGGCGAAGTTGGTCAAAAACTGTGTCGACAGGATGTTTGCCAGAGGACATCAGCCCACGCTGTGGGCGAAAGACTCAACCAATCAGGTGAGGGAATCCTGTTGTCATATAGAGAGCGGGAAAATCGAAAGGAGGAAAAAAATTTTAAAAAACACGAGGAGTTGATCCCGGACCGGCACGAAGAACGGACGCCTAGACGAAAATCGACTGCTCACCCAGCCGTCAGATTTCAGAAAAATTATCCCCGCACACAAAAGCAAGGAGAAGGTCTCGAACCGACATTAAAAGCAGACACCTAAGAAAATCCCATCAACAAAATTTGATTACGACCGATCAGTAAATCAAATAGCCTCTCCAGCGTAGGGATTATGTATATCTCCAGGCCCTAAAGAAAATAACAGCTCGTTAACTGCAAACCATAGGATCCAAAATTCTATAAAATATCCTTCTCTCCGTCGTCAACAAAACAAAAGAAAAAGGTATGTGTTTACAAATCAGGACAAATCAAAAAACAACAGCAAACAAAAAAGAATCGTATATTTAATTGTCCTAAATCAACTTTCGTTTTGTCTGTGTTCTGTTTTCTTGTTCGTTTTCCTCGAGTTCAGAAGAAGAAAAAAAAGGGGAAAATACTTTCCTATTTTATTTCCATAACGGCTAGAAGCCTTTTTAATTGATATAATTGAACTCGTTACGGTCTCTTCACAAAAGAGCATCGTACTCGTGCAGGAACGCGTGAAATATAAGTTTAACAATTATAACATTTGGTTTCGACACAATTATAGCTTTGGTGCCAGGAAAAAGAACTTTCCTATTTTAATTTTCAATAAGGCTATAAGCCTTCATATTTGCTATAATGAACTTTTATTTCGGATCGACTTTCTCCGAATAAATACAAACCAGCCTCTTTTTTTAAATAAATAAATACTTGTTATGTACTGTTAATTTTGTTTTGGTTCTTTATATATATGTTTATAATTTGTGATAGGATGTGTATTCATTTATGAAGTACGGGCTGATTTCCTTTCATCGGGTTTTCGGCCTGTACACATTTTACATTCGTGGCTGAACTACGTGTCGGTACGTTCAGAGTCTCACTACCACAATTATAACATTGGTGTCAGAAGTAACGGTCTCTTCACAGAAGAGTAAAGTACCCGCACTGAAGCATAACATTTATTGTCATAAAGCTGGTTTCCGAAAAAAAAAAATAAATAAATAAATAAATAGATTAAAAAAGTAATAATTAAATAGGGGATTGCCACAAAGATGGATTACTCCGGGCTCACTGAAGGACAATTACTGAGTCTTATTAAAGACCAGAAAGCTCAGATATTTAGGCTCAGGCAGGAGCCAACACAAGCATCAGACTCCGTGATAAGAGAAATGGCGGAAGATCTAAACAATCTGCTGATAACAATGAAGTCGGCGACGCCAACGCAGTCCAGTCATCAAGCGGATTATAATTTGCTTTTGAAGCAACAGTCGTTGCACGATTCGATGCGTCATATTCGCCCGTTCCAGCCGGGTGTCGACGCGAATAAGTTCATCACTGACCTAAACAAGGCCTATGCTATTCACGTTCGACCGGAGCGCCAAGAATACCCCAAATTGGAGGAGGAATTTTTAAAAGTGGCTAAGCAGTTGCTTAACGAGGGAATATTCCAGCAGATGGAAGATTCAGCACATGAGATATCATCATTCGACCAGCTAAAGGCTTACCTGTTGTTGGCACACGGTAGCCACATGTCGAATTTTCAGCACTTGAGCCTTGCGTGGGACCTTCAGCATAAGGAGGGTGAAAGGCTGACCGATTTTGTGGGAAGACTTGAGAGTACAGTGAGGGAGGCGGCAGTCCACATAAAGGACAAATATAAAAAAGACAAGCAGACCGAAATGTCGGCGGACACCGTTTTTTCATTGATGGGTGCCATGCTAATGAGCGAGAAGGTGAAGTTGTGGGCACCGAATGTTTTCCCACACGTGGTGAAAACTATGGACAGACACTACACTGCTGGAGGCATAGAAAATGAGGCTCAGAAGTATCTGGACAGGGGCATTCAGTTAAATTCTTCTCCGGTGGCGAAGCCAGTAGCTTACGTGGCACAAAAATGGCGTCAGCACAGAAGCCCCCAGAACGGACATTCTAAACCTGGACCAAGGTACAGAGGGGACACAATGCCCAAACCAGCCGAAGCCAAGAAAAAGCTATTCCAGCAAAATAAAAGGCAGGATGTATGATACAGAGGCGGGAACAGCTGGTGTAACACCCGGTCGTGGTAGATACCAGCGATCAGTACAGGCCCACACCGCCATAGCAAGGGACAATGATCGAGTTAGCACCTGTACTCAGTCAGAGGAAGAGGATTTTCTTCACGGCGTGGACGAGATGTGATGCTCCGATCCACGCCTAAGATTATAAAGAAAAAATATCACTTCTACAACATTCAGCAGGATAGGGGACCAGGTTCCCCATTCACAAGGGTGGCAGTCGACATCCAAGGACATACAATTCATGCACTAGCAATGGTCGACTCAGGGTGTTTGGTAACGATGATACCCAGTCACCTTATCCCTGCCGAGTTAAAAAAAACATATGACGACATCGTCAGTGGACATAGTGGGCATCAGTGGAAATATACGAGCGAGTGCCGAAATTTTATGCGACATTACCATAGGCGATGCCGGATCACCAAAGTTTGAGGAGGTGAAGGTTCTCCTTGTTTCTGTCGATGTACCGATATTGTTGGGTCAGGACATTTTGAGACACGACTCTGTGGCAGAGTATAGCATCAACAATGCTAAAAACAATATATCCTTTACTCGTATTACAAAAAAGTGGCAGATAACTCACAAGGCATTGCTTGTAGCAGACGAGGCAAGGGAAGCAACTCGTGATCATACTGCCACAGTTACAGTGATATCTCCTACAATTGATGCTTCGTTGCCTCAGAAGCGAAAATGGTTGAAGGAACATTTGAACATACAGTTGCCACAACATTCAAGTACGGAGGAACTGGAACGTGTTGCGGACCTGTTAATGGATTTTCAGGACATTATAGGCACGGAAGGGTCCGAGAAGGGCACATTCATCAGGCCTGTGCGAATTCCAACGACTGGCAAAATGCCGATAGCTCAGGCAATGGAAGCCGACGTCAATGCTGAGATCCAACGAATGCTGTCGGAAGGCGTAGTAGAGCCATGCAGGGACCCGAAAGGCTTTAATAGTCCCGTTTTTGCAATCAGGAAAAAAAACGGCACGGTCAGAGTAATGGCGAACTTTAAACGCACTTTAAATACAGTTCTAAAGGACCAGGACCCTTACCCAATACCCCTAATGGACCAGCTTTTCCACAAAATAGGGGAAGGGAACAAATATTTTGCCAGTCTAGATCTAAAGAGTGGCTACTGGCAAATTGAAATTGAGGAATGCGACAGATACAAAACCGCCTTCACCTGGGGTGACGGATGTTACCAATACACCCGTCTCGCATTCGGCCTTACCTCAGCAGGCCACATATTCTTGCGGTGTATAGCCGAAGCGCTAGACACAGTCAACAACAGGGACAACATTTCATCATACATTGACGATAACTTAGTGCATGCTCGCACATTTGACGAGTATATGTCAGCGATGAAACAGCTATTTACAGCACTTAGGGCATATGGATTGAAGTTGAACCCTGACAAATGTAGTTTCATAGCAAGCGAGGCAAAATTTTTGGGTCGGATCGTCGACACCAACAGATACAGGGCAGATCCGGAAGATGTAAGGGCAATTCGAGAAATGAAACCCCCAACCACGAGAAAGGAACTAAGAAGTCTGATCGGACGCCTGGCATGGATCAGACAATTCCTTGAGACCCAACTTCACGGGTCCATAAGGACTGACACTTTCTCTCAGCTATTGGCTCCGATACATGCGCTGAACAGGGACAAGATCAAATTTGACTGGACAAAGGATGCTGACCGTGCGTTTGAGAAAATCAAAAAGCGATTATCCTCACCACCCGTCATATCTTTCCCGGACTTTACGAATCTGTTCACCCTTACGACAGATGCCAGCAACACGGCGTGTGGGGCAATATTAATGCAAGAAGCACCTGACGGCAAGAAGAAAATAATTGCCACTGCATCACACACCTTCAATGCCACAGAAAAGAACTGGTCGACAACGGAAAGTGAGGCATTTGCCATAAAATGGGCGATTCTGAAGTACGATTACTTCTTACACGGTCGCACGTTCATTATCTTTACAGACCATAAATCCCTGATATACCTCGATCAAAGAGAATTCAACAACGCCAAAATCAGGCGATGGCAGGAGGAAATTTCATCCTATAGGTTCATCCTTGAATACATTCAGGGTGAAACGAACGTGTAGGCCGACATGCTTAGCAGAAGCCGAGATGCCGACAAGACCAAATCCATGCCGGACAGCTACCACAGTTATAACATATACATATGTGGAAAAAGGTGGTGAAAGAGTGACACTTTTTGGGGATCTGGATTTTCCTCACATTAAAAACCAACCTTATGTCTAACTTTGCCCTTGTGGGAGACAAGTAAATAGGAACATCACTGCATCCGCCATTTAAAACAAAGCCTTGTCAATAAAGTTTCCCTTCACCTTTGACATCAGAATTGTTGTCATTCAGTGCTCGAAGTATGAAAAGGTTAAATCGCATGCGACCTGATGGTGGCGAGGTCTGTGGGTCGGTAGATAGATTATGAGGGACTTTTGTTCTTTTTTCTCCTTCCTTTCGTTGATCCTTTTTTCTCTCTTTCTTTTTGTTGATCCTTTCTTTCTCTCTTTTTGTCGTCAAGAGAGAAAACAGTCATGAAATTCTGTCAGGCAGACGAGACATGCGTTTTTACCTAGCACTGACGACTCCATTTTTTGATTTTTTGAAATGCAGTAATAAATATTATTTTTATATAAAATGCCTTGTTTACTTTTTTATCAAGTGGTCAATTTACAGCTGCTATGTCCCCTTTTCTAGAAGTCCAGAGAATTAATTCTTTACAGAGAATTAATGACAAACCTTAATATGACTGATCATTACCCGTTTAGCCAGGCAGCAGACAACATGCTTTTGAGGATTAAAAGACAATGAGGACTGAAGAGAATGGTCAACCGCTGCTCTAAATGGGAGGTAAAGACGGTGATTCTACACTGGAATATCTCTGTCGGCGCAGCCAAAACAAGATACATGCCTTGGGCCACAATACCATTACATATATATATATATATATATATATTAGTACTTCATGTATCCACATAAAATATTATAAGAAGATATAATTTTTTATGTGTCAGTTTTCAGTATTTACTTCAACAGTGCTCGATACGTAAGTAGAGCTAGGTAGTAAGCAATGAAAATATATATGGCAATCAAGCTACACAGAGGCTCCCGTGTTTCATCACCGGGGGGGAATCGTCAGCCTGACGATTCCCCCCGGGGATGAAACACGGGAGCCTCTGTGTAGCTTAATTGCCATATATATTTTCATTGCTTACTATATATATATATATATATATATATATATATATATATATAAAATAGAATTAATTTACCGAACAGAACAGTTTGGCACCAATTTTATGCCCCTTTACGAAGATTAAAATAAAAATAGGTAAACGTGAAGTTTCCTGGCCATATAATTTTACTTGAAAGACAATATGCAGTAGCTCAATTTTTTTTTACGATTATGAATGCATTGCTGATATTTAAAAAAAATTGTGTTGCACAAGAATTATGTTATGAAACAAATATTTTTATCAATATTTTAATTCAATTATCTGATAGTACTCACTAAAAAGGATATACTTCTTTTTGTTGAACCTAATTTCTATTCCCGTTTTTATCGACTACAATCAAGGTTTCATCTATGCCAATAAAACATGCTGCTATGTTTGAAAAGAAGCCGATATTCTAGAAAATTTATTAATTTAAAAAGTTTGTTTTCCTATTTCATATGTAATACTAAATTGATTTTAACACTGAACATATGTTCAGCATGTCATGATCTTTAAAAAATGTATACAGTTTTTGACCTACTGCATATCGCCTATCTGATAAAATTATCTGACCAGGACACTTCACATTTACCTGAAAATATGATACTAAACCTTCTGTCTAGAATACTTATTCCAATAATATTGATCAAAATCCATTATATGATTTTGATTCTAGAAAACATTTAAAATTGAAAGCTTAAGCTTAAGAGGTTTTAAGAAGAAATTGTAATTCAGGGAATCTTGGCCGGTGGACTGTAAGAAATCATTTGACAAAATCAAAGCACTCATTAAATCTGACCTACTGCTCACACATTTTGATCCAAATAAGAAAATAGTCGTGGCAGCGGATGCATCAAATCATGGCGTGGGAGCAGCGATCTCGCATATATTCACAGATGGAACTGAGAATGCTGTCATATATGCAGCCAGATCCCGAACACCCGCTGAACACAATTACAGTCAAGTGGAAAAAGAAGCACTGCACTGATTTTTGCTGTGAAGAAATTCCATAAGATGTTGTTCGGGCGTTACTTTACACTTTATCTGTTCTTAGTCTTTTGACTGATCCGTAGGATGCCATATCAGTCAAAAATCTTTGTGTGCCATCTGCTGCTTACGATTTATTTCAAGGAAAATAAATGTTAATAAGTCCTGAGTAATCATCGACAAATGGATTAAATCAAGTCTTTTTTTTTCTTTTTGTCTGCTTTTCTGTTTTTATATTAGCACATTTTTCATTTTGCACATACATCACAATTAAATTTATTTTTATCACTTATTTTCATGCTTTAACAGCTCGTTCCAAATTAAAAATGTCTTCTTTATTGCAGTGTCCTAAAATATCATGCCATCCCTTCAGTGAATGCGTTTGTTCGGTTTTGATACCGTTGAGAAAATACAGTTTCCCTCGTTTATTAATGTTACAAGGTGCTTACATCCGTCTCTGAGATAAATTTCAGTGTCACCTTTTGCATAGACTATGCCAGTACTATGACTTCCATCAGCTAATTCAATAGTATGTTTTGATTTATCAAAATTTTTATCTGCTCGAATAAATTTAGATTTATCCTTAATTATGTGGGCAGTAGCCCCACAGTCTACAAGCAAATCAAACATGTTCATTTTATAAAGGTTTTCAGTAGTACTTACTGCAAATAAAAATAAGTTGGTCTCACTTGTGTCTTTCAGCACTTTCGCTGAATTATTCCCATTTCTGTAATAATCTGTGGTGTGAGTTCCAGTTTTGCAATTTTCCTACCATCGTCTTTTAAATGTAAACGTGTGTTTATTTCTGCATTCAAAGCTTTTATGCCCTGCTTTCTGCAGTTATAGCGTCTTACAACTCTTTTGCTTTTAGATTGTACGGCTATCCTCATTGTGTGATCATGTAGCGGACTCAAATGCAATGCGAGAAAGCAAATGGCATTTATTTCAACTCCCTTTCCTTCTATGCATTGACCAATACACTTTCTTCATCTCTGACATAAAAGGATGGGAAATCTCGTGGAAACACACTGGCTGAAAACTTTGGCCAATCAAAACATGACATGCCAGGGACCAATGCAAGATTTTAGCCCTTATAAAAGGAGCGGCTACGGTTCGCTTCTCTCTCTTTTTCCCTTTTATGTTCCTGCCAACAGGCCAAACAGGAGATCGTCGCCCCCTCCCCCGGCTCGATCAAGGATGAGGGAGGCGAAAGTCAAAAAGTAGGTAATCTATTTTAATTCCTACCACGAACAACAAACTATTCTTCAACACACATATTACAATTGCCACCAATATACATACATAACTTCAATCATGCGCACACGCACGCATTCATACTAACATGGACACTATAGCTCGTTCACGCTGAACTTTTACAGCGAACATTCTCTGTAACTGATAGCTTTACAAAATGTCTCATCAACAATAAATTGTTAATATAAATGTTTTACGCTAATTATTAATTTTACTAAATGCTATTCTTCTTTTGAAGTCTCTTGCTTTCCTTCTTTTCAATGTAATAATACTAATGTTTTACTCTCTTTCCTTTGTTTGTTCCTCTGTTAATTTTAACCCTTAGCCATTTTTGTTCCCACGTGGACCCCCAAATAAATATGGTTCCTCTGAGCATTGGGATTGCATCCCACCATATTGGCATTCCTCTCAGACCATCATTTCCTAAGGGCCATAATCATCACATATTTTTTTTCCTCAACATTTTTCTGTCTCCTCGTAGCTTCAAAGTGAAGATTTAAAATCGTTAAATTTTAACTCTTCTTTCCATTGGGTAATTACCGTGGAAAAAGCTTTAAAGTTTTCCGGTAATCCAGTTTAAAGTCATTACAGATTGGCTGTAATTATTTCTCTGGCTGTTTTGAAAGATGATGTTGCATTCTCAACTCTTATTATGTAATTCTTGACGGTTTTTCATATGACTTAATTTTATTGTTATTAGCTCTGTGTATAATGCGATAATTCTGGGTTTACTATTTCTAAAATAATGGTCTCTTTATATTCCCATCGCTTATTTACCGTCACTTATTGCGTCTCGTATTATCAATGACAAGCTTTTGTTGTCTAAAAACTGCACCATTAACGCAAATACTTTGGTGTTCTTCTCTTGGTACAGGGCGTCTTCGTCAACATCTATGCCTGATTCTATGATGTATGGTAGTTTCTGCAGACATAGGTACGATAAAAATTTAATTTCCCAAGTTGGAAATTCTCTTCATCTCCATGGAAATAAGGTTTGTTACTGCTGGTCCCATGTTGAGTTGAAGTTAGTTGAATAACCTGCTGCTTCAATCATTTTAGAATGATTAGAATGATTGGAAAGCGAGAAATGAAATGAGAAGTAATATAAATGGAGGACATAAAAATATACACGTGTGCGATGATCAAATTTATTACTGGAACTGAATACAAAAAACAATATTGGCGGGAATAACAAAATATACAGTGGGCGGAAATGGCTTCTCCTGATACTGCCCAAATTCAATAATCAGCAGTCAACAGTAGCAGCTTGACAAACACACACACACACACACACACACTGTCAATATGTCAACACCTAGGAGGGTGGAGGTGGACCTCGTAGAACTGCAGAACAATACCCCAGACACAGACATGAGAAGTGGTAACACATATTTTCTTTATTCTGCATTTATAAATAGCGGTAATCACGTCATTTCCACACGTGATACTTTTATCGGAAAGGCAATATGTGGTAACCCAAAAATTGTATTAAAAAAAAGATTAAGATACGCTGACAGTATTGACGTTAAAATCAATTTAGTATTACGTATGAAATAGGGGAAAAAGCAGATTTTAAATTAGTAAATATGTTAACATACTGACATATTTCCAATATGGCTGCTTGTTTTGTTGGTCGATACTACTCGATATAAAAATTGGAACGAAACGTAGAATATGTCAGCCAAAAATAAGTAAAGTATTTTAGTGAGTTATTTAAAAATAATTAATTTAAAACAATTAAAATATTTATAAAATTATATGTTTCACAACCTAATTCTTGTGTTTTTGCAAGTCTTTGAAGATAAATATATAAAAAAATATTTGTTTCACAACATTTCACTATTCAAACATATTTTAAGTTCCGTTCCAATTTTAATATCGACTAGCAAAACAGGCAGCCATATTGGATATATGCCAGTATGTCGGCTTAATTACTAATTAAAATTTTTTTCTTTTTCCCTATTTCATACATAATACTAAATTAATTTTAACACCAATACGTTCAGCATGTCATACAATTTTCGAGCATATCGGCTTTTCAATATATTTATCACATCAGGAAACGGCGTGATTACCTAAATAGCATATTTTTAATACATTATATTTTTGTATTTCCGCAAGGACCCGTGGCGCAGTGGATATAGTACTAAGTTAAATTCAGTTCTCAGTGATAGTCATCTGAAGGTTGAATGTTCAATCCTCAGTGCGGGCAATACAAAAAATTGCAAATTACTGAAGACTTCTCCCAGTCATGGCTGACGGAACAAGAGCATGCTACCCCTATGGATTAAATAAAGGACTCTGTTCAAAATTCCGTCCAGATTCCCGAGTTCGACAGAAATATTCCCGAGTTTGAAGAGATGCACCTGAAGAAGGCCGGATGTTACAGCGGCTGAAACGTTGTGATGATAACATGAGAAATGTAGTCCGAATAAAGAAAATTATACAAATTATACTTTTGCTTTTATATATAAAAATGTTATTAACCGTCTTAATGTTTTGGTAAGCGTTTAAGATTGACGACCGAAACACTTTCTTCAAAAAGTTCAATAAAATTAGTGTATAGGCGATAATATATATATATATATATATATAATGTCGGGGCTTCCCGTCTCGCGGGTATCAAACAATATGAAAGAACCACAACTCAGAAGGTAACGTGTTAACAACAGCTTGGTCGCAGATAGACTGCCGTCCAAACATATATTTATTGAAGAGCGCACATACCTAAGGGTAGATAACTCATAGAGTTATGTCCCTTTGATTGGGGACATCACATCCCTCCCCATCTTGGTGGGACAACTTGTCTTATTTTATTTATTTATTTATTTATTATTTCTTTTTATTTATTTATTTATTTTACATTATGTAGTCTTTGAATCTGGCTGGGGGCAGTCTTTCCCGAGATGGATTTCGTCTCGGTAACTGGTCAGCTATTTGTGTTTTGGGTATTTCCAGGTCTTCTGAGGTGTGTGAATTGTACTCACTTTCCCAGTCTGAATCAGAGTCACGGTTCTCATTCCTAGGTGTTATGCGTCTTAGCAAAGAAGAGTTTCTAGTCATTTCGTGATCTCCTCTCTGCACCGTTATCATACTTCCCTTCATTTTTGTAATGGTATATGGTTTAGGATTGTATGGTGTTGACAGTTTGTTTTGTCTCTTCTGCCTGACCAAAACCATATCACCCAGGCTGAGAGTTGTTGTTTTTGCCTTTCTATCAGCGTACCCCTTCATCTTCTCTTTTCCTTTGGAGTCATTTTCTTTTATTCTTTTATGTGTCGGCCCTGTTACTGGGCTTTCGATACCATTTGGTATTCCGATGTTCATTTTTCGGCCCGTACAAGCTTCAAATGGTGATATTTTAGTGGTGGTATGGGGGGTGGCTCTATATTGCCTTAGGAAATGTGGTAACTGGGTCTTCCAGTTGTGGCCTTCCACCGTGGCTGCAAGAATGTATTTTTTTAAGGTGCCCATAAAACGCTCTACTTCACCATTTGCCTCCGGCCATAGAGGTGTAATGTGTCTATGTTTGAAACCTGCTTGTGCCGCTAAGTCTTTAAAGTCTTGTCCTTGAAATGGTGGACCGTTATCAGATTTTAGAATGGTTGGATATCCTTGTCTAGCAAAGATCATGTTTAAACGGGGAATAACTGTACCCGCAGCTATTGAGGGTATTACCTCCACCTCAGGGAATCGGCTGTAATCGTCGATTATGACTGACGCAAAATCGACTGAGATTTCAGTCCATGGTGCAACTGGTAGTGGTGAGGAGTGTATGGGTTCGCGGCTCATGTGCCTTGGGTCTGAGGCTTGGCAGGGAATGCATCCGTGTACTGTTTCCTCCACCAGTCTATCGATTCCTGGGAACCATACTTTTTCCCTTATCAGTTGTTTGGTTTTGACCATGCCCTGGTGAGATTGATGGGCTAAATCGACGGATCTCTTCCTCAATTTTGAGGGAATTACAAGCCGGTGTCCTCGAAGGACGAGACCATTGTGTGTTGAAATTTCGTCCTTGAATAGGGAAAAACTTGACAGCTGGGGGTCATTCCATCGTCCATCTTTAACCGCACCCTTGACTTTTTGTAACTGGGGGTCCTGTTCTGTGGCTTGTTTGACTTCCTCAAGAGTTAAAGATTTTGGTATGATATTCTTAGCTATATATCTTATGTAGGCTTCTGCTACATTGTCTTTAGATGGTATGTGTTGTGGGTGACGACTCAGATAGTCCGCAGGGTTTTTGTCATCTTTCCCGGGACGGTATACCAGGTTGTACTGGTAGGGCATGAGACGAAGACGCCAGCGTTCCATTCTCGTTGTTGTCGGTTTGAGACTTTTCACAATCCCTAGAAGAGGTCGATGGTCGGTGGTGATTTCGAATCTCGCTCCATATAAGTAGAGATGATAATGCTCAGCTGCATATACCACGGCTAACATTTCTCTCTCAGTTTGAGAGTATCGTTGTTCTACATCTGTGAGGGCACGACTGGCATAACATAGCACCCTCCCATCTTGTGTCAGAACTGCACCTAATCCAACTGGGCTTGCATCTACCAGTATGTCGGTGTCTTTCTTCGGGTCAAAATACGCCATCACCTCAGCTCCAGTCAACGCTTCCTTTAACTTGTTTGCAGCTGCTTCTTCCTCCTCTGTCCATCTCCAGTTTGTATCTTTTTTTGTGAGCTGTCTCAGTGGTTCACTAATAGTGGCATAATGTAGAATAAATCGAGCCACATACTGTGTCATGCCCAAGAATGATCTGACTTCACTGATGTTCCCTGGAGACTTGCATTTTGTAATAGCCGAGATTTTCTCTGAGTCAGGGGACACTCCATTCTCACTGAAAATGTGTCCGAAGAAAGTCAGTTTCCGTACAGAGAAAAGGCATTTTTCTTTGTTCAGCTTGGCTCCTACTTCTTGTAGACGTTTCAGGGTGTTCCTCAAACTGATGTCATGAGATGACTGGTCACGTGCATATATTATTATATCATCTGATAAGTTTTTCACTCCAGGGATGTCTCCGAGGAGGTCTGATATAGCTTTTTGAAATAGTTCTGAGGATGCATTCACACCAAAACTTAGTCGCTTGTAACGAAATAAACCTTCATGCGTGGCAAATGTCGTTATATATCTGCTGGGCTCTTCCAGTTCTAATTGATGATACGCATTAGAGAGGTCTAGTTTGCTGAAAACTGTACACCCATTTAAGTCCGCTATTAGGTCGTCTACGGTTGGCATTGGATGTTTAATCCGTTGAATGGCTTCATTTGCCTTTCTCATATCGACGCAAATTCGTACGCTACCATTTTTCTTGGGAACTACGACAATCGGGCTAACCCATGGGGTAGGTCCCGTGACTTCCTCAATCACATCCGTTTCCATGAGACGTTTGAGTTCTGTCTTCACATCTTTTCTCACATGGAAGGGTATCCTGCGGTGTCGCTGAGTTACGGGGAAAACCGATGAGTCAATGTGGAGCTTAATGATAACTCCAGAAATTTTTCCCATCTTTCCATCAAACAGTGCATGGAACTCGTCTTGAATTGGGACCGTCACATGGAACGTGAAGTTAAACGTTATCATTCCCAATGCTTCAGCAGATTACTGCTCAAGAGGTTCTGCAGTCCAACTGAAGTATTTTCGCTGTCGACCACAAATATTTTAGCCTTACAGGATTTATCCCGAAATTTTATGCACGCATTGATAAATCCTCGGATGGGTATGGCATGTTTTGACCTGTATGCAAATATCCGGGTCGTTGTTTTGTTTATACGTGGTTTGTGTTTTAAATCATCATATACGTGTCCAGCAATTATGTTTACGCTAGCTCCCGTGTCTACCACAAACATTACAGGGGAATTATTCACAAGGGCGGTAACTTTTGGTGTCTTATTCGGATTATTGACAAGGGCGGTGACTCCTGGTGTCTTAGTTGGATTATTGACAAGGGCGGTGACTCCTGGTGTCTTAGTTGGACGTGTAGATTTTACCGAGTAAATAGATTCGTCACTGGACGTATAGGGAGATATCGGAGGAGGATTGGTGAAACGAATTACTCTTACCGGCTTTGCTTTACATGCTCTTGCAAAGTGTTTTTTTTTGTGACAATTCATGCATTCTTTTCCTCGGGCTGGACAAGTCGGGTGTGTAGCAGAATATCCACAATAGTGACATGTTTGCTGTCCGCCATCTTTTTTTTTGTCCACCTCGTGGTCTGTTCTTCTAGGTGTCATGGTGACTATTTTGCCGCGCTGTCCGCCATCTTTTTTTTGTCCACCTCGTGGTCTGTTGTTCGAGGTGTCATGGCGACTATTTTGCCGCGAGTGTCCACAACAAATGTCTTTACTGTCGTTGACGTTGAAATTTTCATTATTTCTACGTGTGAGACGCGTGCGGTTCTCGTTGCTGTAAATAGCTTGCAGTTCATTTCGTTCCATGTCTGCAGCACGCGTATCAGCAAGTTCTATTGCCCTAGCTTCGTCCAGGACTTGTTTCAGCGTAGAGTTGTCTCTTAGCGCCTTCCTTCTGACTTTAGAGGATGTGCACCCCTGCAAAATTTGGGCTAGGATCTCTCTGTCTTTATCTTCAAACTCGCACGTGGTGGCTAGAGTCCGTAGTCGGGCATGGTACTGATCTAGACTTTCGTCCATGTTTTGCATAGCCCGTCTAAATTTGAAAAGTTCATATGACGTGTTTTTCTGCGGTGTGAAATGATCCGTTATCGATTTTTTCCCAGTTTCATACTCGCCCGAAACTATAGAGCCGTCGTCCAAAATGTTTGTTGCACCTATGCCCTTTTGCTGGTCCGTGAAGTCATGGAAGATATCAAAGATTTCGTCTCCTGCGTAGTGAAGAAGTGTTGCTTTCTTCTTTTTGTCGTCGCAAATGTCCATAGCAATAAATAAATTTTCTAACTTGTCTATCCATTTTTTCCAGTGAACGGTAGTCGTGTTTTGGTCCGCATGTACGCTGAAACTTGGAAAAACTGGTAATCCAACGCTGGCCATTTTTTTTTTTTTTTTTGTATTAATTCCGGAAAAAAAAAGATTTATTTTTGTATTAAATTCCGAAATGTAACGTGAGCTCGTCACGAAATTCTCGTCGCCAGTATAATGTCGGGGCTTCCCGTTTCGCGGGTATCAAACAATATGAAAGAACCACAACTCAGAAGGTAACGTGTTAACAACAGCTTGGTCGCAGATAGACTGCCGTCCAAACATATATTTATTGAAGAGCGCACATACCTAAGGGTAGATAACTCATAGAGTTATGTCCCTTTGATTGGGGACATCACTGTAGTGTCGAAGATCACGTACCAACGTGATCGGGACGAGAGCAGGAAGCAGCAGCAGCAGCGACATAGCTAGATACATATATAGAGAGATTACGACCGTTGATACACACATGTTGTTATAACCCTTGTTAAATAAAGATATGTTTACAACCACCACAATTGACTGTTGTTTATTACCAAACACCACAAACTGGCGACGACGATGAGATGAAATTCTACACAAAAAAAAAAGCAAAAAAAGGCATCTACAAAAAAAAAGTGGAAACAACGAACTTTTCTACGGAAAAAAAACACGAAAAAAGAGGTCACACGTGCTACAAGAGAGAAAGAAAAATATACTTTTTTTTCTTCCAAAGGAAAAGTACAAAAAAAAAAACGAGAGATAAGTAATTCGTTTGTTATCACATTTATTGTCTTTAAATAACAATCCTTTTGTTATTCACATCTTATTGTCCTTTTAAACAACAATATGGCAAAATTCGTCACATTGGGGGGGCTAAGCCCTCCACGTGCGTTAGATACGATCGGAGATCCAGAGTCTTTACATAAAAGATGGGTAAATTGGAAAACCGATCTGGAAATTTTCATACTAGCTTCAGGTGTCATAAATTCTGAGCAAAAAAGAGCTATCCTTTTGTTAACAGGAGGCGAGGGTCTGCGTGAAATTTGGACGAATTTCACGGACGAACAAAAAGCCGGACACGAGGCTAATAAAGAAAGAGTCGATGTATTCCGAACAGCTATAGAACTGTTTGACAAAACTTTCGCTCTAAAGGAAAATATCCCTAAAGCGCGTTCAAGATTTTGGGAGTCTGAACCAAACACGGGAGAAACCGTGAATAATTATATCACTCGCTTAAAGAGTTTGGCGAAGGTGTGCGGTTTCACTCCAGAACCGAACGAATTCGTCAGAGACAAGATCCTTCTTCACATAAAGGACGCGGAACTAAAAGCCAAATTATATGGTGAAAGCAACTTGACGTTGGATCGTCTCATCCAAATTATTGGGACGTACCACCACAAAGAGGCCCTAATTTTAGGATCTACTTGTACGATATAAATAGATTAAGCGACAGACAAAAACCTAAACCAAGCCACAATGTGTCATCTGCATGTTATAAGTGTGGGGGGAATGGACATTTTGCAAGAGATTGTGTTAGAAGCAAGCATCACAAGTGTGGAATCTGTGGGAAAAAGGGACATTTTGAAGTCTGTTGTTTCTACAAAAACAAACAAACAAAAACGCAGAATAGAAACGAACATGACAGAGCCCCAAAATACAGTCGTGGTGGACGAAAGCAATATCATAACAAAGGAATTCAACAGAGTGTAGGGGAAAGGGAAGATAACAAAACTGGTGGCGCTAATGGGTTTAATTTATTCAAAATATCAATGAGTGAAAATGTAATAAACCTCAAAGTCAGAAACACCACCATCCCTTTAGTGATAGACTCAGGAGCACAGCATAATACATTATCTGTAGAGGACTTCAAGAAAATAGAAAAAGAAGGACCCAAAATTAAGCTCCAGCCAGATTCTACTAAACTATACCCCTATGCTAGTGAAAAACCACTTCCCCTTCTAGGAAAGTGCATATTGAAGGTTGAAGTTCCTAGCACAAATCGCTACATAACAGTTCCATTTTTTGTCATACCACAGGCCCAAGCGTCACTTTTAAGTGGTAGAACTAGTAAAAGACTAGGACTTTTAAGTGTGGGCGTTAACGCCAACATCTTGAACTGCTCGGAACTGGATATATGGACAAGAATACAAAAAGAATTTCCAAAGGTTTTCAGTGGATTGGGAAAACTGAAAAACTACCAATTAAAATTCAAAATAAATCCAGAAATTATACCTGTCACTCAGCCAGTACGTCGGATACCATTCAAGCGGCGGCAATGTGTCCTAAACAAATTGCAAGAACTGGTTGATCTGGATGTAATTGAGAGGGTCAGGGAACCTTCTCAATGGGTGAATCCTTTAGTGACAGTGGAAAAAAGGCCCGAGGACAATGGAAAAAGCGATGTGAGGATATGTATCGACATGCGTAGAGCAAACGAAGCTATCGTTCAAGAACGTCATCCAGTGCCCACGATTGAGGAAACTATACAAGAAATGGCTGGAGGCAAATATTTCTCAAAAGTAGATTTGAATATGGCCTACCATCAAATAGAGTTGCATCCAGACTCCAGAGAAATCACAACATTTGCTGCACCTGATGGGCTATATCGGTATAAAAGACTTATGTTTGGGGTAAACATGGCCTCAGAAAAATTTCAGCAAATCATAAGTCAGGTTATAGCTGGCTGCCCAGGAGCATACAACATGTCAGATGACATCATAGTAGTCGGGAAAACAGAAAGTGAGCACGACACTAGACTCGCCAAAGTTTTCCAACACCTAGCCGAACAAGGACTGACCGTCAATGGAAAGAAGTGCCAGATTAAAATGACATCTATAAGATACATGGGCCACATTCTGACACAAGACGGCTTGAAGGTCTCGGACGAAAAGGTGAAGGCTGTAGTTGATGCTCCTCCACCAAAAGATGCATCACAGATGAGGAGTTTCTTGGGACTGGCCCAATTCTGTGCTAAGTTTGTGCCCCATTTTGCTAGTGTAACTGCACCACTTTGGGATCTTACAAGGCTAGATTCTGATTGGAAATGGGAAGAAGAGGAACAATATTCCTTTAACAAACTAAAGAAAGGGTTAATTGAAGCGCCAGTCATGGCATACTACAGTGTTGAGTTGCCAACTAGAATTACAACTGATGCTTCTCCCGTTGGCGTGGGTGCAATCATTGAACAACAGCAGCTAAACGGATACTGGAAACCAGTATACTATGCCAGTAGGAAGCTCACACCAACAGAGTCCCGATATTCTCAATTTGAAAGAGAAGCACTGGGAGTATTCTGGGCATGCAAAAAGTTCAGTCTGTACCTCATTGGATGTGACTTTCAGATCCTGACTGATCACAAAGCGCTGGTAAAGGTACTATCACCTTCCTCGAAGCCCCCTTCAGCAAGAGTGGAGAGATGGCTGTTGTTTCTACAACAGTTCACCTACAAAGTCATCCACATTCCTGGCCGAACCAATAAGGCGGACCTGCTGAGTCGACAGCCCGTTGAAAACCTAGACAAAACTGAGGAAAAGGAAACAATGGACTACATCTACAGTATCATTAAAGATACTGTACCTCAGGCACTGACTCCCTGTGAAGTGGAAAAAGCTTCAAAGGATGATGCTACGATCTCCAAACTTCGGCAAGCTATATCCGAAAATGACTGGACCCATTTCAAAGGTACTGCATTTCATGCAATCAAAGATGAACTCTGGATAGCAGGACAGATGGTCATCCGAGGACGCAGGATCATAATCCCTGAGGCACTTCAGGGGCGGGTAGTTGTACTGGCTCATGAAGGACACCAAGGGATTGTGCGAACCAAAAATCGCCTACGGTCCAAAGTTTGGTGGCCAGAGATGGATAGAATGGCAGAAAAGCGAGTAAAAGCGTGTTACCCATGTCAAGTGGTTGGCAAAAATGCCCCTCCAGAAGAACTAGAGAGTACACCGCTGCCTGACCAACCCTGGACCTATGTAGCTGTTGACCTACTGAGTGTCTCCGAAGGGAACTACCTGCTGGCTGTTGTCGACTACTACTCAAGATGGCCAGAAGTTGCGCATATGAAAATAGCAAATGCCAAAAATGTAACGGGTGCACTAGAAATGATGTTCAATCATCATGGATATCCCAACTATCTGAGGAGTGACAACGGACAGCCATTCTCATCAAGAGAATTCAATGAGTATATGAATACTCACGGCATCACCCAGGTGAGAGGGATCCCGTATTGGCCACAGTCCAACGGCGAAGTGGAACGGTTCAACAGAACAATCCTAAAGGCAATTAAGATCGCCAAAGTCGAAGGGAAAGACTGGAGGACTGAACTAAGGAATTTCCTGTTCCAATACCGAACCACCCCTCACACAGTAACCGGAGTATCCCCAGCGAAGTTACTAATGAACCGCAAACTCCGAGGTAAGCTGCCAAGTATTGTAGGAGCGTCCACTGATTTTAGTGACGTACATGATAAGGATGCTCTACACAAACTAAAACGCAACATAGCTGCTGACCAGAGAAGAGGAGCCAGAGACCAACAGATCCAGAGAGGGGACACAGTATTGTGTAAAAATTTACACAGAACAAACAAGCTGGACGCTCGGTTCGAGTCTCAGCCCTATCAAGTTGTGGAAAAGAAGGGAAATGCTGTTCTAATACAACAACCCCAAGGCCAAGTGAGAATGAGAAACGCTGCCCATGTAAAAAAGGTACCCGGCGACATGCAGTATAGTCCTGACTACACCGACGTCCCTAAAGCAGTTTACTCTCCCCCTGATACAACCCACTGGCCCCCTACTTCTACAACAGATATCGAAGACACACACCTCAACCCAATCGATGCACTTCCCATCTCCAGTCCAGACCCTAAGGAAACTGCTCAAGAACCCCTAACACCGGCCCTAACTGCCCCTAGTGGTTCAATCAGAACACCTAGAGTAAGATCCACCCCAGTGTGGCAAGAAGACTTTATAGTGACATAAATTTATTAAAAAAAGAGGGAAGATGTAGTGTCGAAGATCACGTACCAACGTGATCGGGACGAGAGCAGGAAGCAGCAGCAGCAGCGACATAGCTAGATACATATATAGAGAGATTACGACCGTTGATACACACATGTTGTTATAACCCTTGTTAAATAAAGATATGTTTACAACCACCACAATTGACTGTTGTTTATTACCAAACACCACAATCACAATATATATATATATATATATATATATATATATATATATATATATATATATATATATATATATATATATTGAAGATTATTACATTAGAAACGTTTTGGAGTTAAAATCAATGTAATATTACGTAGTAATAGAGGAAAATGCATTTCAATACTTTTGTTCGTCTTGAGCGATACAAAAACAACATGGCGATATGAGGTAAATGCGTAACTTCCGGTTCCTTTTTATTAAAATCTCAATTATTTCAAACGGTTTTTTCTATAAATTAATAAATAGATTTTTAACTCGAAATGATTCCTGATTTTATAACATTAAAAAAAACAACAAAAAAAACATTAAACCATATTTTTTAGGTCTAGACACAATTTTTCATCACATTCTTTTTCGGCCGTTTTTTTGTTTTTTTTTGCGAAAATTTAAAAAAATCGGTTTGAAATATTTCCGAGTTATTTGCCCTTGACTTCCGTTTTTTTTGTTTGTTTTTTTAAAATTCACTTTGTTTTCTCTCCATTTGACACATTTTTGTTTATTCCAACAAATCTTAACACTTCCTCGCCAGTATATTAATCAACAAAGAGACGAAATAATAAAACAAACTGTAAGTATTAAGTTTCCAGTTAACGACAAAAAAGAAGAAATTAAAAAATAGATCGTAAATATTAGAGAATATAAAAAAGTAACGATGAAATATTTTTTGAAACCCTCAAATATATTTAATTTTTCACGTACATATTAAACAAATTAAAATAAGGATAGATTTTTCTTAAAAATAAAGGTATTATTGTAGATTTAAACTTTCCGCTAAATTGCCTCCTAAAAAAACAACAACAAAATACAAAAAAAAGGTGCTTGTACAGAATTTGAATGGAAATAACCCGACTAAACCTAAAACTTAGGAGGTTACAGTTAGTTTAGGGTTAAAAAAAAACAACAAAAAAAAAAACAGTTCTGTTCAAATTCTGTTAAAGTACAAAAAAAAAATTCTGTTTCTTTTGGTGTTTACGTGTGAACACCCTGAAAACCTTATTGGAAAGAAGAAGAAAAAAACAAAAACACAATCAATTTAGAATTTAGAGTGGGGGATTAGTTTCGGATATAAATTTAACATAAAATGATCCTCCATTTCCGGGCCATTTTAACTTTTTAGGGTTGTTAACTAATTTTTTTTATTTCACTAACTCTAAGTCCGACTAGCAATATCATAAAACCACACGTAATCGTCTAAAAAGTAGTCACCCCCTAAAAAACAACAAAAACAAACAAACAAACAAAAAAGCAAATAGAATTTATCTTCCAAAGCAAAAAACAAAAGAAATTTAGTGAACTTTAGTTGTACTAATTTTTATTTTAAATAATTTATTTTACAAAAATAAGTAATCAAATAAGTGGTTTGATTTTTTTAGGAAAATGTAATAAAATGTCTTTGTTTTTTATTTTAAATAATTTCTTTAAAAAAGTAATACAATAAGTGGTTTGATTTTTAAAAAAGTAGTCAAATAAGTGGTTTGTGTTTTTTTAGGAAAATGTAATAAAATGTCTGTTTTTTATTTTAAATAATTTCTTTAAAAAAGTAATACAATAAGTGGTTTGAATTTTTTTTAGGAAAATGTAATAAAATGTCTTTGTTTTTTATTTTAAATAATTTCTTTAAAAAAGTAATACAATAAGTGGTTTGATTTTTTTTAGGAAAATGTAATAAAATGTCTATGTTTTTTATTTTAAATAATTTCTTTAAAAAAGTAATACAATAAGTGGTTTGATTTTTTTTTAGGAAAATGTAATAAAATGTCTATGTTTTTTATTTTAAATAATTTCTTTAAAAAAGTAATACAATAAGTGGTTTGATTTTTTTTTAGGAAAATGTAATAAAATGTCTATGTTTTTTATTTTAAATAATTTCTTTAAAAAAGTAATACAATAAGTGGTTTGATTTTTTTTAGGAAAATGTAATAAAATGTCTTTGTTTTTTATTTTAAATAATTTCTTTAAAAAAGTAATACAATAAGTGGTTTGATTTTTTTTTAGGAAAATGTAATAAAATGTCTATGTTTTTTATTTTAAATAATTTCTTTAAAAAAGTAATACAATAAGTGGTTTGATTTTTAAAAAAGTAGTCAAATAAGTGGTTTGATTTTTTAGAACTTCTGCAGTTTGTGGACCGTGCTAAAATAATGTTATTATTTAGAAAGCCATTCTTAACATAGGAAAGTGACTTTGTTAACTATTCTGTACTTTCACTTAACAATTTAATAAATGATATTATAGTTAACAAAACAAAATACCAAGTTCTCTTTAAAAAGAAATCGATATTAAATTCAATCTTTATGTATATCTAAAAGAGTTTTTTTTACTAAATCTTAAATTGCAATGTAATTTTAAAACTGCAACTCTAATAGATGTATAGAATAACCGTCTTTTGAACATAGAATTTGCGGCACTGAAAACGTAAAAAAACAAACTTGTTGACGCTGGGTTTTTATAAAATAGCAAATGGTTTCAACGAGTTTGTTATTATTTAATTATTTTAAATACCAACAAAAATAAGTAGTTAAATGTTTAAACCTTTTTTAAATACATTCTTCACTGAGATATTAATTAATTTTATTTTATGAAACGAAAATAAAAATGAATTTTGTTTCAGTTATTTTATGGACCTAACCGATAATTGCCCTAGTTACCCCAAGACTGAAGGAAAATTTCAATGCTGTCTTAAAGTTCCTTTAAAATGTTATCCTTTATTGAAACTTGTTTGAATGTTTTGTAAACATATAAATTTTTATAACAAACAAACAAACATTGACTTTTATATATAAAGAATAGAAATTATTAATAAATGTTATGTCTTTCTTAACAACGACTTTTCTATTACCTCTTTCAAGTAATGCACAGAATCCTTAGCAGCACTCCACATGTTTTATTGGGGATTCATTTAAATTCTCTAAACATGTGGAATAGAAACAATCCGGCAATCTTCATAGAGTAAAAATATCCAATATTCAAATTCTTCAGTGTATTTCTGTTGGATAAAACTTCGACATCGACAAACTTTTGAAAATCCTTTTTGGTCACATCCTTAAATTTCTGCAAGAAGTGGTCGAGATTTTTGTCAGACTTGTGGCAAGTTCCATAGCCGAATTTGTTAAACTTCTACAAAGCGATATAAGAGATTTTTGGTTTAACATTGTCACTCAACAAGTTTCAATGTTTTCTCGGAAAATTGTAATTTCTCACAATGCTGGGTCCCATCTTTTTAATTAGTCTTGTCATTACCGTAGTGATAGAACCAACTAATAAATAACTGACTTAAGTGATTTTTCATTAGTCAAAAATGTTTCTAACTATTTTAATTATTTTATACTGAACTAGAACAATACCCATCCCAGAATAGATAAAAATAATTTCATAAACAAAACAGTTTTGCACCACTTTTACGTCCCCTTATGTAGATTAAAATCAAGATATGATGATACAAAAACTTATGTCTACAATCCTTATTCTGATTTGAATTAAATTTTAGAAAATGTCTAAAATTTCAGGTTTAAGCTTAAGGGATCTTCAAAAGAAATTGAAATTCAGGGAATCTTGCTTAATTGCTGTCTAATAACTATCGATCAAGTTCAATGCAAATCCGATATGTTTGAATTTTCAAATGGGAGGTTGTGCCCATATTATGCTCCTAAAACTCTTTAAAATACTCCAAGGAAACTGAAATTTTGAGAAATATTTATTAATCGATGGCTAATACATATTGTTAAAATTTCACAAAATCTAAATTTTCACAAAAGGGCTTCCACTCTCTTCTTACCCTTGTATATGTGCTCCAAAATTCATAATGATCGGTTAATTAGTTTAGTAGTGAATCCTATACATATAAACATACTCATACCTAACTTTATATAGTTTGACTTATTTTAAATTACTTCTTGCACAAGTAAATCATCTATACAAGTTTTTGTTGTTGTTTTAGGTGTAGTTCACCCATCACAGTAAGACTAAGCACTTTCACATATCAATAGATTTATCAATGCAAAATTCGTAGATTGAATGGACACAAATTACAAATATCCATTTTATAGCACTCTTTTTGTAGCAATATGTAGATGTACATTTGTAAAATTAAGTTTAGAATAAAAAATTTCCATGTAAATTTAAGTAGAGAGTGGGATTTTCCATTAAAAGTCGAGTTAGAGCTACGTGCACCGGAAGTTACATAAAAACAAGTAGTTGTTAATGAGGCGTGGCAACTAAGGTCAGATCATTTTTTTTATTGAATCAGGTTTTGGGATAGCTAGCCCCTGAGGCATGTATTGAGTGGTATTATATCTGAATACATGTATGATGTAAAGAGAAAGTAAAAACTCCAAAAGGTGATTGAACCTTAAATGATTTTTTGCTGTTAAATAAGTTGTTATTAAAAAGAAGATAACAACACTATGAGAAAGAGGAAAAGAGAAAACAAATTACTGTTATGTTTAACCTAACCAACACTACTCAAGTTGTCTATTTAATGAGCCGTCATTGGATAGTCTGTAGGGATCGATAAATTGATCCTTGTAGTCCTACACTCTTAATTTCGAAAATACAATCGCTCTCTTGGTTGGGGAATACAATGTTTTCAGCTTTTTATCTGCTACTAACCACTAATATCCTTAGAGCAGAAAAGTAAAATATGTATGAATGAACATTGTATGATATTTTGACGGGCTTAATTCTGTTGTTGGCATTGGTTTCCCTGATTCTATCTAGAATCAAGTATTTACAGGAGGACCACATGAAGGTAATCTAACGAGAACTGGTGTGTCTACATGGACATGAATGATCCAATATGTTTCATTTCATTAAAGCTTACTTATTATGGAAAATCCATTAATACATGTTAATATTTCTTCTTTTTTACAGATATAACGTTTTTCCGGAAATGGATAAATGAGAAATATATGTGTATATATCAGAAATATCTGAACACTCAGTATTTCCATCAAAGGAATAAAAGGCAGTCTATACAACAAAACTTTAAGAGAATATTTTTTCCCAAGTGTTACTTTTTTGAAAATGTGCTTCATATTTTTATATTTAATTGATTTCGATATATTGACAGAGAAGAATGAATATACAGTTCTAAGTTGTTAGGGTCGGCATATAAAGAATTTTAATTATGTATTAAATGTTGTCTAATGGCTGCGTCAACTCCAAGATCAGAAAGTTTGATTAATGTGGTTTTTAAATTACTTTAGAAAAAAGACAGATTTTTTCATGCTTTTTTATGAAGTTGCCCTTCGTTTAACCAAAGGTTTCTCATCTCAAATGTGCTTATTCATTGCTATTAAGTGTAAACTAACTGAATAGTAGATGTATATTAACTTATCACTTTAAATATTGTATACAATTTTATAACTATTTATTTATTAATATAAGATTTTATAGTTACATAAGGTCGAGATAAGCAGTATTTTGGACCAATCCATGCTGTATTTTGGACTAATCCAGTCCAATAATACATATATACACAGACATGAAAGAAGTGAATAGAGATATCACAAAAAATAATACAGATTTAAACTTAGCACTCGGAATAATACGAGGGAATTTTAAAATGTCGATATTCTGTATTGTTTAGATTATTCAGACATTGCCCTCATCTTAAAAAATTCACCTGTCATATATAAGGAAGTAGAGATAGTTGTGCTCACATATATGATTCGGAATTATCACCATAGTAAAAGCATCATCAAAGGCACATACTGTATGAAATAAATAAAAACAAATCTATTTTATGAAGTGTCTGAACTACATTTCAGCTGAGTGCTCATAAAAAGTTCAAAATTTAATTTCACAAAAGACTTGCTAATATATAGAATTAAAACATATCTTTAGCACTTAACGCACTTGAAAATGTACAAAAGCCATTAAGCTATTATCATGTACTTGCTTGCAGCGTAGGTAGATGTATATTTTTAGCTATATTCACTGTTAAAATCGGCATTAAATACAAACAATAAAAAATGTTAAATTGAGTCACCAAAAAAATCATTTTTGTAGATCCTGTTAAGAAATTTGAGAGAAGTCCTGTTTTCAAAAGACATGGCTGTATGTAAGGAAAAGAAAACACCTTATTGTGAATTGCGTGGATCTACATTTTCACAGAATTCCACTTTGATAAGACACATGAAAATACACACAGGCGAACAACTGCATACATGCAAAGTTTGTGGTGCTGCATTTTCTGAAGATTCCAGTTTGAAAACACATGTGCGGATACACACAGGCGAGAAACCATATCCATGTAATGTTTGTGGATTTGCATTTTTTAATAACTCCAATCTCAAAACACACATGAGAATACACACTGGAGAGAAACCGTATTCTTGTGAAATTTGTGAATCAGCATTTTCACAGATGTCCACGTTGAAAACTCACATGCGGATACACACAGGAGAGAAACCGTATATTTGTAAAATTTGTGGATTAGCATTTGCCCAGGATTCCACTTTGAAAACGCACTTACAAAGATACACTGGTGAGAGACCATACTCTTGTCAAGTCTGTAATTCTGCATATGCTAAATATTCCAGTTTGAAAATACATATGAGAACACACACTGGAGAGAAACCATATACTTGTGATATCTGTGGATCTACATTTTCACAGAATTCTCATTTAAATACTCACATACGAATACACACCAGGGAGAAACCTTATTCTTGTGATATTTGTGGATCATCATTTTCACAGAATTCGACTTTGAAAACTCATATGAGAATACACACTGGCGAAAAACCATATACTTGTAAAGTTTGTGGATATGCAGTTTCACAGAATTCAGGTTTGAAGAAACATATGAGAATACATGCAATGGAGGAACCACAATCTTAAAACGTTTGCGAATATGTATTTCAATAATAATCTAAAAATCCACATGAGAATTTTCACACTCCGTTTTAGTCTCTGAAATAGTGGGTGAATGTCTGGCATCCCCAGCATGAACAAAAAGATGAGAAAATTGAAAAAACAAGACAGACTACTTTACTTTCTCAAAATCTTTTCTCTGGACCATCCTTTATCGAACACTCAGATATATATGTAATTCATAACGAAATCAGGATGGGTCTTTGATCACTGAGTACTAGCTGAACTAAAATGAGAAAAAAGAAGCAAACCATAATATTTATGTGCTTTCTATCTTTGATTAATTCCACTATGAAAACTTACATTTAATTACATACAGAGAGAAATTATTTTCCTGTGAAATGTGTGGTTCTACATTTTCTAAGAATTATTAATTGCTAAAATGCACGAATTTACACGTCTTGTAAAGTTTGTTGATTTGCAAATTTACAACCCGATGTAAAAGGAAAAAAGAAGTGTATTTTCTTTAACTTTAACAGCAAAAAGATCACTGTTACTGTTACCATGTCCCTTTGTCATGAATTCAAGTTTGTATTCATGTCATAAATATCTCACATGAAAGCAATGAATCATTTTTATGAAATATTTATTAGACAGAATGGTCAATCACAAGAAACAAGAGAGAGAATAGATACATTTTTACAGATGAGTTACTGCATCAGTTACTGGGCCGTGCACTAATTAAGTTACGTTGTGCCCCCACCTCTAACCTCAATGGGGTTAAATGGGGAACAGCGATTTTTCGTGTCTGCTCTTCTTGGTGTGTCGTCGTGAAAGAGAAAGATTATCTTTTTTCAGAATTCATGTGATTTCATCAACATTTATTGACCCCTATCTGTCACTCATTCTCTCCATTCAAACTTATGTAACAAGTATATGCATGAACGAAAATTATTTTCGTGTGAAACATGTTTTGGTTTTCTATCAATTCTGAAGCTTCTTAATCTTTCTTTCTCATCTTGGAGTTCATATATTAGATCCATTGCTCTTTCTGCATCTCATAAAGTCGATTCTCTCAATCGCTCCAGACACTTTCTCACACCTGAGGCTATTCTCTATCTCTACAAATTTACTATTAGACCATGTATGAAGTACTGTTGTCATTTGAGAGTTCTTGATAAGGTGCAGAAACGTATCTGTAATTTGATTAGTCTCACCTTTTCTTCTATTTTGCACCTTCACTCTCACAGACATGATGTTGCTAGTCTCAGTCTTTTCTATAAATACTATTATGGCATGTGTTCTTCAGAATTGTTTAATCTATTCCCTGCTTCCTTTGATCTAGTGGTCTCCATCAATTTGCTATTTTGATACTTCATTGTAATACAGCTTCCTATTCCAGTAGCTTCTTTCCAAGAACTGAAGGCTTGTGGAACTCTTCCTGCTGACTGTTTTTCTCCTACCTATAGCCTTGGTCTTCACGACTAAGACCAATAGGCATTTCCTGTCTTTGCGATAATCATATTTCATTTTTGTTAGCTCCTTACATCAAGTGGCTTTATGCTTTGTCTGGAGCAATTTCCATAAAAAATAAAAATTCTGAATTGTACTCTTGAAGCAAAAGGAAAATTATTTTTGAATTCAAATGTCAACTTTTTAAGCTCTTTTTATTATAAAATACATATATCTGCATTTTCTAAACATTTTATCTTAACTAATTCAGAAATTACACACCGGAAAGAATGCATCTTTTTTTAGCGTGTGTTGATTCGCATTTCATCACACCATGAGCATTCATTAATGATAACCTTTTTTTTCTAGTTATTAAAGTTAACCTAAAATTTTACACTTTTTCATCAGCTCTCCTGAACACTAGCATAGTCTAATAATAAACCAGCAGATATCTATCTGTTAAATATCCTAGTACCATCTACTGGTAATCCAATTTCTTTAACAGTCCTTCTGGTCCAATTGTTACTTAACTACTGAACACATCCAACATGGCTACCAGGCTCTTATAGATCCTAGCCCTGGTGGCAATTCCTAAACCAAAGACAGTAACCCATATGACATTAACAATATGCTCCTATTCTTCTTTCCTACTTCTCACACTTTTGTTGGGTTGTGATCACTAAAAAAAAAAACTAGTGACCAATTCAGGACAAACCCACATTGCATATTGAACTCTCCCCCCTAATTAAAAAAAATCCAAATAGCTCAAATGGAGCTTCAAATAAATAGGTGTGCTTCATCAAGTACTTTTAAGAGAGTTGGATTTGATGAGCCATCCTTTTGTAAGGGTATCTGCCAATTGTTCATCACTTCGTACCCATGATAATGTTACTTCCTTTCTCTCTATCGTTTCCAGAACAATTGACATCTCTACACATAGTCTGCTGTCTTTTATTACCTTAATTGTTTTTGCTGCCTCAAACAAACTTTCAACGAATGTTGATTTAACCACTCTTTTGATTTTAGTGGATTTCCATGTTAGTGGGCAAACTCTCATTTCTTCATCTGCAAGAAAGACAATTTGTTCTCCTTGGCTTTCACCATCAGGAAGATTAGCATAGCTTGCATCGGAATAGGTCGCAATTTTAAAATTTTTGAGGTTGTTTAGTCTAGCAAAGCAAATGCCGGTTGCTGTGTTTTTGACATACCATCTTATTTGCTTTATTGAGGTGGCTAACTTGAACATTTGTGATTTTGGAGCTTAACTGGCAGATAGTAAACTCCACATCAGACCGTGTCATACCTGCAATCCAATTAAGGTGTCCAATAAATCGTCTCAGTCTAGCTTTCTTTTCCATAGTAACTGCATCATATTTCTGAACCTGTCGATGTCTGTCCATACTGATAGGCTCAATTTCCTGATATAGCTCTCCTGATTGATATAGATGGAGAAGTCTGATCTTTGCTTAAGTTCAATGCCTATATATTTAAAAGCAGATGAATGCTAACAGCTAATGTCAAATGTGCCCCTCAATTTTTCTATGACACACTCTTCTAAACTTTTGTTCCCCCCATAATTGGTCATCAACAAAACACACGAGAATACCTACAAGACCATTTGTAGAATGCCAAAAGAAAACACCTTGTTCATATGTACTCATTTTTGTTCCGAGTTTGATCATCTCTTCTTTGAGTCTTAAGAACCATACTCTAGGGGCATTTGCTCATCCATACACCGTCTTTTTGAGTTTCCAGACTTTACTGGATTTACATTCACTTGGTGCACGAAGATAAACGTTCCTATCAATTACTTTATCCTGGAGAAAAGCTGTTTTGTAATCAATAGAATGGAGAATCCATGAACTTGAGGCAATAGGGCACAAAGCAATCCTTACACTTTCCCGCATGCATGTGAGACTTTTGGTATAACTGTCATACTTGGTCTATGAGTTTAGCTTTGGATACATTACTCTTTTGTGAAGAGACCGTAACTTCTGACACCAATGTTATAAACGTGATCCTATGGCACTAATTTTATAAACGTGTAAATTAGCATGGAATGTTTATTATGTTAAAGGTTAGAAACCCCAGTTCCCCTCACTACACATCTCCTATCCTTTATGTTTTAATTGGGCCTGCGGGTCACATGTTAAGACTCGCGGTAGAAAAACGATGAAAGGGAGAACAGCAAGTAATCATGGTAGAGAAAGAACGGGACACATTTGAATCACAGTTTATAAACATAAAATAAGAAATAAGACACTTGTAAGAATTAACAAAAGGCGAGATTATGCAAACATAACAAGGGTTTATTAAATTAAAAAAAGATCAAATAAAAGTTTTGGCTAGAGGGGATGGTTTAGATAAGATCGAGAATGGTTGATCAGTCCAGAGTTATAAAAATTGGCAAATGAAAGTTAAAAATAAGTAATTTTTTTTTTGTCATAGGGCACGTACCTTTTTATAGAGCCTTTTTGTGTGTGTGTTAATTGACACACAGTGGAAGATATTTTCACAGGATTTTAGATCCTGACGTCCGTTCTTTTTCAGATATTTTTAGTGTTGAGTGTCGGCTGATGAAGGATATTATTATAGGATTTTATATCCAAACGTGCATCATTTCATGGATAGTTTTGTTAATGTGGCAAGCTTAGGTAATCTTGTAAACTTTGTCGGATGTTTTTTTCCCCAAGATGTTCGATAGACAGCAAGACCTCGCTGTATATTTTTTCAACCTACAAAAATTAAATTTCACTCTTCCTTGTATATGGGGATATATCTCTCAATTTTAAGTGCTGGGTCGGCAAAAGTCTTGACACAACTTCACCCCTCCGCTCCTAAAATCTGACTGTCTTGTCTTTTGCCGATAGTTTTTGGTGTGGAGTTGACGGCTATATGAAGGATATTTCTGCAGAATTTTTTATTCTGAGTCTGTCCTTCGCGGATAGTTTTTTGTGTGGAGTTTTCGGCTATATGAAAGATATTGTCACAGAAGTTTTGATTCTGATGTCCGTCTTTCGCGGATAGTTTTTAGGTGGCAAGATATATGTAATCTCGTATCCAGAAAGGAATTTGTTGACTTTGTCTATGTGACCAATATTGTCGGATTGGGGTTTTCCTTGTGACTCCCCTTTTTTTGTATTTTGTATGCGGTGATATTTTATTTCGATTTCTGCTTGATCGCCAGCAAATCTTAGAAACGTCATCTTACCTCCACCGTTGAAATTCGTCCCTGCCGAAATCCGTCCCTTTATGCGGGTATATATTGTCGATGATGTGTCTGCCCCGCCAGCAGCAAATACCGACATGTCTTGATTTGACCATTGCCGCAAACCTACTCCTCGTGTTTTCCTTTGCTGGCTTTTTCCCATCTTCTCTCCTCTGCATAGCAACACCCATCTCATTGGCTGTATCATCCGCCTCCACAAAATGCGTGGGCTGATTTTGAACGTGTCATGTTCTATCTTGTCTGGAGAACATCCTGTCCGACCTTTTGACATGTGTTTGTCTGCACCCTGTTTTCTTTGTGTGTAGGGGAACATGTGCCAACAAGTCCTCTGTTCTTTTTTATGCTTTATGGGGAAAAATATGTGGATATAACACTATCTGTCCTAAATACACAGGTCTCCTCAAATCATTGAGCACACAGTCGAGCTTTTGTTTCTAATTTTCCATTGATAATTTTAGGTGTAACAACCCATCTTACAGAAATGCAATATTGGCCATTATCTTCAACCTCATCATAGACATCATTTTTCTTCCAACTCCCTAATTCTTTATGTTTAGCTTGAAGGGTGTCTTGTAATGACTCAGTTAGAAAGATTTCTGTTATTAGAGTTTCTGTAGTATCATCTGACTTAGATAATTCTGAATTCAAGTTAACATCTTCATTATTTTCATCCCATTCTTAAACGTTTCGGTCAAAATCAATAACTTGTTTTTCCTTAGCTTCATTTTCAGTGTTCCACTCATTTGCGTATTTGCCTGAACATTTTCCAGATTTAGAAATCAGTTTTGTTCTCACCCAGTTATCTTCTCCATGCAATTTGTATTGTATTTGCATATTCTTTTTCAGAGCAATGTTCTTATTAGATGTATCAGTTGGATTACTCTTGTGTTTAAGTGGTCTCCCTCTGCTTCGTGTTACAGTAACGGGCTTGGGATCTGAAACTGAGGTGCCATTTCTGTCCTCAAGATTTTCATTGTTTGTGATTTCTTCCACACTTTCATCGTCACTTTCTTCTTCATTCATATCCTTATCATGTATGTTGTTGCATTGTGGATCTATGGCACCTGAAGTTTGTGAAATTTTATCAATTTTAGCAGAATCTGGTTGAGTAGGTTTTTCCAAAATCAACCTACATGGATGTACACGTACATAAACACCACCATGTTTAACTAGAACTTGTTATCTATCTTGACCAAGTACAACTGCTGGCCCACTCCATGTTTTATGTGCTAGTCTTTTATAGTAGACTTTGTCCCAATGTGAAATTTAGTATCACGACTTGAACGAACATTGTGCTGAATTTCACGACGAATCTTTTCTGAAGATTCACTTGAAACAAAAGCCTGTCTAGCACTGTGCAGAGCATTGAAATTGTCTCGAATGATCTTAAACGAAGTGTCATCATCAAAAGCAGATGGCTTGTCCACCAAGATTCCAGGAATTCTTGGGTTCTTTCCAAATACCAATTGAAAAAGTTGAATAACCATGCACATTGTGAAAGACATTTTTAGCATTTATACACCACGCTATAGCAATATCAAGACTGCAATCTGTATCTGCCATTGTTTTAGTCAGCATTTCCCTAGAACTTGGTCGTGTCTTTCGCATAATCCATTAGACCATGGTGCTTCTGCTCCAGTAGTCTTCACGATAATATTTACTTTTTCACAAAGTTCCCTAAATGCCTCATTAGCGAACTCTCCACCATTATCACTGAGGAAGTTTTCAGGGCAACCATAAATACTGATCCATACACAAAAAATCTTTTCTATATTTTCTGTCGGTCTTTTTGATTTTACAATTGCACAAGCAGACAATCTAGTAGCGTGATCAATTAGGTGAAGCAAATGGATGTTTCCAAATTGCTTCAAATCCATAGCTACACATTCACCAAACGTAGTTGCTATTGGCAAGCCAACAATCGGTCGTGGCGGACATTTCCGGTATATTTTACATATTTGGCAGTTCTGGGACATTTTCATTATCTTAGCTTGAAGTTCTAAATCATCATTCCCAGCGTATCTTATTAGCTTCAAAAGCTTTTCAGGTGGAGGATGAGCAAACTGACGATGTCATTTAAGAGCCTTTTGTTCAGCATTCATAGTTTTATGATATGAAAATCTTACTTTGATAAAAGGATTTTTCTGGACTTCCTCAAGTATATATTGAGACTCACTCAATGGAAGGGCATAATGGCCAGATTGTGTCGTACGTAGGATGATTTTCTGTTCAAGTATCTGGGCTGTATCATCATTAAAATTTAATTTCATCACAGCTTTCTTCATAGACTGTTTTGATAGCAACAATGGTATATCGCTATCTACAATATATGTGTTGATCATCAATCTAGTCACACCAATTTTAGTAGGGATGCAGACTCGTTGTAAAGAATGAACTGTTTTACCATCTCCAAACTTAAACACATTATTGCTTCGTTTATATAGGATCTTTTTATCTTTCTCATTCAGAGACTCATAGTAACAATCGAACCATATTTGACTGCAGACAGTTCCATTAGCACCACAATCCAAAATACCACAATTCATTGATTCGACGACCAAAGACTTTGCTTGATATGCATCTGATTGGAACAGGGTTATATGGTAATAGGTATCTTTTGGTTCTGAATATTCTCTATCCGGGCATTTATTAACCCAATGATTAATACTGCCACACTCAATGCATCTTGATGGGTTTCCAAATTTATCAGGGGGATTCCTACCTCTCCCTCCTCTGGGTCCAAATCCAACATTACCACGGTATGGTATCTGATACCTACGACCAGTGGGTCTTTTATAAAAATTCTGACCATGTCTACTACTAGGGTAGTTACGGCCATATAACACCTCTGACTCCTCAAAGTTGATATTTTCTTCAATTTTTATTTGATTAGAAATGTTATCAGAGTCATGTATTTTTTTTAATTGTGTCTTCATATTGTTATATGTGAGCACATTAATTGTGGCCTTGACAATTGTTTTTGGTGGGCCAAATTAGCAGATTTAAATAGACGGAACCCAAGCACATCCTCAGACATTTCCGTACCATATGACCTAGCTTCATTATATCGCCTATCAAATTCATTACAATAATCCGATATAGAAAGCTCCTTAGGCCTTTTATAACTTTCAAAGTCTTCAAGAGCCTCAAAAGCCAACTATCTCTCAGGTACAGTCTATCAAGGACTTCCATTATGTTTTCAACACAATTTTCATTGTTAATGGATTCTATTCCAAGCTGTAATACAGCATCCTCACTGAGTGTGAAAACTATTGCTGGTCCTTGTTTTCTCTTTTCAAGACTGGTGAAACTCAGCCAGGGTTGTAACCTGCTTTTCCACTTTTCATAATTGAGATTTATTTATGTTAACTGAAGCCATTTTGTTTTTCTCAATACAAAACGATCTTTTTTTACTGACCTGCTTTCTCCAAATAGAGGCGTAGATTATCTTGCTCTGCTACCAATGTTAAATATTATATTTATTGGATTACCAGTGGATGGTATTATACCATCCACTGGTAATCCAATTTATTTAACAGTCCTTCTGGGCTAATTTTTACTTAACTTCTGAACCCATTCAACATGGCTACGAGACTCTTATAGATCCTAGGCCTGGTGGCCATTCCTAAACCAAGGGCAGTAACCCATATGACATTAACACTATCGTAGTCCTTTTTGTTTCGGAATAGATTCCTGAGTTTAACATAAAGATTCTCAAATTCGAAAAGATGCACCAAAATAAGGTTGGAGGTTACATCGATCGAAATATCAGGAAAATACCAACTAAGATAATAATAATGATAATAATAATAATAATATACCAACCAAGATAATAATAGGTCGTCCCTATAAATCTGGCCCCTATCAGAGTAGCCACATATGCTTCAGTAGCAATATGCCTTATTTGAGGCGACAACAAAACAATAGTTCGAATAATCGATACAAAGTAATGTCTATTACTCATTCCTTCTGCTGCTGGCTTTTTCTCAATATTTATTGTTTTTTCACCTGCTCTTCTGGGATGTAGAATAATTGTAGTATTAGTACCATCCATAACTATCAAAGTCTGATGTTTATTTTGTAGAGCAAATGTCAAAATATAAACATCTGAATAACATCTTTCTGAGACGTAACAAAGATTATTTCCTTTGAAATTCATTTGTGATTAAGATGAGAGACGAACGTTTTTCTTGTTAAATGTATGAATCTGGATTTTTTAAGCTTGTTTAACAGAGCAGGAAAAACATTGTATTAAATTTCTTTCTAATCATTTGAATTGCATGCAAGTATATATTTAAACGAAGCAATTTTACTGTAGATATATTTGTGTAACTGAAAAATACATGTAGACGTATAGGAAGAAGACATTTTCTGATAAATAGTAAGAATTACTATTTTCACGGATGGGAGTTCTACACTTTTTAGCAAACTTCCGCTTTTTAATTCAGGAAAAGCGGATTTGCACTTGAAACACTAGAGCCTCCCATGGATGTAAGTTCTCTGCTTTTTGTTTTAATAAGAAAAAGCTGATTTCTGTCAAATCGCGAGAGCCTTACCTCCTTATTTTTCGTCGCTATTTGGCTGGATTTTATTTCTCTTTCTTTTTCTCTCTCTCGCTTTGTCTCTTTCTCTTCTCCTGATTTTCTCTCTTCCTCTTCCTATCTTGTCTTGCCTTACCTTCTATTTCTTTCCTATAAAAGTTCTCTCTGAAACCTGACAATGCTAATTTTGTCGTGAAGGCAAGTTTTCACACGATTCATGATCGAGGTAAGGGATTTATATGACTTTTGTTTAATAAAAGAATGACTTCATGTTTCTTTATCACATATGCACTTGGTGTCTTTCTCTGAATTTTTACTTTCTTAGTTGAAACTGATTGGAGTTGTTAAGGAAAGTTGAAAGCTCTCAAACCAAGCCAAAATATTATCTGAGATAGGAATAAAGAAGAAAGTGACGATGAGAGTGTGGAAGAAATCAGAAACAATGAAAATCTTGAGAGTAGAAATGACACACCAGTTTCAGATCCCAAGCCCGTAACTGTATCACGAGGCAGAGGAAGACCATTTAAACACAAGAGTAATCCAACTGATACATATAATAAGAACATTACTCTGAAAAAGAATATGCAAGTGAAAAGTTTGTGTAAGAGTAAGATATGTGAAATTTAAAAGCTTAATAAAGTCCCAAAAAGGGGGATAACATTTAAAAATTAAGATTAAAAGTTTTTAAATATTTTTTTAAAAAATCCAAAATAAAAATAAAATAAAAAGCAAATAACGTATCCGATCGTGGCTTATACGAGACCCTCCATTTTCTCTATCAAGTGACAACAAAGCTGAAGATAGCCGTGAGGTTAACACGTTCTGAGCTTGAAACCAATGGTACTGGTGTTGTACTGATTTTCTGTACCAAATAATAAATAAATAGTACGCTCTTTATTTTGATTTTATCAATTAATTGAGAACTCTACTGGGATTTTTCCTACCATCTTACAAATGAAGAGATAAAAGAGAGAGATGGGAATTATACCTTTTCCATTTTTCCAATATTTTTTTTAATTTTTGACATCAAAAAGATTAATACATTTTTCTTTATGTATAAAAATCCAGATGAAAAAACAGAAAATTCCAATAACAACGCTGTATTTTAGATCATTAAAAAAAAGACTTTACAATTTATTTTCCGGAAGAGTGATCGAATTAGCATCCTGGAATAAATTGTATCTATGTTAAACATTTTAAAATATTTTTACTAGTTTCATATGTAATTTCTTTATTGTGGGTTGCTGGATTTCTCCAGCTTTTCATTCATTGTTTTTTATCACCTGAAGATGATTTGAAAAAGAAACGGAAGTACTCGTGATACATATTGAATATTATTGTTTTGATTCTCAATCTAAAAAGATTATTAGTAAAATAAAAAAATAACAATGTTTGCATAAATTAAAGAATGTTGCCTAATTACACCATAATTATATAAATATATATATATATATATATAGCTTATAGAGTATCACGAACTCACTCCAACACAAGTCCACACACATACGGATAAAAGATAAAAACAACTTTTTTGTTTAGACTCTTTCAACTCTTCCTAACTCGTTTCTGTTTGATTCTTTACGTTTGATTGGGAAATGTGGAATCATACCTGAATTACCATAACTCCTAAGTAAACTCTGAAATATATAGGTCAAATAGAATCTCTTTTAAAATCTTTTTAGATTTTAAATATAAAAAATTAATTACTTGTAATATCAAAGGTAATTGATACCCATCAATTACATTCGGTAGTATATTAGGAGTGAATATTTTATCCTATTTTTTACAGTAAACAACGAAAAGTTAAATACAACTCATCAGTAAGTTATTCCGGCTTCCAGTTTTTATTACAATTTATTAAACTTCATTATGGAACGTTACCTGAAATCCGACCGTCTAGGCCTCAATACCCCCGACTCGGATTCTACTAACAAATGACGGCACTGGAGAAAAATGTTTGAAGGATTCCTTACAGCGCTACAGTTATCTTCAAACACGGCTTTATCAGGTATTGAGAAATATACTCTTCTTTTACATCATGTTTCCACTTCAATTTATAGAAATTTATCTGAATGTGAGAACTACAAAACTGCCGTGGACATTTTAGAAGCCATGTTTGTCAAGAGAAAAAAATACATTTTTGCTAGACATTTACTTGCTAACCGACGTCAATAACCAGAAGAAAGCCTTAAACAATACCTTTAGATTCTCAAGATATTAAGTCGTGTGTGAATTTACAGCTTTAACAGCGAACAAAGCAAGAGATGTTTTTATCAGAGACGCATTTATTAATGGAATACAGTCCAACCCAATAAGACAAAGACTACTAGAATAAAGACCTAGACTTGCCAACAGCTTATGAACAAGCTCTAACGTTTGACATGGCACAGAAGCAGTCTGTCTTCTATTTACAACCCGAGGTTGTGGGAGCTGCTATTGTAGGTTCAAAATTCTTCATTTGTTCAAGATACTCCCACACCCCCTTCTAGTGATCAGGAACAACTTATCACTGCTGCCTCAGCTGGATCCACAGGATACTTTTGTGGCTTCTGTATAAATTCTCGTTCGTCCTGCCCGACTCGAGATGTTAAATGCCACAAGTGTGGTAAGCAGGAAAATTTTTCGAAAGTGTGCCGGTCAGCTTTTTCAGAAAAAAAAATGTTCACCTACTCTTGCTACTGTATCACCAATTACAATATCAGCTGCATTTTCCGGCTGCTTCTCAAATACAATTGTGAGGGTTAAAATCAATGGATTGACTATTCGTGCCCTTATTGATACAGGCAGTTCTAAAAGTTTTATTAATGCCAGTATCGTAAAAGCGAATAAATGAGAAATCTTTCCTTGTTCCAACCAAATATCAATGGCAAATTCATCTTTATCGTCCCACGTAATTGGATACTGCATGGTTAATCTGAAACTAAAAGGAAACTCCTATCAAGGGATCAAATTATCGGTAATGACAAACTTCTGTTGCAAAGTTATTTTGGGTTACAATTTTCTAAAACAACATTCATGTGTTGAAATCCCCTTTGCTGGTCCCAAGCTGTTCCTAACTGTATGCGGACTAACAGCTGTACAAGTGTGGCACCCGTCACTTTTTACAAACTTGATTCCTGACTGCAAACCAATAGCAGTAAAATCAAGACGCTATTCACAAGAGGGCAAACAGTTCATAGCAGCAGAAGTAACAAAACTGCTTAAGGAAGGAACTATAGAGCCAAGTAAATCTCCATGGAGAGCCCAGGTCCTCGTAACAGCCATCAAAAATCGCAAAAGGATGGTCATTGACTATTCCCAGATTGTCAACAGATACACATTACTCGATGCCTATCCACTGCCTTGTATTGATGAAATGATTTCTAATATTGCTAAATATTACATTTTCAATCCTTTAGACCTCAGAAGTGCCTACTATCAGGTACCTATCAAGCCAGAGGATAAGCCCTACATGGACATTCTAGGCCTGTGGTCGCCTATACCAATTTTGCCGAATTCCTTTTGGGGTAACAAACGGTGTGGTTAGCTTCCAGAGTGTTATAGATGAAATAATCTCCAATGAAATATTGAAGGGTACTGTTGCATATACAGACAATGTCACAGTATGCGGACATAACCAAGCTGAACATGACCACAACCTTAAACGATCCATGGCTACCGTCAAGAAATATAATCTAACTTTGAACAGTGAAAAATGTTCCTACACCTTGAAAAGCATCAAGCTATTGGGATACATTGTCAAAAATGGCACCATGACTCCGGATCCTGAGCGACTGAAACCTCACATGGAATTACCAATCCCTGGAAACATGCCCGCCTTATGACGAGCCTTTGGTATGTTCGCGCACTACTCCCAATGGTTTTCATCTTTTTCAGAAAAAATACACCTATTGACACAAGTATCTACTTTTCCTTTGTCCAGCCATCAAAGCATTTCAAAACATGAAAAGGAACATTGCTCAGTCTGCCATTTCTGCTGTGTATCCTTTTATCCTTCTATTAGTTGAGACTGATGGCTCCGACTGTGCGATAGCTGCCTCGCTGAGACAATCCTTTTTTTTCAAGAACACTTTTGCAGTTGAGCAACGACATCCAGCGATAAAAAAAGAGGCATACGCCATAGTTGAGGCATTACAAAAATGGAGGCATTACCTTGTCGGCCGACATTTTAAATTAATCACTGACCAAAAGTCTCGTTTATGTTTAACCTGAAAACGAGAAGATAGTGAGATGGAGCTTTCTTGCAACTCATTTGACATCACTGACGGATAGACGGGCAGAGAACCTTCTCATTGTCGTCTATTGTCGCATCAGAAATGAACGCTCACCTGTAAACTGATGGTGCCCTAGTCATATTTCTTGGGTAGTTAGACATTGATTTTCTTTGTTTCGGACCAAAAATATGTTTAGTTTAAAAAAAAATTCTTTCAACCCCCCCCCCCCCAAAAAAAAATAAATGTGTTCACCCATGCCAACCCTCCTAAAATATTTATTTTTTGTAAGAAAAAAAATTATTTTCACCCCCTCCAATTTTGATTACCCTCCCCCTAAGTAAGTAGAATGCCACGGTCGACGTGCTTTCAAGGGTATGTGGCCTAGTAACTGGCTCAGTTGATCTTCAGAATATACATAGAATGTGTCACCCAGGTATCACAAGAATGACTCACGTAGTCAGGAGCAGAAACTTGCTATATTCTGTCGAAGACATAAAAAGAATTACGAACTCTTGTCGGATATCTGCAGAAACTAAGCCCAGGTTCACCCCCCCCCCCCTCCAGCAACACTCATAAAGGCCACACAACCTTTTGAAAGGCTTAATCTAGATTTTAAGGGTCCTCTACCTTCTAAAATTAAATACATGTTCACAATAATAGACGAATACTCAAGATTTCTGTTCATCATTCTTTGCCCAGACGTAATGGCTACAACATTAATTCAAGGTCTCTGCTCTATTTTTGCCGGTTTTAGAGTACCCATGTATATCCACTTAGATCAAGGATCTGCTTTATGTCAGACGAACTCAAGCAATTTCTGCATGAACAAAGAGTAGTTGTAAGTCGAACTCACAATCCTCAAGGAAACGGATAGTGCGAAAGATTTAATGACATAATATGGAAGATAATACAGTTGGCAGCTGCAAATCGCAAGAGTCCAATCTCCGATTGGGAAAGTCTCATCCCCATGGCCTTATACGCTATTAGGACTCTATTATGTACAGCGACAAATGCTACTCCACATGAGATTCTTCTCGTTCCCACGACGAAGCTCAGCAGGTACCTCACTCCCGTCGTGGCTCACACAACCTGGAACAGTTTTACTAAAACGTCATGTTCGTCACAGTAAATATGACGCATTAGTGAGCGAGATAGAATTAATCGAAGCGAACCCCCAGAAATTCGGAAGGAAGGCAATCTACTGTCTCCTTAAGGGATCTATCCCTGGCAGGGAATGTATCCGAACGTATAACTGCTGCAGAGGGATATACTCCCTAGTTCACAGAACAATATATGTCAAGTCCAGAGTCCCTACAAAATGAAAGAACGGAGCAATACAGTATCAAAGCTTTAGAAGTTTACATCCGCGTTTGTCCTCTCTTCTTTGCCATTGTCGTAATTCGCCTGTGTCCACTTTCTTAGTTATAAGACCGATCGCTCTGGTGATCGGATCCCGCAACAATATATATATATATATATATATATATATATATATATATATAAATAAATAATCGCCTATGAAGAAACTGTTTTACCCTTCGAAATCATTTACCCAAATTGATTTGCGATTCTAAGAAAAAATGTGGTTTCTGTGGGTTATCTCCTTTTCCTGGATCCATAACAGTTAAACAGTTTGTGTGTTCTTTTTCGAAAACACACACACATCACATAAAAGAAAGCGAAAAGATTTTGAAAGTATTATTCTCTGTGGTTTTCGTATCACATTTTTCAAAGGAAAAAAACGAGCTGAAAATGGAAGATGCCTTTTGTTATAAAATTTGATAAAATTGTACCTGTCAACGAGGAAATAATAATGAGATCATTTATTTGTTTAAAAAAAATATTTTTTTTAACATATTCCTATACCTTACTTAGGCGGGTCACATAAAGATTTGACAATAATTAGGAACGTAGAGATTCGGGACCATTGTCTTCGCTGGAAAATTTTATACATATAATTACATTTATCAAAATAGGATATATTTGAAGTTTTAAAGGAGGTTCATCCCCAAAAAACAGCTTTTTTTCCTTCATATATTTATATGAAACAAATATTTTAAAACTAATCTACATACTTCACATAATACGTTGATCACCTATGTGTAGTAACATGCCTTTTCAATTGAGAATTTCGTGAAAATGCAGATCCACAAATTTCACACGAAAATGGTTTCTCTCCTGTGTGTGTTCGTATATGTCTTTTCAACTGTGACTCTGTAGAAAATGCATACCCACACACTTCACAGCGAAATGGTTTCTCTCCAGTATGTATTAGCATGTGTACTTTCAAATTTGAATTGCTTAAAAAGGCAGATTGACAAACTTGACAGGTGAATGGTTTTTCACCAGTGTGTATCCGTAGGTGTTTTTTCAAATTTGAATTATCAGAAAATGTAGACCCACACACCTTACACAAAAATGGTTTCTCCCTTGTATGAGTACGCATATGAACTCTCAAAATGGATTTTTCAGAGAACGCAAATCCACATAGTTCACAGGCAAATGGTTTTTCCCCGGTGTGTATTCGCATGTGTCTTTTTAAATGAGCCTCTTGAGAAAATGAGTCTACACAAAATTCACAATGAAATGGTTTCTCTCCCGTGTGTATTCGCATGTGTACTTTTAATTTCGAATTTCGCGGAAATGAAGATCCACACACATCGCAGGAAAACAGTTTCTCTTCTATGTGTATTCGTGTGTGTTTATTATAACTGGATTTGTCAGTGAACACGGAGCTACAAACTTTACATGTAAGTGGTTTTTCTCCCGTATGTGTTCGCATGTGTACAGTCAACCGTGTTTTTTCAGAAAATGAAGAGCCACACATTTCACAGGTAAATGGCTTCTCCCCTGTATGAATTCGCACATGTCTTTTCAAATTGTATTCCTGAGAAAACGTTAATTCACATATTTGACAGCGAAATGGCTTCTCCCCTGTATGAATTAACATGTGTCTTTTCAAACTGTATTCCTGAGAAAAGGTAGATCCACACACTTCACAAGAAATTCGCTTCTCTTCTACATGTATTTTCTTGTGATTTGTCAAGGAGGATTTGTGGAAAAATACAGACCCACACAATTCGCAGGAATATTTTTTATCTTGTATGTGGACTTGCATGTTTTCTGAAAAACTTTACAGAAAAATTCTTTTTTAATTTGTAATCTAGGGAAATCCAGATCTGCATTTTTTTACCTCTTTTGCTGGCATTGGTAAAAATGTTGAGCTAAACACGATATGTAACGAGTTTTATCTTAAATACTTCACAATGTAAATTCTTTTTATTATATGTGTACATATGCCCCTGACAAATGGAGATTTCTGTAATTATTAATGAGAAAATAGTTTCCAGCCATTTATGATAGTTTTTATTTTTTTAATAAAAATTAGAAAGCTCTATTAATACATATGTATTATACGCAAGGATCTTTTGAAAATCTAGATCCACAAACTTCACCAAACAGTTTTATTCCTGTATACTATGTGAAAATCTACATCCACAAACTCCATTAAACATAGTATAAAATTATGTATATTCCTATGCATATAGCATAATCCCGTTGACATATCGGTTCTCATTAGATCACCAAAGTCAAGCGAGATTGAGTCTAATCAGTACTAAATAGGTAACCACTTGGGAATATCAAGTGCTGTATGATGGAGAAGCTTATCCTGCCATTGTTTCTGATTGTCCTGGACTTCTTGCCACTGGACTCAAGCAATGCTGATTCAAGAGAGGTGTAGTAGAGATTGTGCAACCCTTGCTTCATAATAGACTCCCTGCACAGGCACTCCTTACAGTAGTATCCATTGTCTACTAAGATTGAACAGAGGCCTAATTCTATATGAATTGCATGTTTCTCTGTATAAAGATTTATTTTTTTATGTGTGCATTGAATATTCGTAATGTGTTGTCAGCATATTTTATTGAAAAAAAGTTTCTGTTCTCCTGTCATTTCCATATATTTACAATTGCAAATGAAAGAAAACACAAACTAAAGAAATCCATCTTTATCACAAGAATGCGTTACTGCAAATAAAGAAGAGATAATATTAAACACAAATACCAGAAAAAAATGATTACATTTTAGCATTACACAAATAGTTAAACAACATATTTATTTTACAACAAAAATAGAGGTAGCTTATATAAAATGAGACATGACATGAGTTTTGAACCCGGATCGCCTGCAGACGGGTTTGAGCTGAGAAAAAAAAGAATTCTTGAAAAAATGAACAAAGCGAAAAACATTTCTTGTTCAAAAGAACACAGCCAGAAAAAAATGGTATTGTCCGAGAAAGGAACCGAGTCAGCTATTGAGCTCAGAGAGGAGATCGAATGACATAAGCAAAAGTTATTTAACATGTACATTGCCGATGCCGAAAGAACCTAACAGTTTGTCAGCTGGTATAGAAGAGAGGGGATCGGTGTGTAAATAACTCAGGTCTGAGACTCGTTTGTCCATTTGTGAATGCATTTTACTGTGGAATAAAAACATCTGTTATAACCTCTCCCCAAAAAACTTGTTTATTTCTTTTTTGTCATTTCAAGGGAACCAACTTTGCTATGAGAAATGAGAAAATAAATTGATTTAATTCTTTTACAGTAAAGACAAGGCCCATCGTCTAAGCCTTATTTAATATTTAAATGAATGTTTTCGTTGGAAAATAATGTACCATGAATTGTGCATTAAAGCTAAAGAAAAATAGTTTTTTTCCTTGTTTTATTGGTAAAACTAATAAACACCTCTTGCTTTTCCTGAAGATTTTGCTTCCATTCTTAAATCGCACCTTACATTACATTAAACATGTTCTGAAGCATAAAAATAAACTTTGAATAATTAAAAGATGCCCTCCAAAATGTGGGAAGATGTGTATGATTCCACCTGGAAAAATAATTGCAAAATAGTCATTAAAAAAACAAAAAAACAAACAAATTAGTTGGATTTTGGTATAACAGCATAAAAACCGAGACCTCCAAAGACGCACAGCGCACTGGCTGGTGAACCTCGAAAATCAGTCCCCTGTGCACTTTGCACCTCTAACACACGAAAATCTAGGTCAACACATAAGGAAAAATGAAAAGTGATTTCTTTCATTGAAATATGGTTATTTACAGAAATATTTAATAGTGAAAATAAATTTTCTTTAGTAATATCAAATAATTAAAATAAAATAAATTACATTAAATGGAATTTTTCATTTTACAAATACTATAATTTTTTATCAATATTAAAAAATTAAACAAAATGAACGTCATGGAATTTTTTCATTACATACATATTTATTGAAGAAAATGTGTGTCTCCAAAAATATGAATTTTGTAATTAGAAATTTAATAATGTTATTTAAAAAAAAAATCTTGGAATTTTTTCTTATGTTTACACAACATACATATTTATTAAAGAAAATTTGTCTTTGTCCAAAATATATGCATTTCTTCTGTATTTACAAATAATTTATTTTTAAATAATAAAACTGATCCCATATAAGATATTGCCCAAAAAATTAATTTTCATTTGGCATCGCCAAAGCAGATTATAATGATTAATTATTTAATGAAAATGAAAAACACAAACAAAATGGTTATATGTGGAAATAAAAATCGAAAGAACAATGAAAATAACGATATGTGGACGTGATCTAGAGGGGAATTAAGTTATCCGTTCTCCATTAGAATTTAAGTTGCCTGTGATAGAAATTACATCTGATTCCATACATAAAAGCTTTATCTGATTTAATAGATGAATTATAAAAACTAGAACAAAGAACATTTAAGGTAAATATAAATACCTTTTTATTTTGAGCTGTGCTGAAAAGAGACTAAAAACAGTTAATAGTCAGTCTTTTACAAAAAGACATTATGCACCTTGGTATATTTTATCATGTTGCTGTGTTGTTGGAAAGAACATAGACGTAAGTTCTGCTCGTACAATCTGAAAACATATAAGGCGGGAAAAACCTGACTGTGTGGGCACTGTAAGAAATAGTCCAACAACCTGTATTCTTATGCCAAGACACTTGATTGGCCAGTAGGTCAGTGGTAACCCTATCTATTTATATTATTATTTGGATTGCTCGAACTATTCTCATCTTGGATGTTATTTTCATAACGTTTCAGCCGATGTAACCTTGGACCTTTTCAGGTGTATCTTGTCGAACTCGGGAATCTTTTTATCAAAAGATTCTTGAGATCGACAAGATACACCTGAAGAAGGTCGGAGGTTACATCAGCCGAAACATTTTGAGAATAACATCCAAGATGAGAACAGCGGTTCGAAAAATACAAATAATGCAAATTATCAATCCTCATCTGAAAAATTCTGAAACTGTCTATTAACATAAAAAATATAGTCCATCAAAATATGTGACTGCTACAATAGCATATTGTCTGTTGAGGCTTTTGTTATGGTGCCCAGTTAAGGCTGCTTATACAGTTAAGAAAAGTAGCTCAGTATTTTCGTAGTTACTTACACATCGTTTCAACAGAACAGATTACGTTGTCTAAGGCAGCTTCAACAGCGGCTTTCCTACAAGACATTTCTGAGGAAGAAGCCGGATCAATCTGACCAGGATGAATGTCATACCAGGTACTTGTTGACTAAAGGACTACAGCATTACCAGACCTCAGATGGCGTTACAATCTTGAAACAATTCATTGTTTTTGCAGGCCACTAACCGAACTGAATCAACTTCTATTCCATGTCCATAGTCAATAACAGTAATATGTAGTGTAATAATATGGATTATTTCGATTATTCGTACAACTGTTATCATTTTAGATGTTATTCTTACAACGTTTCAGTCAATGTTACCTTCTTCGTGGTGCGTCTTGTCAAACTCAAGAATGTTTATGCTGAATTCGGTAATCTGTATGGAATTTTGAACGGAACCCTTTATTTAATCTGCAAGGGTAACTTGTTCTCATTTCGGCAACCATGACCTAGTAGAAGTTTTAAATAATTCTTAATTGTATTTTTAGTAATGCTCGTACTCAGGATTCAACCTTCAACCTCTAAAGGACTGCCACTTAGAACTGATTATCACTTAGCACTTTTATCCGTTGTGCCACGGGTCCATTGCACCAAAATTCCGTACAGATTTCCGAGTCCTACAAGATACACCTGAAGATCAGAGGTTACATTGGCTGAACCATTGTGAGAATGTTGGAAGCAGCAGTGAACGTAGTTATTACATATCGTATTTTGATTGGACAAAATCTCCAATCAGCAGTTTCCTTAAGCCAATTAGAGAATTCCAGTGCATACTATAAAAACCCTAAGTACACATCTTTTCTTGCTCTTTTGTTCCAGTATTTTCTTCCTACCTAACATTCTTAAAAGCTTATTTTAGCACCCTTAGTTACCTTGATGCAACAGATGCAATGAAAGACTTTCACAGACTACTAAACACGTCTGTTGAAGCACACACATGCCATTCAACAAACGTACGTATAATCAAATTCATAACCGCACACACTCTCACTAACAAAAAAGAGGCATGCTTATTACACACACATGAATGCACATGGCCCCATGGATTATTTGAAATACTGTTCTCATCTTGGATGTTATTCTTGTTGAAGAGACCACACTTGGGGTTACCAATGTTGAGGATTAGACATTATCAAAAGAATGACAGTCTATCCATGAAAAATTAATTAATTTTATTCGACAACTTGTCAAGACAATAAAAAAGAAAGGTTAGTAAAGATTGAGAGTTCAAAGAGTTCAAGAACGTTCTGGTGAAAGATATTGGTTTTGTCTGTAATGAGAAATTAAGGAAACTCTATATAATAAAAACCAGCGTGTTTTTATTTGTATATAAATAAATATATATCCGTCCTATAACCCAAAAGTTAGCGAGTAAAAAAACTGCCAGATGAGACTATTTGAAGTGTTTAGGTGAAGGAAGAAAGCAAATGAATTCCATAATTAAACGTTTTCTTCTTTTTTCTTTCTATACAAATTGATGTTTTTTTCTGTCTAAAAAGTTTTAAATTTAAGACATTTTCTTTTTATTCTTTCTTTTATTACTTCACCGATTGAGAAGTTATTTTACATAAATATTAGTGCAAACACTTGAAAAGCATAATTTTGTTTTTTTTTGGGGGGGGGGGCTATTAAACTATACGGTATAATCATGTTGACACACCGGTTCCTGTTAGATCACTGAAGTTAAGCGACACTGATCCTGGTCAACATTTAATGGGTGACCATTTGGGAATACCACGTACTGTATGTGCTTTCTGCTTATCTCAGCATTTTTTCTATTCGTCCCGGACTTCTTCTTGCTACTGGAATCAAGCAGTGCCGATTTAGGAGAGGTGTGGTTGTGATTGCACAACCCTTGCTTCACAATTACATGCGCAGATACCCTTACAGCGGGTATCCATTGTCTCTCAAGACTGAACAACGGTCATGATTAAACTGTCTTGACTGAGGCAATTCATTTCGGTTATTCTTTGTTATTCTTTATTACTAATGTTAAGTGAATTCTGCACCCAATATTTTAAACTCTTTCTGTGGTGACAAAATCATAAAGACAAAAACACTTTCAGTCAAATTTGAAATGAGATAGCTGCATTTCACCCTTCTCAATAATCTTTTTTTCAAAACATTTGTCACGGTCTTGTAACATAACCTTATCTGGCAGTCACTCGAACTTGGGGTTAATGGTAAAACAATTTATTAACTGCCCTAAAACGCTAGAATGGCCCGGAAATTGTGCATCATTTTATATTAAATTTATATACAAAACTGATCCCACATTCTAAATTATTTATTTTCTTTTTGTTTGTTTTTCTTCTTTCCGTCAACTTTTTCATAAAACTCCAAATTAACCGAAACGAAATTGCTTCAATCAAGAAAGTTCAAAAGTACCTTGTTTTTTAACGAAGGGGGTACGCACATATACAATATAAAAATGGAGGTAAAATTTTGCGCATCCAAACCCGGATAATATTCATGTGCTTTATTAAGTCGCGTTATCGTTCTTAATACATGAGAATAGATTTTTGTAATCAAAAGGAATTTTTTTATTCTAAGGAATATACATTTTGAGGTGGGGTATATATTAGCTGAATAAATATGTTTCTTCTCGTTTGGTCGCAATGCAGTCCGGTGTTTACAACAAAAAAGATATATGATTAGAAATAAGACATGTCAAGTGAGGAGAAAATTACATGTGAAAAAAAAAAACGTAGTAAATTTGTAAGTTAACATCCTAAGCTACCCGTTCCCCCCCCCCCCCCAAAAAAAAAATGAGATTCTACTCCTTTAAGGTGATTATATGTGAACACTCTGAAAAACTTAGCAGAAATAAGAAAAAAATTGGCATTCATGCATTATAGTAAACAGACCAGAAAAAATCTACAACAAATGACTATTACCAAACGCAAAAAAAATAATGTTCTATCGACTTGCATAGTTTTAAAGTTCTGAAACTGTTTTAATTTTTTTATTTCAATATGAGATTTTATCAAAGTCGGCTTTCATATACTGTCATTTTCAAACATGACTGTCGATTTTTTTCCATTCATCTGCGCCAGATTACCAGAAATTAACGATTTGTTTCTTCTTTCTTTTTCTTTTTTTTTTACACATTCAGTTTTAGCTTGTCCCTTTTTTAGGGTTTTGTTTTTTCTTTTCTTTTTGCAAAGAATCTATTTAATGAAAACTGATTATTTTCTAGTTTGCCCAGAAGAAGGCAATTTTTTAAACTGTTTTTTATGTTGTTTTTTGGGGGGGAGGTATTAGGATTTAAAAAGTTATTGTTTCTGTTCAATTGTTGTTTTTTAAAAATTTTTTTACAATTTATTTAACGCAATGTGTGATATTTTTTGGCTCTCTGAATTCATGAGCTCTTGGCTATGTCTTTGTCTCCAAATCTACCCATGAGTGCACTAGCTGGCTATGCAACAGAAACTGGCATGCTTTTTTCTCTTAATTTTTTTATTTTCGAAAAAGGCATGACCTGTAGAGGCCATACAAGTTAGGTGGAGGGGGTGAACGAGTTAGGCTTGTTTGCCAGTTTCTGTTGCATGCGCCAGCTAATGTGCCCAGCGGTTGATTTGGGCATCGTTTCTGGTCATGCTCGAACGTGGGAACAAAATGCATTGCCAAGAGTACATACATTCAGAGAGAGAGTGTTTTTGATACAAAAAACAAAACAAAAACACTTCTTTTTATTTACCTAAAAGAATAAAACACATTTAAAATCATTACCCTCTTCAGTGCAAATAAGAAAAAATATTACACTTTGCATTAAATAAATTGAAAACAATAAAAATAAACAAGTGAACATAAAAAAGTTTTTGTTAAATAAATAAACTGAATTCATAAAAAAAGAAAGAATAAGAAAAACAAAATTGGCTGCCATATTTGAAAATGACAAAATATGAAAGTCGGTTTTGACGAAATCTTATACTAAAATTAAGAAACAAACTTTCAAACCACGCCAGAACTTTATAACTATGCAGGTCGGTAGAAAATTAAATTTTATTACGTTTAGTAAAAGTTATTTGTTGTGTGTATGTATATATATATATATATATATATATATATATATATATGTAAATACCCGCAGACTTGGCATTTACAAAGTTAAATTCCTCTTAAATTCCAAGCTAATGCCGGTGGCCGACGGGTAAGACTCTTGACTGCGAATCAGTGGCGATTTGTGATCAGAGTTTGTGCCCGCCTACTGTAAGGAATTAACTCCCTACACTGAAGATTGTGTAAGCATGAAACATCGATGTCTGTAGGTAATAAATAATTAATATTTATAAATATTATTATAGCCCCCTTTACTAAGGCTGGGCACTCTGAGAAAGTTTAATAATAAGCAGTACCACTAGCTTCATTGCAAGATCCAACACAGTTTGTTGTTGTTGATCACTATTCACTGCTCGTTGTAAATACCCGCTGACTTGGCATTTACAACGTTAGATTCCTCCTAAATTCCAAGCTAATTGACGTTGGCTGACGGGTAAGACTCTTGACTGCGAATCAGTGGCGATTTGTGATCAGAGTTCGCACCCACAGACCATCGGGAATTAACTCCCTACATTGAAAGTTGCGTAAGCATGAAACATCGATTTCTGTAGGTAATAAATAATTAATATCTATTTATAAATATTATATATACATATATACATATATATATATATATATATATATATATATATATATATATATTTCGATTTCTGGTCTGTTAAGAGTACATACATTCAGAGAGAGAGTGTTTTTGATACAAAAAAAACAACAAAAACACTTCTTTTTATTTACCTAAAAGAATAAAACATGTATCCAATTAAGTATTTTAGTATTTAGAGTGGGGTATCACTTTCGTGTAATAATTTAACTTAAATAGTCTTCAATTTCCGGACCAGTCTAACTTTTTAGAGTTGTTAACTTATTTTTGAGAACTAACCATGAGTCAAACTGGCATGGTAGTAAAACCGCAGGTAATCACCTAAAATGTAGAGCCCCCCCCCCCAATAAATGCACAGAGCACAGATTTATATGTCATAGCAAAAACAATATTGGTTAATGCCTTAAAACGAAAGAATTGTCCAGAAATGGGGTAATCATTGGTAAATTTTGACTATCATACTTATCGTATATTAGCAAAAAATAAAAATGGGATTCTAGTTTTTTAGGTGATTACATGTAAACAGCCTGAAAAACAATGTGCAAAAAATGAATTTTAAAAATATATATGTAATTAGGACTTTATAGTAGGGGATAAGTTTCCTATATACATTTAACATAAAATGATCACCCATTTCCGGACCAGTTATCTATAAAAAGGGACATATAATCAATTTTTAAAAAAATCTTTGGAAGGAAAGCAGATTTTGTGAGATGGGGGAGGTGTTAATAAACTAAGCTTATATTTTTTTGGTGTGTGTGTGTCGCTGGCCAAAAAATGTATTTGGTGGGTATTATTTGGGGGGGGGGGCGATTTTTTTCGTTTTTTGAGGGGAAGGCGGCAATAATTTGTTTAACCAAAAGTGTTGATTTTCTCTTGTGTTTAAATGTATTTTTTAATTTTGTTTCTTTTTTTATTTGTTCTTGGTTATTTAGAAATAAAAGAGAAGTTTTTTCCTTTTTTTCAAGTTATTTAATGAAAAGTGTTTTTTTTTTTCTTTGCATAGAACAGGGTAATGATTTTTTTTTTTTCATCTTAGGTTCATTAAAGCAATTGGGCGGGTGGGGGGCAAAGCATGGCCTGTAGAGGCTATACAATTAGCTTCATATGTTCGTCGGTTTCTGTTTCATGGGCAATAGGATGTGGTCTGGGTTCATTTGGGCATCCTTTCTGGCAGTTCTCGAAGGTAGAGGGCAATGGTATGGCCAGATGGTAGGGTAGGGGAGGCATTGCTAGAGCAAAAGCATTCAGAGAGCAAAAATGGTTTCTTTTTTTGTTCATTTTTTTATCCTTAAAAAACTTATGCAACCTTCTACATAAAATTTAAAATATATTTTTTTAAATTCCTTTTTGGCAGATATTTTTTTAGACTGTTTACATTAGGGACCTCCAAGCGCAGCCATAGAATTGTTGACGTCATCGGTTTTTGCTGTCTTTAAGAAATTCATACATTCGCGTTCCATTTAGCGTTTTTAAAAATCTCCCTAAAATAAAGTTATAATTATAGGAAGTTGTTTTAAAGTAAAATAGTTTATTTAAAGATTAAATTATCTAATTTGGAAAGAAACCCTTCTTTATCTTTCGATACAAGTACAAAATTTTCTTTACACAAAAAATTAGCATTATCATGTGAGACATTGCGAGATGTTATGTACCTATGGATGTCTAAAAGTGATAGAATTATTTTCAATATGTTGTAGACAAAATTAACGAGGTTTTTTAACCCTTTTTTTATTATTTTCCTTGAGTTGCACATTTTTTAGACAGATTAATACTTTTTTTTACTGAAAAAAAGTATTGCCTAAATAACCTACCTGCTTAAACTAGTATTTACTTTTGTTTAAGGAAAGAATATTGTAATAGATCATTTTAGGATTTTGATATTTACAAATACTATATTTATTAATATATATATAAATTTATTTAGAAAAAATATATATATACATACAGTCGGCAAAACGGGGGCAGGGAGAGAGTTCCAAAGAGTTATAATTCTGGTTCTTTTTTAAAATATAACAATAATAACAATTTGTTGGTTTTTTTCAGAAGAATATTTATACAATAAAACAGTAGTTATCATTTTTGTTCTTTTCCAAAATATAACTTTAATATTACTTTTACAAATGTTAGTTTTTTTTTCTCAACTACTAAAGTAATTTTCATCAAATTATTAATATTCTATTTCTTTCTAACTTGACTTGGCAAAATTGTCACATTTTCCATTGACTTTCTGAAGTATTTATAAAGGAAAATTATAGAGATATCTCATTCATATAATTAGAAGTATTTACAGCTAGACTACAATATAATATTCAACACAGTAAGTCAAAACACAACTTTACTAAAAGATTCCCGAAAATTCTGAATAGATCAAAATTTAAATTGGAAAAAGAAAAAACGTATAATAAATAATAATGAATGGTAAAAATGCATAACACAGACTCCCTGGCTGTGCGCATGCACCAACAAACGGAAGCGCAAAATTAAAAGTCTAACGATAAAAATGAAAAAACAAAGACCTAAATTTAAACTCGATACAAATTTTTGATTTTATTTACTAATGCAGGAAAAACATCTTTGTGTTCTTTTCTAAGCAAGTATTCACAAATAATATACTCGCATTGACACCATTGGAACTCTTCTAAAATAAATTTCGGCTCGTGTTCCTCTTCTGCACAAGTGCCCTTTCTTTGGTAATATTCTATATTGGATACACCATTATTATGATGTTTATTGTTTAGTTTGTAATGTATTTCAATGCCCTTTTTAATAAACACTGCTTGATTTTATTATTTCTTACAAAAAACACTTCCCTTAACCCTACCACTAACTCCGGATGTACACCATTTTTAATAAACACTATTTGATTTTATTATTTGTTAATTAATTAATTAATATTTGCAAAATAAAAAAAGAAAGAAATCCGCACAAATCAGAAAACAAATTAGTATTTGCAAAATAAAAAATAATAAAAAAGGTACTTTTGCAGTTTACAGCTAAAATAATAACGTTGTTATTTAGAAAGCCATTCTTAACATGGAGACGGGGGGGGGGGGGGCTTTGTTAACTATTCTGTACTTTCACCTAACAATTTAATTAACAAAAGATACCGTAAAAATTTAATTTGGAAATCCTATCTTAAAAAAATAGCACGTCTCGTAAACTGCAGAAGTACAAAAAAAGAAAAGAAATCGGTCCAAATCAGACAACAATTAATATGATGCATTAATTTGTTCTTTCATCGTTTTGAAAATCAGAGAGAACTAATCGAAAAAAATGGCAGTCATTTTAGGAGCTAACCACTTCAATATAACCAATATGTAAATGATATTTTAACGCATCTTTTTAGAGTAATTAATTTCATCACACATTCTTACTTCTTTCTTTCCTTTTTTTTTTTTCAAATTAAGAGAACGTAATAATACTTACATTTGGTTGATATATCATACTTTTTTGTGTGACGCAAAAAAAAGTTTGATTCAAAAGAAAGTAAAGTTTAAACAGGTTCAAATGGATGGAAATGTTGAAGACGTCGGTTTTTTGAAGACGAACGGACGGAAAACTAGTATTTGACAGAATAAAAATGAAGGGAGATAAATCTAGGCTAGGATCAAAATGTTCGTTTCCAGGAGGCAACTCACCCAAGCATTACCTCCTCTTTTCTGGAAGACGATATGGTTTATGACTAACATTTAATTTGGGTAAACACGTCGTTTCCCGACACATGTAATTTTATCTGAAAAACGATATGCTGTAGTTCAAAAGTTGGAATGGAGAAAACTATGACGAAGCGAAAAGAAGTAAAGTCTTTTGGTGAGTTATATAAAAAATATTAAAACAATTAAAATATAAGATATTTTATTTAAAACAATTAAAATATAAAATATTTTATTTAAAACAATTAAAATGTTTTATTTAAAACAATTAAAATCGACGTGTTTACCGAATTATGTTGTTAAAAATATATGAGAATTAAAAAAAAACTTTCTTTAAAACTTTCAAATGTTTTCCTTGTTATTTTCTTTTAATTGTTTTTAGTATGTTGCGAAAACAATAATTTGAAATAAATATTTTTTTATATATTTGTCTTTAAAAACTTAAATATTTTAATTGTTTTAAATTGTTGCGGGGTGATCGTTGATGTTGATCGGCCTCACAACTAAGAAAGGAGACACAGGCAAGAAAGGTAAACGGCAATGACAAAGAAGAGAGGACACACACAGATGAACAGTAAAATTTAGGAGTTTATTTATCATGAAAGGTAATAACGTGGGTAGGATAGATGAGATGACGTCACTGGAGGCAAAAAAAGAAGTTGTATCAACAGGAACCTGAACAGCTTGAGTGGGTGTCACACGGAGGTTTAGTGTAGACGTCCCTGCGGTGTGATGAGGTGCCTCAGATAGGTCTGGTCCATGTGCTCGTGACCAAGGGCTGTATCTGTTGAGTCAGCCTTGGGCCACCGGAGAGTACTGCAGAACACTGGGTAGCTGCTGGGGAGTGTCGTGCTGCAGAGAACTTGAGTCTGCCGGGGACTGCTGCAGGGCGCTGGGGTAGATGCTGGTGAGTGCTGAACATTTGGAGACTGGAAGAGATAAGCTGGAAAAATCAGGTGTATTGAGCAGGTGGTCGTAAAGTGTGGAAAAGTTAACCGCAAGTAGTTTGTCTTGGTTTGCCCTGAAAAGGGCTGTTTGATTGTTGAGTAAAATGGAGCTGCTGCAGAGTGCTGGAGTCTGCTGGACAGCTGGAGACTGGAAAATGGCAGGCTTGAGTCAGGTTGATGAGCAGGCAGTAGCAATGGTGAAAAGGTTTATCGCATTTAGTAGTTTGATTTTTAGCCTTGAAAAAGGCTGTTTGTTTTGCTTTCCTCTTTGGCTTACTGGCTCGACGACTGGTCCATCGAGTCGGAGGTGGGGGTCTCCTAACCACCTGTTATGGTATCTCTATGCTAGGTGAAATATAACTCCAACACATGACGTTGTATTCTTAATGTGCCTCGAAGGACATCCTATTTTGAACCGCCGACAGGAGGGAGTTACACTTTATTAGTCCTCCCTAAATGGAGAGTTCCAGTAAGGGGACGCTAGTGGCAATAACATCACATCCCTCTTTTCCAAACACTTGTTGAATCATCCTTTATTGAATGTTCATTTCATAAATCGTTGGGTGGTCTGATTGTGCAGCAAGATCGAGATGTGTGGTTAGGAGGGGTGTTACTCTCTTGATTTGTATCAGGTGCTGTGGCTGTGTGTGAGATGTGGTTAGCATGTTGTTTGTGTGTTCGATCATCCGATGGGGAGACTTTGTGTGGGGCCTGCTTCAATCCTGGGTGTGGGGCTTCCGAGAGAATCCTGTGGGGTGTCAGGCGGGTAAACCTGGCATCTCGGGGAGGTCCGAGATGAGTCTTCCCTGAAATGCTGTCGATTCCTGGGGATTACTTTTCCTGATGGGGTCTGCACCAAGTATGATCTGAGTTCTGGGCATGCTTGTGTGACAACTGCAGGCGACCATTTGCCAGCATCCTTCTGAAGTATTCGGACATGCTATCCCACCTGCAGATTGGGGAGGTCTCTGGTGTGCTGGTCGTAGTATCTCTTTTGTTCCACTTGCCTTTGGTAGAGGCGAGTTGTGACTTCCTCTCTTTGTGGAGTGTGGTTGGCACATTTGACTGGGAGGTTCCCTACCAACTTTTTGTCGGGACGGGACTGTGTGGTCTAGAGGAGTTGTTTGAAGGCATAATAATACCATGTCCAGGTCACGCCCACTTAAAGTGTCTTTCTTCATCGCAGATTTGATTGGCTGTACACACCGCTCGTCCAGGCCGTTCGATTGTGGGTATCTGGGTGATGATGTGCGATGCTCAAAATCCCATTCCTTAGTGAACTGATTAAAGAGAGCGGAGTGAAATGTGGGCCATTATCACTGATGACCCTCTCTGGGATCCCTTTTTCTCCAAAAATTTGTCTGGTCAGATCTATGACCTTCGGGCTAGAAAAGTTACTTAATTTCCTAACAAACGGATATTTGGAGTAGTAGTCCACTATTACCATAAAATCAGATTCGTTGAAATGAAACAGATCTGTAGCTAGTATCTGCCTTGGTCTTACCGGGATCTCATGTGGCATCAGGGATTCCACACTCTGCAATTTCTGGTTTTCCTGGCATATATCGCATAGTTGAACTGCTCTGTTTATGTCCTGGTTAATCTTATCCCAGAATACGCAGCTTTTGGCTCTCAGTTTACACTTCCTGATCCCTTGATGTCCATAGTGGATCTTGTGTATTACTTTTGCTCGCATAGACTTGGGTATAATAATCCGATCAACCTTGATTATGATCCTATTCTCGATGGCCAGTTCATTCCGATAGAGCCAGTAGGGTTGCATTCTTGTTTCAACCTCTCTGATTATGTCAGGCCAGCCTCGCAGAATCAAGTCCCTCGGCTCGCACAGGGTAACATCAGAATTTGTTGCCTGGTGTATTTGTATTAATTTCTCTGCTGAGAATTGTACATGGTCGAGGTCAATTGCTTGCTTTGCTTTCTCGTTGGGTAGTCTTGAGAATCTGTCAGCTAGAACCATTTCCCTGCCAGGGCGATCCACAATGGTTTGGTTATAACCCTGGATATGCAGTAGCATCCGTTGGAGACGAGGTGGAGCTGCAGTCAGGTTCTTCAGATTGATCATCTCCAGTGGTTTGTGATCGCTTTTGACCTGGAGTGAGCATCTGTAGAGGTATGTCCTGAAGCGCTCACATCCAAACATGACTGCTAATAGCTCACGTTCAATGTAAGCATACCGTTGTTCAGTGTCTGTTAGGGATTTTGATGCAAAAGCTATCGGTTTTCCTTCCTGTAGAAGAGCTGTGCCTAGGCCTTTGTTTGATGCATCTACCTGGAGTACAGTCTGTTTCGTGGGGTCAAAGTATGTTAAAAGCATCTCTTTGCATATGATGTCTTTGATTTGCTGAAGGGACCTCTGATGACTTTGAGTCCACATGTATTCAGCATTCTTCTTTAGTAGATCTCTCAAGAGTGCTGTGAGATTTGACAGGTGCGGGATGAACGGTGCCATGTAGGTGATGATGCCCAACACCTTTTGTAGGTCAGTGATGTTCATTGGGCTGGGTAACTCCTTAATTTCATCCACCTTGTGGAGGTCAGGGCTTATTTCATTTTTGTCGTACATCGCTCCAAAGAAGTGTATTTGCTTCTGGTCGACTGCACAATTTTCACTATTGAAAACAAGTCCTTCAGTTCGTGCTACCTTCATGCTGCTCCTTGGTTTTGCCATAGATGATGACGTCGTCGACTAGCCAGAGAGTGCCAGGAAATTTCTCCAGTATTATGTCCATTTCTTTGCATGAAGATGTCTTATGACATCACTAGGCCAAAGGGCATATGCTGAAAGCAAAATCTTCCAAGCGGTGAGTTGAAAGTAGTCAGTAGCTGGGATTCGGTGTCTAGCTTGACTGACCAGTACCCCAGTTTTGGCATTCAGTTTTGAGAAGTACTTGGCACCGAAGAGCTTGTGTGCAAGCTCCTATATTGTAGAAATATTATGGTGACATCGCATAATAACTCTGTTTAGATCTTTTGGATCCAGGCAGAGGTGCAGTTTCCCATTGCCTTTGCAAACGTACGCCAGGCTGTTGACCCATTCTGTCGGTTCATTTATCTTCCTTATGATGCCTTGTTTCACCATCTCCTCTAGCTTGGATCTCATCTCTCATGTGGATAGGAGATTTCCGGGGTGGCTGTCTTGCTTTAGGACAATATGGTACTCATCCTCAAAGTTTCCTACACGATCAAACTGCTCAGGATACATCTTCACTAGTTCTTTTACTGAGCTTATGTGTGTTGGGGTCTTCTGAATGTCAAAGTGCAGAGTTACCAAGCCGAGGTCTCTGAGAGAAGGTAATCCTATGATGATAGGTCCCTCTGAGGTCACCACAAAGAATTTTAGGGTTTTCCAGATTTCCTTGTAGGCACACTGTATCTGTACGGACCCATGTTGAGTGATGCTAGAGCCATTGTATGCAGTCAGTACAGTTGGTTCATGGTGAGTTGCACCGGGGAGTGGTTGAGTTGCTCTGGGAACATCTTACAGAATGTAAGTAAGGGGAGGGTATTGCCCTCTGCTCCGGTGTCTATGAGTGCCTTCTTGGTTGCGAAGCTTTATATGAAGGTCTGCAAAAGCTTCAGTCCGAGTGTCACTCTGTTTCTGAATTGTATCGAAGGACAGTTCCTCAAAACTTTCATAGAGCTCATCGCTGTCTCTCTTGCGGGTATTTACCGAGTAGATCCAGTTGCTGTGCTTTTTGTCCTCGTAAGTGCGCTGGTGTTTACTCTGGGCTCCTGGATATCTGGTTTTTATCTCGGGAATACTTTGGTGCCCAATGATTTTTTTCGTCCACATGCAAAGTATGTGGTACTCCATGCCGGACATTTTCCGTTTCTGTGGGGTTGGATGCTGCTACATCGTTTGCAGTTGTTGCATCTGATGGCGTCTATCTCCTGGCTCCTTCCTTCCTGTAGTTCAGCCAGCTGCTTCATGTGACTTATGGAAGCCTCGTGTATTCTGCCACTACTCAGAGCTTCTTGGAGTGGTAGTCCCTCACTCCTTGTCAGGAGCTGCTTCTGTAGTTCCGGGGGCCTCGTTCCAGTGATGATTTGCTCTATCAGCCTTTCATCTGTTTCCTGGAGGGCTCGAAACTTGCACTTCTTTGCCTGTAACTTGCATCTTGCTAGAAAGTCGTCTATGCTTTCATCGTCCGTTTGCGTATACCGACGCAGGTAGAGCGTGCGATGCAAAAATTTACTTGAGGCTCTAGTCATTTCTCGAATTTATGCCAAACAATTTTTGGGTCATTCCGGGCAGCATTGTTTTCGAACGTCCATGTATTAAATCTTCTTAGGCCTTCTTCTAAAACCAGCAACAGAATGTGGTCAACCTGTGGTCGTAAAAGTTCAGGATAGTTAACAGATGAGAAATCGTAAACAACAAAATATAACCAATGCTTTATACCAAACGCAGTAGAATTTCATTATCTATCGCCCTGTATACTTTTATACATGCTGAAACTGTTTGTATGAGTTTTTAATTTCAAGTTTTTAAAGCTCTCTTTACAACACGCGTTTGTTATAATTGTAATACTATGGACAAAAGCGTAACTCAGCCACGAATGTTGAGAATGCGTAAAGGTTGGAAACCCGGTGAAAGGGAGACAACCCGATAAATTCATTGAAAGGAAAACGACACATTTGTATTACATAAACATAAAGAAAAAAATCAACAAAAGACAATTCAAGCAAACATAACAAGTGTTTATTTACCAAATGATCAACTAATAGTTCCTTCCGCTCAAGTGGAGTTCTTAATAAGAGGCTGGTTTTGGTTAAATCCGAGAAAGTTGATCAGTCAGGATATAGAAGTAAAAGTCCAAATTTAGCAATTATGAAGGCTCGTAGATTTTAGGATACACGAAATATCACATTCCCTTTCCTTACGTTTTTCGAGGAAACAAATGAGAAGTTATTTTCCTCCCACGGGAAGTTCGTAATATTAGGGTGGATGGGTTAAAACTATGGTGGACAGTTGCATGGGATCATTTAAACGACAATATAGAAACAATATGAAAGTTCAATTTTAGGACGAATTAATATGGAATTCTTTTTTTCTATGTCGTAAACACATACCTTTTCAGTTTGACGGTTGAGGGAAAACTATTTTAACAGAATTTTTTATTCTGTGGTCTGTTCTTACTGAGCGTTTTTTTAGGGTCCCGAGATATACGCAATCTCGATTTCGGAAAGGTAATATGATTGACTGGTCTGTCATAGTCAATTTTGTTGAATCAGATCTTTTTCTTTTGGTGTCTGGTAGACAGCGGTATTAAACGTCGCTGTATTTCTTAGCTGTTAATTTTCGAATTCCACTTTTCCTATATTTGATTTTGTGTGCAGGGATAAATTGTTCGATATGACAGCTGGGTGAGCTGCCAATCTCCTAGACGTCCGCTTTCAACGCTGCTCGACAACCTTCTCTTCGAGTTTCTTCTCACCTCGATTGTCCCGCTCTCCTGGCCTCTCTTCTGCATAGCAACACCCGTTCCTCTCTCTCCCTTATTTCTTTTTCTGGGAGATCTCAACCTATCTTGCACTAAACTGTAACCAGGGCCGTCTCCTTTCATACTTTGATCCGAATCCGAATCCTCATTTTGACCTGCTTGATCTTGCATTGTTTCATCTTCTGACGTTTCATTCAGTAAAGGTTGTTCTAATAACTCAATAACAGAAGGAGTCGTAGCGATTTGTTCATTTTGTTCTTCGTATTCACCCTGAGACAGAATTTGGTCTGCATGGGCCAACACACTGTTTCCGTTTTCTCTATTTATTATAGATTATTGCGGCCTTTTTGCACAATAAATTTTGTCCTTTCTGGATTTGATTCTTGTTTCTTTTTCTATCAGATTTTTTCATATACTAATTTGTCTTCCCATTAAAGCTGATGAGCTTTCTAATCTTCCTGCATGTGGTATTTATTGTTCAATAGCTTAAAAGCAGCCTTGGTAGAAAAACTTCTGTTTTTTTTTTCTTTTTGCTGAGAACATACTTTTAGCCCCATTTTTACGGTCTGCACCATTCTTTCCACCAATCCATTCGATTGAGGGTGATATGGCGGTGTCTTATACGGTTTACATCCTATTTTTTCCAACCATAAATTAAGACCTTCATCAGAAAACTCTGAAGCATTGTCAGATATCAGGGTTTTGGGGATACCCATTCTAGAGAATATGACCCTTAGTATCTGTTTTATGATAGACCTTTTCTTGTCTGGCACACGGACTACTTCAGGCCAGGTTGAAAAAGAGTCTACTAATATTAATAAGAGTCCCACTCCAGAAATGTATGCATGATCCATATGCACACGACTCCATGGCTCTACTTCTCTGGGCCATGAATGTAAAGTATTCTGTGTAAAATTTCTTAATTCTCTACAATTTTTGCATCTTTTTATTTATTCTTTGACATCTCGTGAATATGCCGGCCACCATGTTTCTAGCTAGAGTGGCCCGTAAGTGGGGGATCATTTTACGCTAAATTTATATGAGAAATTAATGCCTCACTCTAAATTGTAAAATAATGTTCTTTTTTTCCTTTTCTTTTTCAGGTTATTGATACGCCTAATTTATCGCCCTCAAAATGAGATTCTACTTTTGGGGGAGGGGGGGGGCTTATTGAGGGTGTTTATCTACAAATTTACCTAATTTTTAAAATCTTTTTTAGCCAATCTGCTTTTTCTGAAAGACACATATCTATATAATAATTACTAATTATTCAATAAATGACCTATATATGTTTTTTAAAGATTGCAAGCATTAGTTTTGTTTTGCCTTTTTGTAATGATTTAAAATTAATTTTCTGATAACTTTAGTTTTATTTTTGGCTCCATTTAAGGAAACTTAAAACTTACATTTTGTTGTCTTTCTTCATCTAGCGTGATTTTATTTGGTTTTCATATCACAAAAGCGAGTAATTATAAGATTTTAAATAGATGTTTCATAAATTTTCGCCGCTTACGATTTTTGGAAAAAGAAGACAAGGGAGATAACTTGAAATCTTTAACAAACAATATTTTAAAGTCCGTTACTTTTTTATTATTATTATTCTGATTTAAAGAGTTATATTGCTTCCAATATGGCTGCTAAATTTTATCGATTAGTTTCGTCTGACTTTGCAAGCGGTGACGTGACAAAATAATCCACCATATTATTTTTTTGTCTGATTTTTGCGGATTTCTTTGTTTGTATTTTATTTTTTTAATTTTGCTCTTAAACTTTCTTCTTTCTTCTTGAAATTATTCAATCTCTATCTGTCTCAGTCCTGCTTCCCTTCTTGTTGAAAAGAGTCCTCTGCTGTCCCTATCATTTAAAATGCTAATGATCAGTTTGACCTAACTAAATATCGTCCTGTTTGTCTCCTCTCTGCTATGAGCAAGGTTTTGTGATGCTTCTGTATTATAGGGCCGAAAAAAAATTTTTTTTTTAATTTTGAAGAGTCAAATGACAGGGGAGGATAATTCAAAGTGTTCCCCCAGGATTTATCTAAAAATTGATTTTAACACTCTGAACTTGCAAGATATTTTATATTTAACCAGAAATCATGCCAAACTAGACACAAGCGCACAGATTAATTTCAGGTGCAGAAACTTGCATCTGTGGCCATCACATGCGACTTCTGCCAACAACATCATCATCTTCTGTGATGCTTCATTTGTTTCAATAGATCTTTTAAATTTTTTATTGGTGCCGATACCATAAAGTGTTGTGATTGTTTGATTCCTAAATAATCCTTTTACGTATATATATTTTTTTAGTTTAAGTTAATTAAAATGCATAACAGTAACATCTCTTTGAAGATAAATCTTGGTGAACACTTTGGATTATCTCCCCCTGACTCTTCAAAATTAAAGATAAAAATTTATTTTTTCGGCCCTGTAATACAAAAGCACCGGTTTTTAAAAGGCTGATCAACGGCAAGCTTGTTCACTTTCTGGAAAGTGTGTGCCTCTTTAGTGATAGTCAGTATGGCTTTTGTGGTTTTAGTTCAACTGCTTCTCTTTTAATTGTTGTAACTGAATGGATCTGTAGGTTTATAGATAATTGGGGAGAGGGTAGAGCCATTGCGCTTGACATTGCGGAAGCTTTTCTACCAGATAATTATAGGTTAGTACTATAATCTATCAACCTCAACAGGGATTTCACGCAGATCTTTATTATTGCAGATCCTAGGTGCCCATTTCTTACACCATTTTAACTTGATACGCATGTCTACTATCAAGTTAAAATGGTGTAAATGGGCACCTAGGATCTGCAATAATAAAGATCCATCTGAAATCTCTGTGTAGTTTCAAGTCCAAAGACTGTGCAACTTGACCAAACATGGTTAGCGGAGAACAGTACAACTGTTGAAGTAGGAAGCTTCTCTTTGAAAAACTTTAGAGGCCATATTCAACATTCAGCTCCAGTATCGATCAACAAGTGATACTGAGAAATGCAATCCTTTATGTAGAACGTACAACTGATGGGTAGCTTATAGGGGGGGGGGGGGAAGTGTCGTGCTCACATCTCCCTTCTCTTATTTCTCTAGTTCTGATGAGATACATACACAGAGTTTGTTGCACTGGCAGACTCAATCGCCGAAGCGTCTGTGGTACATGCAAAATTTGTGGGAATCAGTATTATAATGTGTCAGAGAAGATGATTGATGACGGTGTCGACACATACGTGACTTGGCTCCAGACAACCTCAATGTCTATATCTCTCTTGTCAGCTGTTCTATAGCCTTTTGCATGGCTGTATAAGCCGGGTCAGAGGTTGATTTAGTAGCCACAGCTGAAAGTTCCGCCACCGCATTGGAATTCGCCACTAACGGGGTCCTTCCTGTATAGCTTATGACTTTGTCCTCCAAGGATTCAAGTTGCTGAATTATACCCGTTTTCATCATGGAGGTGAGTATGGCCTGCACGGTAGATGGTAGTTGGGATACAAATACTGCCTCAGCTAATTCATGCATCATTTACGAGTGTTTGGAAACGACGCTCAGCAGAACAGATGTGCGACGAAGTACTTCACCCTTTACACTATTATAAGAAACTCCAGGCTGAGAGTCTGTGATAAGATCTTTTACGGTAGCTGTTAAAGATGCCAGGAACTCGCTAATTAATACGTTTAACTGTTTCGACTCTGAAGTTATACCATGGGCAGCCAAGTGTGCCTCTATTTGCACGGACCACACTCAGACGTCACCGGCAAAGGTTGATATCTGATTTTGAACTTTTCAGCTTTAAGTCATTGAAACAACATTATTTTCAAAGAGTGGAACGAACCCTTAAGCGAAATTCAGTTTTTGCACAACCCTTGGAAACAAAATTGGAAATCTTCTGATTATTTGCAGACGACACCTTTTACAGTAAGACATTTTATTCCAATTATTTAAATTGCATGAAAAAGAAGGAAAAAAACATTTTTATTTATTTCAAACTTTGGTTATATTGAAGTTTTTAGCTTTAAGGTGGCTGCTATTGAAACAACATTGTCTTAACCAAGTTAGTTCTAGTTTTATAACAATTAGGTCTAATCAATAATTTAATGACCAAACAATACTGTAATAATATAACCTAATTATTACGGTATTGTTTAATCATTAACTTATTAATTGAACCAAATTGTTATAAAACTAGAACTAATTTGGTTAAGACAATTTTTTTCAATATCAGCCATCTAAAAGCTGAAAAGTTCAAAATAACCATTTTATGTTAAGCAAGATAGTTATTAGGTACTTTTTAAGTTTCTGTACATGAGCATTTTCGTTTTGGTTAAACTTCACTCTAACAGGCATCCACTCGGACTTAAGGTTACTGGTAAAAAAGTTGAGTTAACTGCCGTAAAAAGCTACAATGGCCCGAAAATGGGGTAGCATTTTACATTAAATTAATATGTGAAACTGATCTCCCACTTTAAATTAAAAAAATGATAATTTTTTTGTTTGTTTTTCCTTCTTCTTTCACCAAGTTTTTCAGGGTATTCACATGTAATCGACTAAAAAGTAGAATCTCTTTTAGGGCGGGGGAAGTAGGAAGGTTTGGGTTAATCTTCAAATTTACCAAAAATAATTAAAAGAAAAAAATCTTTTTCGTGACGCTCTTACTTTTTAAGCTAAAGAAAATAACGTTGTGGGGATACTAACAAATTCAATTCTTGTCAAACATAAAAGTAAGGAGCAAAATGTCAGAATCCAACACATTCACGGATAGAAAATAAGAATTCATTACTCAAAAACAATCATCTCGCAGGGGCTTCTCTCCACAAGAAGAAAGAAATGTTAATATTTATGACTGCTACACTACTATCCTAACGATCGTTTAATGTTTTATATTGTTGTTTATGACATGAGAATTGAACATGTATTCTACTCTATTCATAGCTACTTTTTATTACATTAAAAATCTCACGATTATTAAACATGCTAACTGCAAGCCATGCCTAAACAAATTCATGCAAACATGTAACAAATGCAATATTATAATGTACAATATTTATTTACAAATTGGTATATTTTACAATGTAACTGGATTTACACCTACAGACAGAATCATGACCTTCATTTATATAATAGACTAGAATACTCGTCCCAGAATGAATAAAATTAATTTCCAGAACAGTTTTGCACCACTTTTATGTTCCCTTGATTTTAAATCAAGATATAATGATACTAAACCTTATGTCTAGAATCTTTATCAAAATTCATAGTATGATTATTATTCAAGAAAATGGCTAAAATTTAAGGCTTAAGTTTAAGGGGTCTTAAGGAAAATTTGAAATTCAGCGAATCTTGCTTAATTGGCATCTAATGACTATAGATCAAATTTAATGCAAATCAGAAATATTGGAATGTTCAAACGGGACATTGTTCCCATATTATGCCCCCTAAAAACTCTATGAATAAAAACTGAAATTTGAGGCATATTTATTAATTGATATCTAATACCTATATTTACAATTTCAGAAAAATCTGAGATATCTGAATTTTCACAAAAACTTACACCCCCTTTTTATGAAACCAAATTAAACTAAATATAGCTCACATTACCACCCTACGCCTACCAGCTATGTTCCCAAATTCATAATGATCATTTAATTAGTTCATGAGTAAATCCTGTACATACAAATATATATATGTACACATACCTAACTTTATCTAAATAGAGATGTGGTCTGTTTTGCAGATCTGTAAAAGCCAAGCTAATACAAGCTCAATATTTCATTCTGTTTAGCCATTAAACAACTGCCACACATCGGGGCATTTCTATGAAAAACATATCCAGATCGATATTCGTATTTTTTTTATTAATAGAAGGTAGGGGATATTTCACGCCAGAAATTACTACTCTGTCGTAACTCATTCCTTTTTGAATGGGAATTTACAGAAAATAATTTCTCTATATTGAGCATCTGCAAGTCAATTATGATTAATCTATATTGAATATGGACTGCCTGCTAATAAACTGGGTCTCATATTTCAACCAGACTTTATTCTCGTCTACCAATGGTGTGGACGGCGATGGGGTGATCGTCTCGCAGATCACTATCTTTCATTCAAAGGCAGCACAAATAAATTATTTTACTTTATTGGTTATTCCGGAAAATTAAATCTTAGCAAACTGTGGTCGTTTTATGTTTTAGGTACGTTTACGTGGCTAACCCTAACCTCCGACGTGGAAGAAATCCAAAACTGAGCCAAATGGAAATGAAAGTCATCAGACTCATGACGTCATCCTCCCTTTATATTGTAACTGTAGACAAGCTACACTCTCCATCCTTATCATACAAAAATACATATATACATGTAAAGTACAGATATATGACACAAAAAATGAATCCTTTCTCACGTGTGTGTTTGTATGTGAGTTTTAAATTTTGTCTTTCAATTTTCTTATCTTTTTGTTTTTGCTGGGGATGGGGCATCCTACCGGATGCCAGCTATTCACCCACTATTTCAGACACTCCAACCGAGAGATCTTTTTTAAGATTCTAACCGTCTCTTTGGGTGCAATTATTTGTATCTCTCTTGCACTTGCTTTACCACGGTAGTTTTTATAAAATACTTTTTCATAAGTCCGGTTGCTCCTATGATTACTGGAATGATGGAGATCTTCCAAAGATTCCAGTTTCTTTTCATGTCGCACACGAGACCTTGATATTTCGTTATCTTCTCCCTCTAAGCTCTGTTTAAGCCAGCATCATTAGGGACACTGACTTCAACTAGGGTTGCTACTTTTCCCCCTCTTGTTCCATGCCACTACGTCAGTTTTAACAGCTTCGTTTTCTTAAGTATGTAGCTGTGGGGATTGCATAGTCAGAGTGGATAGTGTATGATTTATTTTCAACTGTCTGTTTTTTTCTGGTATATGTCCCCAGGACTTGCTGCTACACTGGATATTCTACTTTTTATAGATGGTCCAGTGGAGATATTTACACACTCCATTGTGTCGCATTGTATTGTAGCCGTCCCCCAACAGAACCTTTCTCACATGTGTGTTTGTATGTGATTTCTAAAACTTGTCTTATAAGAAAATGATGATCTATAAATTTTACAAGAATAAGGTTTCTCACTTGTGTGTATTCGAGTGTGAATTTTCAAACTAGGATTCAGCTCAACAAACTCTACGGGAAAATGGTTATTTGTAAAAATTTTTATTTCAGTTAGTTTGAAGAGATCAAAGGACTCTTCTCTGGAGCTAACACTTGATTTCATTATGATTTAAATTTATATCCGAGGGTGCTTTTTAGGATAGACGTTGTCCTTTTTCGGGCTGATATCTGTATTTCGCTACAGCTGGGTCTTCCAGGGATTGTCTGAATATTTTTTTATGTTCTTTTTCATTAGACTAGTTGCGCTTTCCACAACCGGTATAATGTTTATTTCCTTCAGAAACCATGTTGCTTTTAGGTCATTCTTAATGTCCTGATATTTGGTGATCTTCTCACGTTCGGCTCTATTGAGGCCATAGTCAACCAGGGATGGTTACATCTATAAGAGCAGTCCTTTCAGGTTTATTCCAGATAACAATGTCTGGCTGGATGGCTTTGTCTTTTATGTATCTGCCCACATGTATATCTTAATCATGGAACACTGTCACCTTTCTGTTTGATGTTATGGGCAAAGAGGTTCATGTTCCCAGATGTTCGACGATTTGTCGAGCTGCATCTCTCCGCAGATCTTCCAATGGAGGTATTTGCATACTTTGTTGTGGCGGGCAGTGTAGTGGCCATCAGCTAGTAGATCTGGCATCCAGACATTAGGTGACTTGGTCTCACAATTACTGAGTGGCGAAATCTACACTGACCTTTTGTTTAGAGGCCTGTATGTATTTGCACATGATTTAACAAACATGATTGAACAGAAAATTCAGATCCACATATGCCATACGAAAATGATTACTCATATTTCTTTTTCAATTTTCTTATCTTTTTGTTTTTGCTGGGGATGGGGCATGCTACCGGATGCCAGACATCATCCTGCTATTTAATCTCTTTTTATTTTACTTCAGTTAGTTTGAAGAGATGTTGGAGCTAATACTTGATTTCGTTATGATTTAAATGTATATCCGAGAGCTTTTTTTAGAATAGACATTGTCCCTTTTACAGCTGCTAACTACTACAGGTTGGTTTTGCAGAGATTGTGTTTAAATATATTTAAAGATTTTTTTGCATTAGGCCAGTTGCTCCTACTGCAACCAGTATACTGTTTATTTCTTTCAAATGCCATGTTGTTTTAAAGTCATTCTCCATTTTACTTCACTTTAAGTTCTTAGAAATCAAGGGGCCCCTTCCTGGGGGGCTAACACTTGATCTCTATATGAGATACATAGATATCTGAGTGTTCAATTAACTTTCTCCTTTACCTTTAAAACGTTGAGTTAATAAAGAAATGAAGAACATTAATTTTCCTTTCCCCAATTGCCCCGTTATGTTTTGTATATCTTTGTTTCAGTCTTTTGATCTTGCCGGATTTCAGAACAATAATTCATCTAGTTTGGTGGAGTATCCAGCTTAGTGCTGTTACTTGAGGCAACACCACTTGGAGAAGGAGCACGATTCTTTGTATAAGCCAGTGTGTAGCCATAACGTAGGAATCTTATTTGGGCTTCGAATACTATGTTATTTTGAATATTTGGTCAGGGTTTATTTGTAAGGTGAAGTATTCTTATGCCAGGTTGTCCTAACAAACACCCATGTACAGAGAGAGCTTAGACACTCGAGGACAGTGTCTAGTAGGCATTCAAATTCTCTCTTGTATGTTTTCGCATATGTCTTTTTAAAGACGATTTTACATAAAATGCATATCCACATATTTCACACGAAAATGGTTTCTTTCCTGTGTGTTTTCGCATATGTATTGTATAAAGTGATTTATCAGAAAATGCAGATCCACATACTTCGCATGGAAAAGGCTTCTCCCCTGTATGCATTCGTATGTGTACTTTCAAGCTCGAGTTGCTTGAAAATGCAGATCCACAATAGTCACAAGAAAATGGTTTCTCACCTGTATGTACTCTTATGTGCCTTTTCAGACCAGACTGATCAGAAAATGCCGATTTACATACTTTACAAGAAAATGGTTTCTCTCCAGTATGTGTTCGAATGTGTAATTTAATATAACTGCTATTTGAAAATGCAGATCCACATATCTGACACGAAAATGGTTTCTCCCCAGTGTGAATTCGCATGTGTGTTTTCAAATTGGAACTCTGGGAAAAAGCGTCTCCACACGATTTGCAGCAAAATGGTTTCTCTCCTGAGTGTATCCGCATATGCATTATCAAGGAATATTGAGCAGAAAATTCTGTTCTGCATATTTTACATGAAAACAGTTTATTTCTGGTATGTATTCGCTCATGTCTTTTCAAAGAATATTCAGTAGAAAATGAAGATCCACATATTTCACACGAAAATGGTTTATCTCCTGTGTGTATCCGCTGATGTTTTGTCAAACTTGCTTTCTGCGAAAATGCAGATCCACACACTTTGCAGGAAAAAGGCTTTTCTCCTGTATGTATTCGTAGGTGTACTTTCAAACCGTAGTTGCTTGAAAATGTAGAGCCACAAATTTCACACCAAAAAGGTTTCTCCACTGGAGGGATTTCCATATTTTTTTTTATTAAATTCATAGGAAAATGGCATTATAGCCTGATTGTATTAAAATTGCAATTTCTTATAAATGTAGATTCTCATATTTAACTTGAAAATGCTGTATGTCCTATACGTCGTTGCATGTAAAGATAACTGCAAAAGATAAAAATAAAATAAGAGACAACAATGATGAGGTGGAGGACTAAGATGATAATGAAGTTGTTGCTACTACTACTATGAAAACTAAGCTTATGAATTAATACAAATATTCATTTAATATCACGAGTACAATCGCCTTAACACCGGTGTTAATAATGCAGTGAAATTTTACACAATAAATGAGAATTAAAATCTACAGAAATATCGACCCGAGAAAACATGGCAGAATTAATTCAGTTATTCAATTGTTTTAATGTCAGTTACTCAATTCATAAAAGATATCGACAGTATGATGTGTAAAACACATTATTTTCAAATTATGAAATTAACTTTTTCAAAAATCAGTTTTTCAATTTTTAGCAGAGGGCTTTCGTTTCCTGATTACTGGACGAAATTTTAATCTTTGTTAGCAAAAAAAAATCCATGTTGTTTTTGATGGTCATACATCCAAACAAGATCAAATAAATGCGGGTGTTACCCAGGGGACAATACCGTGACCATTATTATTATTGGTCTTAATAAACGACCTCCCTGATCCAATCGCATCCGAGATGGGTATATTAGCTTATGACACGATGCTCTATTCTTGGCATGTGGATATATCCAAGGCAATGTTTGAATCTTTAGAAAATGACCTCTGGTCTGTAATAGAATTGACCATAAAATGAAGGGTCACATTCAATACTACCAAGAAAAAACTCATTTCTTTAACAATTATAAGAAACCTTTCTAATCACCAATTGCCATGGCTGATAACACCCTTCAGGAGAGTCCGGCACTAACAGTCATTAGGGACAGACTAGCTGCAGACCTCTCCATAGAAGAGCGTACATGTGTACCATTGCCGAACTTAATGGAAATGCTGACATTCTGCATAGAAACAACCTACTTCAGAATGGGTACTGACATATATCGACAAGTAGAGGGTCTAGCTATGGGTTCGCCATTGTCACCAGTGATGACAAATATATACATGGAACACTTCGAAGACATGGCCTTATGTTCGGCTCCCTTAAAGCCTACAATGTGGCTCAGATACGTTGATGAGGCCTTCATACTCTGGCCTAACGAGGAAGACATCCAGTCAATTCTGGACCATGTGAACTCAATAAGATCATCTATACAGTTCACATAAATCTGGCCTCTAATCACAGTAGCCCTTTTACGGTTTATCGGTGCCAATCAATGATCCCACATTCCTTACATTTACTCCGGGTCTAGAATTAGAAATTCTCGTTCACACAAGGAGAGTCTTGGCAAACACGCTAACAGGTTCATTTTTAAATCATGGCGTGTTTAAAGATGACATTTATAGCACCATGGTGGACCAATTCTTTGATTGTACCAGATTATCTGGATGGCGACTCATCACATAAACAGCTAGTCTTGTTATGTAGATGACATGTAGCAGTATTCAGTTCTATCTCCTGCTGCAATGTAATTTTATTGTAAATTGATACTCCCACATTAGAACTGGTGTTAACATTTGTTAATATTTTTCGATTGTCTGAGAATCAACAAAATATATTTGCTAGAAATTAGTTTACTGGTGAAAATTGTCTTCTAACATACCTCCCTACGGGGGCAAAATTGGACAATGGTTGCCGTGGGGGGAAATCCAGCTTCCCAAATAGGGTCATTTTGGATCAGGACAAAAATAAAATTGCCTCAGTCTAGAAGATTTTCTCTTCCTCTGACTAAAATGAAGCTTCATTACAAATTATTGATCTTCGACACCCCCACCCCCACCTACAGGTTAGGTTGTTTTGTGGTTACAATCAGTGTCAACTGACGATCTCTGATTTAATTGCTTTTAACATTTAGAAGTCCCCAGGCTACGAATTACCTTTCCCAGGCGCACACACGGTGTTAAGTTAAGTTATCTATTTTTTTGTATTAAGATAAGAAGAGTTTTGTTCCTTTGGGACAAGTTCTTAGAGTCATCTCCCTTGCTTCTTGTTGTTGATTATTAACTGCGAAAACCAAGATGGTGATTGCGACAAACGGATGTGTGTTTATCATTGGATTTATGTGATAAGTAAACTAACAATGAAACTCATGACAAACAAACCAACGTATTCATTTTCTTTAATCATGGCATTATTAAAGATGAAGTTTGTATTGCTACGGTGAACCAATTATTTGATCGCAGCTGATTATTTGGATGGTATCGTGTCAGTTAAACAGCTGGAGACTTGTTGCATAGATGACATGTGGCAGTAGTTCGTTGTCTCTCCTCATATTTTTTATAATAGTGCTTGTCACATTTATTAAATAACTAGCAAGAAGACCCAACGTTACTTAGGATTGAATGAGACACACTATATCTTTTTTCACTATGCTCGTAACACCATATTACATCGTTTGTTTTTTTACTGCTTCCCATCGGGGGAAGAAGGAAAATATCTGAATTAGTGTCTTATACATATGGTTTAAATTTCATTAAAATCGGATATACCTATTTGATGTGTTAAGAGGGCTCTGCCCTCATAGGTCATGTAGGGATGAGGGTATGTAGAGATTCGGCACAGAGATGAGAACGTAGTTATCTGGATGACTCCCATTGTCTTTCTCAGAAGATTTTATACACATGATATAAATGTTATCAAAAGAGGATATATTTAGTTTTAAGGGGGTTCTGCTCCCATGGGAGGTGGGGTGACACAGAGATTCTTCTTTTCAATCAATGCTGATCGGGATTGAATGAGGTAACCCTACCAGGTCCTTTCTCACTACACCTACTATAGTTGGAAGAAGGAAAACACTTTGAATTAGTGTCTTGCATATATGGTTTAAATTTCATTATAATCGGTTATACGTATTTGATGTTTTAAGGGAGTTCTTCCCCATGGGTCAATTGGGGATAGGGACACATATAGGGTAACGTAGTGATTGGAGAAAACTTCCATTGTCTTCCCCAAAATATTTTATACATATGATATAAATTTTATCAAAATAGGATATATTTAGTTTTAAGGGAGTTTTGTGCCCATAGCTCACTTGGAGGTGTGGATAAAGATTCTTCTTATTTTTTATACGAGTATTTAGGAACTTTATTAAAATGACAGCACACGAATATTCGGGTTTTTACTATGATCATAGCACAATATTACTTTCTTTTTTGATTGCTTCCGGTTTTGCCCCGTATATAGTTGGAAGAAAGACAAAAACTTTGAATTAGTGCTTTTATATGATTTAAATTTCATTATAATCAAATATACATATTTTATGTTTTAAGGGGGTTCTGACCTAATAGGTCAATTAGGAATAGGGACATATAGAGGGGAACGTAATTATTGGGGACCACTTCCATAATCTTCCCCAGAAGATTTTATACATATGATTTAAATATTATCAAAATAGGATATATTTAGTTTTAAAAAGGTTCTGCGTCCAGTGCTCATTTGGGGAAGTAGAGATTCTTATTTTTTAATACCAGCGCTTGTGAAATTTATTAAATAATGACAGCACACAGCACATGATCATTTGGGGCTTAACAATCCTTTCAGGGTGTGTATTGTTATTTTCCAGTATACATAGATAATACCACAATCCTCCTCCCATAGGGGAAAGGGGCAGCTGTCTAAAACCGCTCTCTTTCTCTCTCATGGTTCAGGAATTCCCATTATCCAAAATTACGGAGATTTTTAGCATCTTTTTACAATAAAACTGGTTATAAGATTTATTTGTAAAAAAATAATAGATGGTCGAGCCTATTGAATAGGTGAGGCTTCCAGGAGGAGGGATATGATACCCAACGGAGCAGAGTCAGACTGACACATTTTTGGTGGGAGGGCGGAGGTAGTTAAAAAACCTATATTGGGTTCTGCCTTTCCCCATTCAGAATGTAAAAAAAAAACAAGGTGAGCATTGGCGGTTGCCATTCCCCATTCAGTGGTGAATGGTGGGGCCGCCATTCTTAAGCAAACAAGACCGGTGGCCAATTCGGCGAAGAAGGTTGGTGGCAAACACGGTGAACAGGGCTGGTGGCCAATATGGCGAACATTGGCAGTGGCCAACAGGTTGAACAGTGGTGGCCGCCATTCCCCATTCAGACAGACTCTCTTACGAGTTAGACATTTCAAATTCAGTTTTTTCTACTTACAGAAGTATATCGATAGTCTCTCTTACAAGTGATATATTTTAATTACAATTTTTCCACTTATAGTAGTATATCGACAGTCTTTCTTACAAGTGAGATATATTTTTTAAACTACAGTTATTCCACTTACAGTAGTACATCGGCAGACTCTCTTATGAGTCAGACATTTCAATTCAGTTTTTCTACCGTAGTACATTGACAGACTCTCTGACGAGTCAGACAGACTCTCTTACGAGTGGGTAGCCATTTGCACAAAATGGACAGACTCTTTTATGACACTGAAGGAACTTCGACACTGAGGAGTTCATTCAGATTTGGATTCACACGCCAACCCCTCAGTGAGATCGACAGACTCTTTTGCGAGTGGGTGGCCATTTGCACGACATAGACAGACTATGTTACGAGTCGGCGTCCACAGTACGACTTTGCTCCATTTCTTACCAGACCCTGTTGGGTGGGTCGTTGAAAGAGCAATTCTTTTAGCAAAACCTGACCCCTCTGGACTTCCGCCTTGGGCCCCCTTCTGGGTACAGCGAGGAAAGAGATGCTTTTATATTCGATAATTTTCTATATCCTACATAATATGTATTTTTTCCTAACATATTATCTTTGAATTATTATTGTTAAGTTTACTTTTCAAGGCACAAAACAAAAAAAGAATTGGTGGACGAATTTTTGGAGGTAGTCGCTTAGCTTTCAGATAACGTGAGGCTGAAAAGATAGTAAAAAAAATGACTTACCATACGACTAACCCTAAGTCCAGGGGGCGTTTACTACTTGGACTTCGGGTTACTGTAGGGTAAGTCATTTTCTTTTTACTATTTCTGAAAGGTATGAAGCACCAACAACAAAAGATGGCAAAGCAGCCATTTTGTTTCCCGTGTATCGATAGAGAGGGCGTTTAACGAGATTTAATTTTGAAAAAAAAAACAAACAAACTTGAAAACAGTTTCAGAACGTTTATAGTATACTGGTAGGTAAAAAATTTAATTTTAATGGGTTTGGTAAAAGTTATTTGTTGTGTTTTTTGTTTTGATTTGTCGGCTTTAACTAGGTCCGTGCAAAAATGGGCATGGCTTGTACGGACTATGGGGATTAAAATGGGCTTATCATAATTATTTTGATTAGTTCCTATTTAAATTTTGATTGTGTTTGAAAGATAAAATCTTAAAGTTAATCTCTAATAAATAAAAATGTAATTGTACACATGAAAATAAATTTAAAAATGAAAACTGTTCTCACGTCGGCTAAAAAATACAAAGAATCAGTGAAATTGAAACTTTAAGAAATTCATTAAAAAAATCTTTTTGAAAGATAAATATCAATTTTTTTAAGTATTTCAATATAATTATATAGTAAATTAAAGTCTTAAAACAATGAATTAAAAAAATGTACATACTTTTACTAAAAATCGCATAATTATCCAAAAAATGTCAGAGTAATGATAAAATCTGTAAGTGACGGCAAGCGATGAAATGTAAACAAGATTGTAAACGACATTCAGAGATTATATGGGAGAGCATAATCACTATAATATATCATTTTATTTTTTTACTTTTATAAAGAAGATATGGTTTTGTAATAGTTTATGGAAATTATATAATTATTATACCATATTTTCTTTAATTTTTTACTTATCAATGCGTTTTAATATTTCATTGACCTCAATGAGATTTTATTTCCCAATGTCATGTTAAAATTCTTTAAATATCGACCAATATATTTTAGTTTTTACCTTTTCATTTTGTTTTACACGAGTTGTTTTGTATAAAAACATGTTCAAAGTTTATTTTGTATAAAAAAAACTTTGTAATAAAACTTATGTAATAAAACTTTTTACGTCGTAAAAATATTTTTGACGCCTGGAAAAACAATATGGCCTCCAGCGATTAAAACATTTAATCAAAATTCGATTCTCGAAACTTTTAAAAGTAAATTAGAACTTTATTTCAGGACAAGAAATACAATTAAGCCTAACAATCAATTTTATCCAAAATTTGAGCAAAATAGACGAAATATAAACGATGTTGTTTACATTTCTTTGTCGTATAAATACGCGCTGTTTTTTTTGTTTTTTTTATAGCAGCGGGTGGCGCTGCAAATCCCATCTGTTTATTGCAATACTGAGCATCCATACACCTTCAAGTTAATCGTTAATAGAAATTATCCCATATTTTAAATTAATTTTTTGGGAAGGGCCCAGTTTCAATTTTTTTATTTTCAAGATTATAAAAAAAAATTCTTATGCTGATGATTACACGTTTATGCGCGAAGGAGAAATATAATAATATCGCATTTTAAAGTTTCCCGGAAACTCTTATCATAAAAATCACATTAAATATTTTTTGGTAATTATATTACTTTTTGGTAAAAATATTGATTAAACAATGCTTTATTCAATAAGATCGTTAATTCGAGAAATTAATTTTTCTTCGAGTTATATTGATTTTATTAACACGGAATTTCATTTTATTGTATTATCTTTTTGGTACTTGTACATTTTAAGGACCGGGCTATTTTTAGATAAGATTTTCAAGTTAAATTTTAGAATATTTACTGTTGTTTTAAAGCAAATAAAATCGATTTTTCTAAGTGTTCGTTCTAAGAACACGGTTCTGGTATTATTTTTTCCAATTATTATATTAATAAAAGAAAAGGTGTGAATCAAAATTCTATTATGAGATTAAGTCCATCATAATGTATTTCGGTTTATTCGTAAACAAGTCAGCGATTTATTTGAAAGAAGAAAAAAGGAGAAAAAATATAGTAAATAAAGGCTTTAATTAAAACTATTTTTAGGCAACATGCCCACCAGAGATTAAAACACTGAATTTATTTCATGACAAGAAAAACAATTTTGCTTTTTTACATACATGAAGATTGGCTAAGAATTTTAAAGCTAGTTTAAATGACTTTCTATTCGATAGTTTAAATACTTCCAAATTCCTTTCAAATTTTGAAGTAATTGATATTTTTTTAAAATTATTAACAAATTATTAAATTGGCTGACTTGTTTACGAAGGAACCGAAATACATTATGATGGATTTAATCTCGTAATAGAATTTTAATTAAAAAATTTTTTTTAATATAAATAATTGGAAAAGATAATACAAGAACCATATTCTTAGACCAAACACTTAGAAAAAATCGATTTTATTTGCTTTAAAACAAAAGTAAATATTATAATATATATATATATATATATATATATATATATATATATATATATATATATGGGGGGCGGGCTCCTATTTACAATTATATCCCTCGCAAGAACAGTTTCTAAAATCTATTTTCAATCGATATTTATTCCATAATTGCCGAATGTTCCTACTTTGCCAAAATTCCCTGCATTTGCTATAAATTATTTGTTTTTATTTTTTGTTGACGAATTCTCGACTGTTAATTATTCTGTACTTTATTCGGAATTCGTTTATAAATAAAACACATCTTTTTCTGCTTTAAAAATAAAAATAAATGTGAAACTTACACTTGGTCACTTTCTTTCAATCAATGGAACAGCGAGGAATTTGAACATTGTAAAGAGAATTTGTGGACGAGTCATTAAAACTGATTTTTATAAAGAGCCGAGGCTAAAGGGGGGTAACTCTCAGAAAAAAGACTAACATTCTAATCTTTCTTCTTTTTTTTTTATCAATTAATAAGACATACAGGTTACGATAGAATGCTTTTTATGTTTAAATCTGAGGATATCAACTCTCTTAGACTTTCCTTCTCTCTCTTTATGGTAAATCGCCTGATGCGCCACTATATAGGAATGCCCACAAGGCTGCGAAGGCATTCTTGGTAATCGTATACATCGACGTCGGAAAATAATGCGATAAAAAATTGTGTATAGGCAATCAAAATGTTTTTATATTGTTGTTTTTAATAAATATTATTAAATGAGGAACCATTTCGAGTTAAAATCTCGGTACTGGTTCGTCTTTTTCCATAGTCCGTTTTTCACAACTTTTAACTGAACATTTTTTCTTTTTTTTTCGGTGTACACTTACCTATCAGACTGCTAGAGAATTCTGGGGGTTTGGGAAAAAAATTTCAAATATTTTTCATTTTAGGAGGGGGGATCAGTTTCCAAGGTAAATTCAACGTAGACTGATACCCCTCTTTTTGACCATCTCAATTTTTTAAATTTCTTCTTGTTTACAATTACCTATCATGTCGTGAGAGAATTCCGGGTTTTGGGGAATATTTTTCAAATATTTGAGATTTTAGGCGGGGATCAGTTTTGACCATGTTGCATGTGTTGTTTGTTCTTACGGGACAATTAAAAGAGGGGGGGGTCAGTCTACGTTGAATTTACATTAGAAACAAATTCCCCCTCCTAAAATGTAAAATATTTTTTTAAAATTTCCAAAAACCCCGGAATTCTCTAGCAGCCTGATAGGTAAGTGTACACCGAAAAAAAAATGGTCAGTAAAAAGTTGTGAAAAACGGACTGTGGGAAAAGACGATCCAGTACCTTAGATTTAATTTCTAAGTATTTATTTTACATTTTTTCGAAATAAATTCCCGACAAGTAGCTCAAAAGTCTCCCCGATTCATTAGATAATCAAACCCAACTGAGCTAGCCTGAATCAAAACCCCGATGGAAGAATTCCTCACAAAAAAACTTGATTTCTGATAGAAATTCGACAAACTAAGGTTTATAAAATATATATCATTTGGGGGAAAAAGGTGATCATTTCAGAAAAAAAGAACAACGGAAAAATGGCATGCCGTAATAAGATTTTCACACTGGAGAAAACGCGCGAATCAGATTTCTCAAACGATGGCCCCAAAGTTACTATTTACGAAATTAACCTAAATAATTTCTGCTAGTAGATCAAAATTTCTCTATTAAAAGAAAAGACCCCCGAGATAATCAGTAAATTATTTTAGCTGTTATTTATTAATTATTACTCAAATATCTTAAAGCGTCTAATAAAGCTATTTCTAACACCAGAGATAAAGTGCGGAATCTCCATTGTGTTGATGGTAAACTATAGGGACCTCCAATTGGTTGTGAACTATTTACCCCCCCCCCCCTATATATAACACGATGTAACTTTAATTTAGATTAAGATTATCAACAAAACTTTTTTACCATTCAAAAGAGGATACATTAAATAAACTGCTGATGATTTTTTAGAATTTTTTCCAGCATACGAAACTCATGAAAATGTGAAGTTAAAATGTTGTGTACTTTTTTTTACGTGATAAACTAACGTTCTTATGTATAAGCATTTATGTGCGCTGTGATAGGCACATTTTTAATAAATCTCGCATAAATCAAGTTATGGCCAGATCTTCACGAAATTTTCAATACTTATTCATTATAGGACTAATTTATCTTTAAAAGGCTGTTTTCCTAAAATATATTAGGGAAAATATTTTTTTTACGTGACCCCCCCCCCCCCCTGTTTCATTTTATGAAATATTGAACGAAATATATTGTCATCCGGCGATTTTTTTTTCTTATATAAAACTAAACTCTTTTAAAAAACACATTGGATGAATTTTATTAAATTTTACGTAAACTGTTTTAGTAAACTGGTCCGTGAATGCACAAATAAAAAGTGGAAATAAAAGCAATATTATTATGTTTTGAATTTTTTTTTACCTTTTCTCAATAAAATATACTGTGATTTATTGAAATGCAAAAAAAAAAAAAGTTTTACGAAATAATTTTTATTTTCAGAGACATTTATTCATTTGATCGTATTGATCGAGTTTATCGGTTTTAAACATCATTTTTAAACATATTCGTGTTCGAAATTTTTCAAAATATTTTAATATAATATAGCCCGAAGTATTATGAATCGTAAAAGACAAAAGTTGTGGCGGATGTCATATTATGTACTTGGAAAAAACTACTTCATTTGCTAGAAGTAAGAAAATTTTTTTGCACTAACTGATTTTGCCGCAACTATGGAACGCAATACTAGCCATAATTAACACGTCAATTTTTAAAGTGAAATTGTCCCACGCGCATGCGCATACATTTTTAGAGTAAAATTGGTGCACGCCGCACGCTAATTTGTAAACACTAAACAGTAACACTAATAAGAAAAAACGTTGACAAAAGTAATTATTATTATTATTATTATTATTATTATTATTATATATTTATAATACTTTTTATCATTTTTCTTTTTTCAAATTAAAATGTTTATCCATTTCGAAATATAAACTTATTTTTACTTTGAATTTTTATTATTCAATTGACGAATATTTTTAATCATTAACAAACCACAATACTTTCTCCATTTTCATTTTTAGTTTAATTTTTATTATATAAAATTTAACCCAAATTTAAGTCAAATGCTAACAAAACAAAATAGATAAATCGTTACTTGCAGTAATATTTTAAATGTAAACATGACACCCGGCCAATCGATAGCGCACAAAAACTGCGAACTGGACCGTTTTTCTATTAGAAACACACCCAATAAATGTCAACAATACATTTTAGCACGATTGTTGACATTTACTATATATTAATATTTATATATATATATATATATATATGCATATATATTTATATATTTATATATATATATATGCATTAATATTTATATATATATATATGCATTAATATTTATATATATATATATATGCATTAATATATATATATATATATATATTAATATATATATATATATATATATTAATATATATATATATATATATATTAATATTTATATATATATATATATTAATATTTATATATATATTTATATATATATATATATATATTAATATATATATATTTATATATATATATATATATATATATATATTAATATATATATATTTATATATATATATATTAATATATATATATTTATATATATATATATATATATATATATTAATATATATTTATATATATATATATATTAATATTTATATATATATATATATATTAATATTTATATATATATATATATATATATATATATATATATATATATATATATATATATATATATATATATATATATATATATTAATATATTAAGTTTCGGAATCGCGGCACTTCCACATTCAGTAAAACAGCGCCAAAGTGAATATGTAAGTTATTCAGGCAATTCTGTTTTTTTTCAGTAAAAAAAAAGTAATAATCTGTCTCAAGGAAGAAAAAAATGGTTAAAACAAACCGTTAATTTTGTTTACACCATAGTAGTAAAGTAATTTGTTTCACTTCTGTTCATCCGTACATAGATAATATCTTGCCATGTCTCACGCGATGTTTAGTAAACACTACCCCGTGTGTCGTAAAACAAGAAAATTTCGTAGTTTCATCGGACAATGAAGAAGGGTTTCTTTCAGAATTTGATAATGTAACCTTTAACTAAACTATTTTACTTTAAAACAAGTATAACTTTATTTGAGAGAGTTTTTTTTGCAATCGGTAAAGCAAAACGAATGTATGACTTCTTAACGTACACATGAAATAGTGACGTCACCGTTCTTCACATGCAATTGGAGGTCCCTAGTAAACTATGAGAACGAACAGCCCCGCAGCAAATCGAGTGCAAATATTAAAAAAACAAAAAAAAACATTACTATCGGGAAATTAAAGTCTCAAAAACAATCCCTCCTAATCATTTATTTTTATTTTCAAGTGGAGAAAAACAAAATTATATTTAATTGGATTTTTAACGAGATTTGGTTTTATTATTAATGCTATTTTTAGCCACACGGTTCTCCATAGTAACTCTTATTTTAAAAATTAAGGAGTTATTCCTCTTGTTCAGAAATTTAATTCCATTCCAGAAGGTTATTGACGAACTCAGTTGCTAATTCGCTGAAGAGTTAATTTACTTGTTATAAGGCAGTGAGCCTGATATTTGTTAGTAATTCAATGAATTCTAACCCAACTTATACGGATGAAATTGACTTGTTAAATTTAAGATGCAAAATCAACTGTAAAAACTCTTGTTAAGTTACCCCTCTATCCCTCCCAAAATCCATGTTTAACAACACATAAACATAGAAGGAACCCATCCCCCTATTTATTTAGTTAAATCGAACCCACCCCTACACTATCATTACCAATTAGGATGCCACAGTATCAATGATTTTCTTAACCTCCCAACCCACTGGATTACTCAAGCCTAATACAGAAAGCTTAACTACTCAATCCCAAGAGCCATCCAATGCTTTAAGTTCCCTTTGAATTTATTGTTTACTGGTTTGGATATAAAGCTTATTTCTGATGATTAGAGACTTTTCTATTAGCCACCAACTCATCTACCCAACGGGTTGGGACTCAATTCGAAACGTCAAAGAATTTTTTGTGATTTTTATATTCCCTAGTAGGACTTACATGCAGTGTTGACCCGTGGCCACCGAGAGTTACTACAGGCCGGTTAGCTAGAAAATGACGTCACTGACTTCCGTGTCAAAACAAGGACCGTAGTAATAACAATAAGAAGGCATTTCGACTTCTCCATTCACTAAATAATCCATCAAAATTCAGGAAATCAACCAATTTTAATGAAATTTTCAGGATTTATTAATTAATGATCACGGAATATAATAAATCCATTACTTTATTATAAAGCTTGGTGCAAATGTATTATTTCTTGTAAACAAAAAACACCTTTACTAAAGTTATTCAAAATATCAAAACATGTTGACCATACGATATTGTAAATATTTAAAACAAAGCATTAGAAAACTTTAAAAATTGAATGTAAAAAAAGAAAAGAAAAGAACCCGATTCGATTCATCTTGAAACTGATCTTTATCCAATATAAATTTAAAGAAAATAATAATTCACGATCAAATACTTCAAAAAACTGAATTATGAATTACCATTATTTAAACTTCTAACCCAACCAACCGTAAGTAATTCAGACTTTGAAATTTGTTTAAAAATTATACAAAAAAAAGTTCAATGTTAACTGTCTGTTTAATAATGGAATCACCAACTCCTATCTTGTTATTAAGAGATAGGTACGTGCAAAATCAAAGGCCGATCCCCAAAATGTAAAAACATTTTGACCCTCCCTTCACTTAAAAATTCACCAAAATTCAGGAAATCAACCAATTTTAATGAAATTTTCAATATTTATTAATAAACAAGCACAGGAGATATAGTGAAACATTTTTTTTAAATCTTAGTGAAAATGTATTATTTTTTTTAAAATAAAATACACCTTTACTAAACGTATATTTTTATATATATAAAAAAATCCATGATTTTTTTAAAATGAAAATAAGATCTGTATATGTTTAAAATATTTTTTTAAAAAAACTATTTCGTATATATTACGGAAAATGCCCCTACACTCTTGTTAATAAAATCAGTATAACTCGAAGAATTAACGATATTATCATTGAATAAAGCATTGTTTAATTAATATTTTTTGTGAAAATTTTGATTAAATATGATGTTATTATTTCATTTATTTAATCTACAAAAGTAGAGAAAAGATAAACTATGCTACACTTAAGACATCGAAAAAAAGTAATAAAAAAAAATGGAACACTACTTTTTTATCAAATAATGAATAAGTAATTCAGACTTGATTTTTTATATAATTAAAACAAAATTCAAACTTACTACACTATATTTAGTCGGTGTAAACATTATTACGTGTATCCATATTTGCAGTAATTATTTCTCTTTTGGAAATCCAAACATATGCAGTAGGCATTTTAACTTTGTGAATTATGAAATGAAATTTTAAAAAGCGCGAAATTATTTTAAAATTGGTTGATTTCCTGAATTTTGATTCCATTATTAAACAAACAGTTAACATTAAAAAAATTTTTTGTATAATTTTTAAACAAATTTCAAAGTCTGAATTACTTACGGTTGATTGGGTTAGAAGTTTAAATAATGGTAATTCATAATTCAGTTTTTTGCAGTATTTGATCGTGAATTATTATTTTCTTTAAATTTATATTGAATAAAGATCAGTTTCAAGATGAATCGAATCGTGTTCTTTTCTTTTCTTTTTTACATGCAATTTTTAAAGTTGTCTAATGCTTTGTTTTAAATATTTACAATATCGTATGGTCAACATGTTTTGATATTTTGAATAACTTTAGTAAAGGTGTTTTTTGTTTACAAGAAATAATACATTTGCACCAAGCTTTATAATAAAGTAATGGATTTATTATATTCCGTGATCATTAATTAATAAATCCTGAAAATTTCATTAAAATTGGTTGATTTCCTGAATTTTGATGGATTATTTAGTGAATGGAGAAGTCGAAATGCCTTCTTATCGTTATTACTATGGTCCTTGTTTTGACACGGAAGTCAGTGACGTCAGAGGGGGGCAGGAAGTTAGTTGCTTGGCCTGTAGTAACTCTCGGTGGCCACGGTTGACCCCATTTCCCCTCTTATTTCTATTAATTTATACTAGAACCTCGACTATGCTTATTATCTAAATTATTGTCTAATTATTTATGGCCTATCAAGAATCGAACATAATGCTAATTTATTTGGTGCCGCTAATTGATTGCTAATTACTGGAACACATATTTCCGAATGTTAAATGTAAAGACAGATAAGACATAATTGTTTGGAGGCCATGTATAAATATATATTATGTCTTATATTTCTGTCACATGACAGTTTCTAGTGGCTGAGTGGATATGTCGACTGCTTGCAAATTCTACGCTGATTCTGTAGACCAGGTTTGCACCTCCCGACCGTCTGAAATTGTTACTTTCCTGCACTGATGAGAGCAATAAGCTTGAAACTCTAGTGTTTGTAGGTATAAATAATTTAATATTTATTTATAAATATAATAATAAGCCCCTTTAAGAAATTAAAGTCAGGCACTCTCGGGATTTAAAAAATAGACTGTCAAAAAGCTCTAATGTAAAGTTCCGAAAACGTTCGTCGAACACTCTCTCACCTAGTTTTCTATCCGTGCCCACTTCTAAGTACATATAGTTGTTAATTTCCCTTAATCACGTGACAGTTTTGGTTTTGTGCCGTTAAACAAATCAACCAAACCAAACTAAACTAATTCACCGATTATTATGATTTTGGAACACTGCTATTATGTGCGAGAGGTCGTAATATGAGCTATATTTAGTTTAATTTAGTTTTATGCAAAGGGGGTAGGAGATTCCCAGGGTGTTTGTAGGTAATCGCCTAAAAAAGTAGAATCTCATTTAGCTGAGGGTCTTCATCCACAATTATTTTCCCTTTTAAATATAGATATACTTTTCTTTTTAACTTGACAAACTTCTTAATGTTTTCCTTTATATATCATAAATATAGTTCCTCTGCAGGGGTTGGGCACAAGATCAAGTTGGGTTTTGAAAAGCCGGTACACTAGGTGAAGTGTACTCTGGCCTACAAAAAATTGCCTGAGTAGCCTGTCGACATTCCCTGGTAGGGGGCGCCCCAGTTGTTATATCCACATACTTTGCCCCATGAAGCCTTAAAAGAAGTACATGGGACTTTTTGGCACATGTTCTTGTGACAATAAAGAGGAACAGAGGAATGAGGTGCTTCGCATGTCGTGTATGCAGATTTAAAAAGGGCTCCTCTTCATAGGGGCAGGTGTTTATGGTGGTCTGATTTGCATATGTGGATATCAGGTGATATAAATGAGGAGGACAGCTGGGAAGGATGAGACGCGAAATTCGGTTGGAAATTGAATTACAGTCAATTTTTTTTTTAATTCTTTTATTTTTCTGGCACAGTTAGTTAACAAGCTATTTCGGCTTAAAATGGACAGCCGTTTTGACCTAAAGATAATTCCTGAGTTTTATGGGACTGGAGCAGTCGTTGAATGGATTGAGAAGGTGGAATTAGTGTGTGACTTATCTGGAGTGAAACGGCTTGAAAATGTTATCCCACTTCGGCTAACTGGGGGAGCATTCGCAGTTTACCAGCAACTAACTCAAGAAGAAAAATCCGATGCAGCACGAATTAAGGGAGCTCTATTCACCGCCTTTGCCGATGACAGGTTTACAGCGTATGAGAAGTTTGAGGCACATGTATTGTGGATGGGTTAGACCTGTAGACATATATTTGGCAGATCTGCAAAAACTGTCAGTGCTATTTGGAGGAATACTAGATAATGTGCTGGTGTGTGTGTTTGTACGGGGGCTTCCCAACCCTGTGAAAAGGCTGTTGCGGTCTTCCTCTAGGGTGGACGAAATGACTTTAGAAGAGCTGTTGGCCCGAGCTCGAGCATTGATGAAAAACAATGCTGAAGTGGGGGAACTAGTTGTGGCTGCGACACAGCCTACCCGAATCACTCAACCACCTGTGGGCATGGGGCAATCTGATTATACATGTTACAAATGCAACGGCCCTAATCATTTTGCGAGAGACTGCATGCAAAAGAAGCAGACTACCCGTCAACGATGTTATCGGTGCAACAAGACTGGTCATCTGGTAAGAGATTGTCCAGGAAACGAAGTTGGAGACAAGACATCAGTGCCAGTCTATTCCCCAATCAGAATGTGAACTCGGCGCTCTACCTGTCATTACCATCTATGTTGATGATGCACCATGCTTGGCTCTCCTTGACACTGAGTGCTCACATTCTATCTTGAGTGCAAAGCTATGTCGGTCTTGGTCAAAGCAGAAGATGGTGGTAACTACATTGACCGGCACTATGCAGGCCTGCTGCGGAAATGGCACTATTAGGATTCATACAGAGACTGGTAACGTTGCCACAATCAAGGTGCTGATTATGCAAGGTAACCCCTTGATTTTGATGTTACTTGAGGCACTTTGCGGCGTTCGCATCACACAATCTGGAAGTGTGGAGTTTGGGGAGGCACAACCCATCTGCGCAGCACTTTGTATTAAAGAAGCTGATTTTCTTGCCAAATTTGACGAATGGAAGAAAGTGTGGGTTGCAGCATGGAAATGGTCAGCGGGTTATGCACCAGAGAAACTGGAAATTTGGAATTCTGAATATCCAATGTCTAATGAATTAAGGGAAGATTATGAATGCGAGTTGCAGACCTGGATAAACAACGGTTGGTTGTTGCCATATAATCAGGAGGAGTTTGGCTCACCCAAGGGACTAATACCACTGATGGCTGTGCTACAGGCCAATAAAAATAAGGTGTGTCCTGTGATGGACTATCGTGAATTAAACACTTATGTTGATGCATTCACTGACGATGCAGATGTTTACGCAGAGAAAATGCGAAACACTGGACCTCAGGAAGGCATACCTACAGATCCATGTTGAGAGATCTCTTTGGCCGTACAAGACAGTCATATTTAAAGGACAAAGATATTGTCTAACTAGGTTAAGGTTTGGCTTAAATGTGGCACCTCTTATAATGCGGGCTGTGCTCGAGGCTGTGTTAACCCAGGATGAGAAGATAAGGAGAGCAACGTCGGCGTATATTGATGACATACATATTAATGAGGATGTGGCATCGGCAGAATCCGTAAGGAAGCATCTGGACCTGTACGGACTTACTAGTAAGGACCCAGAAAAACTGAAAAATGATGCACGAATGCTGGGATTAGAAATTTGGGCAGAGCATCGCCAACTGCGATGGCGGCGAGGAACCAGTACTGTGGATGCGCCGAGAACTATGACACGAAGATGTATCTTCTCCATGTGTGGCAAACTGGTGGGGCACTTTCCACTGTGTGGATGGCTTCGAGTGGCAGCAGGCTTTATTAAACGTTACGCTACAACTGTTACACAGAACTGGGATGACAAGGTTAGCGATACTCCACTGGAGTGTATGATAGCAAATACACTTGCCCGTGTACAGCAATCAGATCCCGTCTGAGGAAAATAGTGCGTGGCCACAAAGGAACTGGATGTGTGGGTGGTGGCAAGCTCGCTTGCTGTGGGCGTAGCTCTTGACTCCAGTTGATCCATCATTGAGGATGCATGCAGGTTGCGACCAACAAAGGATACCCAACATATAAACGTGGCAGAGTTGGATGCTAAATCAACTAAACCTGCACTCAAATGGAAGGCCAATGTGTTACACATAAAAAAAGTCTCGATTGAGCACAAAGGCCGCAAGTGAGATACTCATAAGGCAGAGACTGGGCACGATAATCTCACTTGTGAAAGAGTACGACATTTCGGTTGATGTAGCACTAGTAAGATCTGGCCAGAACCGAGCAGACTCCCTGACGAGAGTTCCACGGCGATGGCTCAATAATGTAAAGAGAGAGATTGAACCAACACAGCCAGTGTTTGCTTTTGCCACAGGAAATCTGAACCCAACACAACTGAACAAAATTCATCGACATAGTGGACATTCTGGAATCAGGCAAACATTATATTTTGTGCGTAGCATTGATCCGTCTGTGCCTAAAGTGGCAGTAAAGGCAGTTATTTGGAATTGTGAGGAATGCCAGACAATAGACCCAGCTCCAGTGCAATGGAAAAAGGGAGGGCTCAGTGTGCAGGACGTATGGAACCGGCTAGGCATGGACATCACACATTACAATGGTTGCCATTTTTTGACACTGATAGATTGTGGACCCATGCGGTTTTCAATCTGGTGGCCACTACAAGACACTGCACATGTGATCCGGCAATTAGAATCAGTGTTTTTTTAACGTGGCCCCCCAGCCGAGATTCTGGCTGATAATGACACTGCCTTCTGCAGTCAACAGTTCAGGCAGTTCATGAACGAGTGGAGTGTAAACTTCCGACCACGCTGTGCATACCGGCCATCCGGAAATGGTATTATAGAAAGGTGTCATAGGACAGTGAAGCAGATTGCTGTACGAAAGAGCTGTCCTGTTATGGAGACTGTGTATTGGTACAATGTTACCCCCAAGGTTGATGTGTCCACATCATCAGCACCTGCCAATTTGTTGTACTCATACCAGATCAGAGTGAAAGGAGTCAATGTTGTGCCCCCTCCGAATCACCATGGGATCTTTGCACTTTATAAAGAAGGGGACACAGTTTGGGTGAAAAATCCACAAGGACGTTGCACGTCAAAATTCAGACCAGGTCGTGTCACTGGAGTGATAAGTCAACAGTCGGTGGTCGTCAATGGATGCCTCGACATGTAGGAGACATGCGCCCATGTCTCAGTTTAGCACCGGTAGTAGACGACAATGATGACACATCATCAGAGAGTACTGAATGGAGAGAACCAGATTCCAATACAAGTAGTAGTGGTTCTGCATCTGAAAGTGAGGGAGAGGACAGACGTTCCTTGGTTGAGCTGCCTTATTCCGTTGCCAATTCAGGTTCTGGTACATCTGATGTAAGAGAGAAAGAAATAACTGTCCCACTACGGAGAAGTACTAGGATAAAGCGATCAGACACCATCTGTCATTTGTGTGATCATAAGATCAGGGGGGAGTGTGACAATAAAGAGGAACATTCACCATCAGGAAAAAGAATGAGGCGCTTCGCATGTCGTGTATGCAGATTTAAAAAGGGCTCCTCTTCATAGGTGCAGGTGTTTATGGTGGTCTGATTTGCATATGTGGATATCAGGTGATATAAATGAAGAGGACAGCTAGGAAGGATGAGAAGCGATTTGGTTTGGAGAGAGAAAGGCAGAGAGAAAGTGGGTTGCACGAAATTCAGTTGGAAATTGAATTACAGTCAAAATATTTTTTGTTAATTCTTTTATTTTTCTGGCACAGTTAGTTAACATGTCTCCTCCAATAACAAAAATAATGCGCAATTCACCAAAAAGGAAAACCACATTAAAAATTGCGGCGGCGGATGAAGGGTAACCAATCAAATTGGAGAAAAGGCCGTTGCTAGGCAGAGGAGAACGGAAGACAGAAAAAGAGCCGTCAAATCGTCGACAATATATACCCGCATAAAGGGACGGATTTCGGCAGTGATGGAGAATTGATGTGTTTAGATTCGAGGCTCAAAGAGCAGTCAATTGAAAACATATCTTGCACATGGGATGAATTAAAACGGTGGAGAAAAGATGACATTTACCAGATTTGCTGCCGATCAAGCAGAAATCAAAATAATATATATCTCCGCACAAGGGACAAATTTCAACGGTGGAGGAGAGATGACGTTTCCAAGATTTGCTGGCGATCAAGCAGAAATCGAAATAATAGATCCCTGCATACAAAAAAAAACAAAAGGAGATTCACAAGGAAAAATCCAATCTGACAAAGTTTGCTATATAGATGAAGGCAACAATTTCCTTTCTGGATACGATATTACCTATATCTCGCCACCTAAAAGCTATAAGCAAAGGACGGATTCAGAATCAAAAATTCTGTAAAAATATCCTTTATATAGCCGTCAACTCCACACTAAAAAATATCCTCGAAAGACGGACATCAGAATCAAAACTTCTGTGACAATATCCTTTCATATAGCCGAAAACTCCACACTAAAAACTATCCGCGAAGGACGAACTCAGAATAAAAGAATTTGGTTAAAATGTCCTTCATATAGCCGTCAACTCCACACACACACACACACACACACAAACTATCTGCAAAAGACAAGACAGTCAGATTTTAGGAGCGGAGGGGTGAAGTCGTGTCAAGATTTTGTGCCGACCCAGCACTTCAAATCGAAAGCTATATCCCTGTATACAAGGATCCGAGAAAGAACGGACTTAAAATCCTGTGTAAATATCTTCCACTCAGCGTGTCAATTAACACACACAAAAAAGTCTATAAAAAGGTATGTGCCGTATGAAAAAACAAAACAAGAAAGAAAACAAATTACTTATTTTTAACTTTCATTATTTTCCATTTTTTTTAACTCTGGACTGATCAACCATTCTCGATATTATCTAAACCAGCACCATATCAAAGATTGAGCGGAGCAGAACTTTTATTTGGTCTTTTTTTAATTTAATAAACACTTGTTATGTTTGCATAATCTCGCTTTTTGTTAATTCTTACAAGTGTTTTATTTCTTATTTTATGTTTATAAATTATGATTCAAATGTGTCCCGTTCTTTCTCTACCATGATTACTTGCTGTTCTCCCTTTCATCGTTTTAATGTAAAGTCGTTTTACTATCGCGGGACTTAACATGTGACCTGCGGATCCGGTTAAAACATAAAGGATAGGAGACACGTGGTGAGGGGAGCGAGGGTTTCCAACCTTACACATAATTAACATTCGGTGCTAATTTACACGTTTATAAAATTGGTGCCATAGTATCACGTTTATAAAACAGTCTATTAGCAATAAATAACCCCTTCTTAGAGATAAGGTAACTCTTGGAAGGGAGCGTGGACTTCTTAGAATTGAATAGAACCATACCTCAGTCCGACAGCAACAAAGCCACTGTCGATTGTCTCCAAGATTTTGATAAACCCATATTTTCATATGAGAGTTTGTCAGAGTGTTCATACGTAATCGACTGAAACAGTAGTGTCTTATCATCTTTTTCTAGTTAAGGGTGTTAATCAATAATAATGACAAAAGAATTCTAAAATACTACCAACCCAAAGAAAGAGGAAAAAAAGAGGCAATATAGGGAGAAAGAGGGAATAAGAGTCGAATTTGTTTTTTAGTTTCCAAGAGTTATCTTCCTTGAAAAATTCGGAAATCTTTTTTCCAGCGTCTTCACTCATTCAACGGTAAATTTTCACGTTTAAAAATTATTTTTTCTTTTTTAACTTTTAATTCTTCATTTATTGTGCGTGTTACGCGAAAGAAACCACGGCAAATAATAGACGATGGCGGAAAATGTAAGTATTTATTTATAATAATAATCATGAAAAAGGCGAACACAAAAAAGACCGTTATTTTGTGTTTTAATGAGTCGTCGGATGTTTTGGGCACCGGAAGATTTTGACCCAACTATTTTTTCGGGATCGGAAATTTGACCCTATTTGACTTTGGGGTGGCAAAGTATGTATCTCGGCCATTTTTAACAGAACCAACAAAACAAAAAAGGCTGAAAAACAAAAAAAAACAAACAAAAAAAACACAAACAAATGTACAACAAACAAATAGGTACTTTTTTACATTAGGACCCGCGCTAATCTTAACTATGGCTCTAACCCTAAACATAAATCATAACACCCACTTTGACCCTGACCCTAACGACGGGGTCAAAGTTAGTGCGGGTCCTAATGTAAAAAAGCATCAACAAATGTTACCAAAGGCAAGATAAGTTACTCTTCTACCTACCTGGATAAGTTTTTTGTTTGTTTTAACCTATTTTAAAGCGTTTTTTTAAAAGTCCAATACAGAACTAGTATCAACTCAAGTTAGAACAAAAATAAAAATGTATATTTTTATTACCAGTATTTTTGTGTAATTTTCGAACGATTATCGACACTCCACGTGACCGTGTAATGTCAGATTACATGGTCACGTGGAGTGTCGATAATCGTTCGAAAATTACGCAAAAATACTGGTAATAAAAATATACAGTTCGAGTGAACATTACATTTTCGCACGATTGGTGACACTTATTAGCTGTGATGCTGTTTAATTTTCGATTTTTAGCGATTATCGTCAGCCATTTTTTTTTTCGTTCCAATTTAAGAGCTGACACTAGTTTTGTATTTAACTTATAAAACGTTTTAAAAATAATTAAAATACACAAAAATATTTTTCAAAAAGCGTAACTTATCTTGCCTTTGGTAACATTTATTTGTTGTATATTTGTTTGTTTTTTCAGATCTTTTTTTAATGTTTTGTTGTCTCTTGTTAAAAATGCCTAGTATCTCAACCTATGTTTAGATTTTTGTTTTTGAATCGACATTCATCTAGTTTATTTTTTCGATTGAGCAACCTCCTGTGTATTTCGCATGCTTCATTCTTTCTAGAATTAACTATTAAACCCAGGCGAAGAAAAAGAAGTCCAGTCGAAAAACAACAAATAACTGTTACCAAATGATAGAAAAATTTAATATTCCCCAATAAAAAATATTTACCCTAATCCGACTGGAAACCACCCGCGAATTTAGGTTTAGTGGTACCGTAAGCTTATTTTTGTATCTTTTAAGCCTGAAATAAGCGAGCCATTATTTTACGAAATCTGTTAAGTGAAAGTAAAGGCACACATTTTGAAATAACAAACCTTACAAATAGTTTCGAAAAGTTTAAAACTGACAGGTCGATAGAATATTAAAATTTATATCGTTTGGTAACAGTTATTTGTTGTCTATTTGTTTTTTGCTGTTGTTTTTCACTCCTTTATTTCAATCGCCACAACCTAAATTATTTTTAAGGAAATAGTCAAAGACAATTAATTTTGCGTTAAATATTTATTTGTGACCTATTTGCGTTAAAATAATATTTAATATTTAGAAGTTTTAAGCCAATTTACTTTACCGAAAATATTGACTGTAAGTAAAATCATCGGTGCTTATGTATCGTAGGGCCGAAAAAAATTATCTTTAATTTTGAAGAGTCAAATAAGGGGGAGATAACTCAGTGATTTTAAAACTGAACTTGCACGATATTTTATATTTAACCAAAGCTAGGACACTGCAATGGGAACTATTTTCGAACAAATTGCAGAATTTTACCCAGTGAAAAACTTTCATTTATTTCATGTTTTCCCCTTCCATTTACGAATTTTTCTATTTTTTTTCTTCTTCTTCTTGGATAATTAATTTATTTTAATAAATCATTTTACTTTTCATTGGTGCCGAATACCAAAAAGCGTTGTGATTGTTTTATTCCTAAATTATCCTTTTACATATACATTGTTTTAACTTTATTTTACATTACAATAATTACAATAGTAAAATCCATTTCAAGATAAACTGTGGTTGAAAATTTTGAGTTATCTACCCCTTATTTTACCCTTTAAAACTAAAGATAACATTTTTTTCGGCCCTACGATACATAAGCACCAAATAATCTGGTTATGTATTAACTTTCTGTCCCTAACAAAGATGGCTGAACGCGAATTATTTTACTCGCAGTCACTATTTACGGTAAAGTAAATTGCGATACAATTGCCGAATAGGCATCCAAGGAAATGTCAGTACTTACATCATCAACGCCGAGTTTCACCGAACACTTCCGAGACTGACGAACGTTAACGAAGTTTGTCGAACGAACTGAATGTACTGTACTGCTTAGATTTTTTTGCAAGAAGAAATATAATGAAAGAAACTGTTGCGTTTAGCTTGTATGTATAATTGTTTTCTGTAATGTTTTTTAAAAAATTTCTGTTGATGTTCTGGTTGTTTTTAAGTAAATAAAATTAGTTTGTATTTTTTCCCAATGTATGTAAATCAAACTGGTTTACAAACGTTTGTTCTTATGCATGTTTTTCTGTTTTTTTATGCAAACTGTCATGTCAGTTGTGTTTTCATCTTTCCTTTGACAGTATTTTAGTCTGCATTTTTTTCATAAGTGCACAGAAGAGTATAAATTTGTACCTTTCCTAACCCTAACCAATCTTAACTTCACTAAAAAAGAAAATAAAGGAGCCAGGCAAAAAAAACAAACATTCAAAACAAACGTTTGTAACACAGTAAAAAAAAGAAAAGGAATAAAAGCAAAAGGGGTTATCCTCCTAACGGTGCTTCCGCACAGAAAAGTCAAAACTTTTAGTAAAATAAGTTTATATATATAGATATTGTTTTTCATATTATGATAGTAGGAAGGTTTTTTGAGTAAAATCAATGTTCTATTAATTAGTAAAATAGAAAAGATGTGCTAAAAGACTTCAATACTTCATAGATTTCAACCGAGAAAAATGTTCCTAGAGATAGTAGACTAGGTAAAATTATAAATAAAAATACAGTAAAGCTATATTTTCAACATCGATAAACTTAACGTCAACTATAGTAAGTTCAAATAACACAAAAATCAAAAAGAATAGTAACTTAGATACTAGTACAGTCCAGAACCAGAATAATAACTCCCAATGTAACTGTAAAAATGTCAATGAGTGCCCTTTAGAGGGGGGATGTTTAACTCTAGATATAGTGTATAAATGTAACGTCATAGAAGAAAACAAAATTAGAACATACGTTGGGTTGATGGTATGTAGTTTCAAGAACAGGTTTAGAAACCATATACACACTTTCAAAGAACCTAATACAAATTCAAAGAAGGTTCCTACAACTTTAGCTAAACATGTAAGAGAACTAAATAGTAAAAATATACAATACAGCATAAAATGGTCTATAGACCATTTTATGCTGTATTGTATATTTTTACTATTTAGTTCTCTAGGTAGAGTAGGGAACAACAACCCTAACAAATCAAAGAGATGTAACCTCTGTATTCTGGAATCCTACAATAGAGTTATGTCTGAGGAAAATTTATTAAATAAAAGACAGGAAGTGGTCCAGAACTGTCTACATAGAACCGCATACGTCCTATCTTGTTACAGATCCATATAGACACCTGTGGCACTAACCCTTTCATCAATGTAAACATGAAAATATCTAAGGTATAGGAATATTATAAGATTATGTAGCTAATAATAGATAATGGAATAGTAATACCATTATAAAACATTTAGATATAGAACACATCACATACACAAAAAAAACGAAGCGACATAGCCTAAACCTAGCATTTCGATAAGGAAATGGTAAAAGAGCCAAATCATGAGAACATTAGCAGACAATTTAAAAAATTTCAACTGTACTAATTAGTGAAGTAATGGTAACAAAATTTAAAGAAAGAGGTAAGAACCAATAAAACAACTATCATTCAAAATATAATGCCAAATAAAGGCTAAATATAGAGGGGAAAATGCACCCACTTTAATATAAATATAGGCATACAATTAATGTAGGAAGGTAATATGATATTGATGCTTTCACGTTAGTTCCCTCACAACATGAGTTAAGTATAAAACGTAATCACAATTAACTTTAGGTATAAATTTCTTAAAAAGTACTTGATGAATCCTCATAATATTTTATAATAAGGTAATTAGCACCATTTAATAGAAGATAGTAAATATATAATAGCTCCTTTCAGAGGTTTGATCATGTCTGGGTAACTATAGACTGTTTTTGTTTGAAAGGGATTGCCTCTCCTCTTAGTTTCGCATTAAATAGAAACTTTCCACTTAAGTGAAGTAATTTGGGCAATTAATCTTATCTTAGTGTTAATTTAAACGGTTTATAAATAAATACTAAACATCTTCCACCAGAATACCAAAGTATAACACTCTTAGTAATGGTTGAATGGATGGCTGAATATATATAGTTAGCTCCCAACTGTTGAAGTTAGAGATCAGTTCTGCACTTAGTTTCATATTCAAATGACCTAAATAGGCATTTGCAAGCAAATTGATGTAACTTTAGGCAAGTAAAAAATAACCCTCAAAGGAATTCGAATTTTTCATAAATAAATATAGAATTTATTAACTATTTTAAGGAACATTACTGAACTGAAATATTCAAAATGGCGTACTAGTGAGTTTCTCCCCACATGTGAGTTTGCTCTTTCTTTGTTTTTTTAAATATTTGTTTTGGCCCAAAAATGACCCACTGTATATAGTGTAGATTTTTTGAAAACATTTAAATCCAAGAACTTTTTATTCTTTGTGGATTTTTCTGATGATTTTGTAGTGTTGCATAGACGATATTGACATAGAAATGTTTGGCTCACGGCAAAAGAAACGGACCGTAAAAATACATCTCACAGAAATGTTATTTTTTTTGAAAATGTGAAAAAATAAAAATGAAAAAAAATTTTTTTTAAAAAAACATGGTTATTGGAATATAAAATGAACCTGACTTATATATATATATATATATATATATATATATATATATATATAATTATGTATGTATGTATGTGTATGTGTGTATATATACAATAAAAAGAATGATGAAAATAAAAGTTGGAAGAATTACAAATTTTATTGTCCATCAATAGTTGGAAAACAAAAAGGAATCTTCGAGATTTCTCCTTATTTTCGAACTATTGATGATTAATAAAATTTGTAATTCTTCCAACTTTTATTTTCATCATTTTTTATTGCTCTAACCAGTATGTTGAGCTTTCCATTATTATAATAGCTCATTATTTAAAGATACAATAATTATCTTTAAATTTTCATTCATTATATATATATATATATATATATATATATATATATATATATATATATATATATAGTCAACTCCAAAATACAAATATAACTTTAATAACGTGATGTAGTTTGCTTGAAGCATTGTGTGTAATGCATATATAGAGGAATCATAGAAGGCTATCACAATGCAAGAAATGGAAATATGTCCGTGTTGAGATGTGTTTTAACTTTTAGTATTTCTACAGAATTTGAATTCAACCAAACCGACTTTTGCCGGATCAGAATTCTGGAACTAGCCGGAAAGAGACGAAGCATTTTTTGAATCAGAAGCCGTGGAAAAAATTTCCTGGCAGCCAACAATTACAGACATTAAATGTAAAATGATAAAACCTAAAATTACTTTAAGCACCTTAGCAAGGCTATCTGCACCCTTGCAATGAAGGAAAAAAATTGTAAAGGACGACTGGTTTTTAAAGGAAAAAATATTCAGAGGACGACTGTTTCCATGATCGAAAATACTTGTGTTTGGCTAAGTAAAAGGGACAATAACAAATGCATAGATAAATCTTACAATCAGTATTGGCTTCTTTTTCAATTTTTGGAGGGAAATTTTATTTTGTGCATGATATGTGTATGTGTGGGTTAATTTAGCTTATAATTTTTGGGGGGGATGGGAGACATTTTTTTTACTTATCTAATGTAGTTTTTTTTCCTACATTAAAAATAAATTAAATCGTGTAAATAATTATGGTGGGGTTGCTATTTTTTAAGTGGTGAAAAGACTTTATATTTTGAGATCTTTTTTTTTTTGGGGGGGGGGGCTTAGATATACTGTAGGTGGGGGCAGTAACTTACTTTTTTCAGTCTGAACCCTTCTGTGGTGATACCATTAGAGCAGAGGGTGGAGCATGGAGAAAAATGATATATGAGTCTTATAGACAGGCATAGTTCTGATGACCACAGGAAGATTAAATCTGCACAGTAGAGAGAGATGCGTGCTAAATATGAGACTATGTTGAAAGAATGGATGTGAGTTCTTGGGACAGTAGATGTAGCAGATCCAGTTTTACAGAGAAAGGACAAGGAAAACATGGGAGAGAGTGATAAGAATGAGTTGAGAGAAAAGGATAAATAAAGACCTGGCCAGAGATATGTTAGTCAATTTCTTAAAGCCTGCATGTAAAATGGATATAAAACCGAATTTAATGATGATGAAGTGGTTTGAAAGGAAGAGCTTTTAACGAATTCTATTTTTTTAGATAAAAAACCTTAAACAGTCTCAGAATGTTAAACGTATACAGGTCAGTAGAAAGTTTAATTTTAATGTGTTTGGTAAAAGTTATTTGTTGTATATATATATATATATATATATATCTTTCTCGGTTGTTAAGTATACTTCATGATTACCAAAGATTTAAATATGATTTGAATTCTATTGTAAACTATGACATATGAATTGATAAAACAAATAAGAAAGACTAAAATGTTGGTCTTTTTTCTGATGATTTTCTCCCTTAAGTTTCGCTCTTTCTAACAATCAGTTTAAATTGTCCAAAATTTCAGGGATGTGAGATCTCCACTTTTAGTGGAATTCTGCTTCCTTTTTGTAATTAAGAAAAAGTGGAATTTTGTTCCTTCGAAGGAGTAGGGCTTAGTGGTATTTAAAGGGGGATTTTCTACTTAGGGTTAGTGGTAGGGTTATGGAAAGTGTTTTAGGAGCCTTACAACTCGGACCTTGGGTTAGTCGTAGTGTAAATATTTGTTTTGCTAACTTTTCAGCAAAAAAACAAAACAGAATTCATCTCCCATAGCAAAAAGTTATTTTGGTCTTGAAAAGCCAAAATGGCCTGAAAATGGTGGTAGAATGTCATTCTTCGTTAAATTTCGTACATACACTGGGAGGGTCAAGATTTTCTGAAAATAAATCAATAAAGTGCTTGATCATAAGTTTTGCAAGAGCTAATAAAAATTTCTGGAGGTGAACCAAGGTTTTATTCCTATGGAGAGATCTTTTCTGGTTTAGAAAGGTTCCTTAGTTCTGCCCCAATTCGTCAGCAACTGGGGAAAACAATAATATTTATCGTTTGTGAGGTGGCAGTGTCGTTTTCTAACTTTCAATTTATGGAAGAAGTTCCGGTTTTATGAGGTGATGACTATATTTAGGGTATTTCTATTTAATTACAACTTAATATTATTTATTATAGAGATCATTTGTTTATTGTATGTGTTTGGATTTAAAGTTTTATTGATTCATGTGATTAACAACCGATGTGCAGTTTTATTTTGTGTTGCGTGAAGTTGAATATTTTATGCGTTTATGTGGTCGTCTATCATTGATTGTATATTTAAGGTGTGTGTATATAATATATATATATATATATATATATATATTGGCATATGATAATTTTGTTTTCGCTTTTTTCCAATAATTATAAAAACTTCTGGTTCGAAATGAGTGATATAATTTTTAGGCCTTTCGAGATTTTATTCCTTACATTATATATTCCCACTGAAAGATACCAGCCTTAACTTTACTCACTTTGTCGACCTCTGTTAATAAATTTAAAAAAAACACAGCACGTCAGGCCTATAAAATTAACAAGAATATAAGCCACATTTATTAGATTTACAATTAGTGTCACTTAATAAAGACTACGGCTCTTTGTTTTATTTTTTTCAGATTACTAAATTCTCAGGTTTTATAAAAGAATTAGGAAAAATTTACCCATTAAAATTGTATACAGGGATTCAGTTTAGTATGTAAATAAAGCGAAATTCTGATCTGGTGCTACCAGATCAGGCTGTCTGAAGATACCGGCTTCCTGACTTAAAATGCATCAAACATTGATGTTATGGGTTTTTCCCTTTTCCCTTGGCAAAACTAAAAACAAAGCATTTTCCTCTACAAAACAACCTGACTAATTTATTTTACAAAAATGACCTGATTCCACATTAGATAACCCGAAAAGGATTGATATGCAGTAAAACAAAACAACCAAACCGAAATTTTGAAAGGAATTTGTAAACTTCATTATTTTAGCTAAAAATTGGTCGAAAAATCAAGTATGGAGGCTATTTAATATTAAACTTAATTAGGAAATTGAATCACTGTTCAATAGACCCAGAGGTGGAAATAGGAAACAAATCAAGTTGACCTATACATTTAAAAGTTTATATTTTTGCAATCTACCATAAATTTCTGAGCAAACAAAGCAAAAATTATCTCGATACTATGTCTAGAAGTAAAATTATGGATGTTTGAAGTTTCAGAAATAGCTTCAAAACTTTTATTCAATTATTGGTCACAAATCTTCTCACAGAAAATTCATATTGGTCAGAAAATATTTGAACTATATTTTATTTCTACTATTTTATAAGCCCCTTGAACTTTAATCAAAAGCTAAATTTAATAAGAATACATGCAAGCTATAAAGCGATTTTCCAAAACACTTTGTGGCTCTAGCTCTTTTTTTCTGATAATTCGAAAACAACTATGGAAATCTATCCAATGGAGAAACCATTTTTCTTGTGAAGATTGTGAAACGTCATTTACTCTGAATTCCTTTTTGATGAAACATACGTCTACACACAGGAGATAAACCATATTACTATTTATGTTAATTGCTGATATGCTGTTCTGAATGTAAAGCAATTGGTCACACTACTCATTACCATTCTACAGTGTTGAATTTATTTAAAAAATGCTTATCAGTCTTGTGGAAGATATTTTTCGATAGTAAATTCTAGACTAACTTGATGTCATTTTATTTGTTCATTTATGCTTGGTAGTCTAGCTCCCACTTTGTTCTCGCTCCCATGTAACCTTTAAAACATATCTATGTGTATTGATGAGCTAATTGAGGGTGTATCTAAACTCAGATACAATGAGCAAATTCATTTGAAAATTATGTTATAGATTGATCAAGTCCTACCTACTAATAAACAAATAAAACTGGGGTTATAAGTTACTACAACCTTTATTTGTTAATATTACCTTGTAAAATAGCATTTTAAATCATGTTTGCCCATTTAAATAAAAAAATAAAAAGTTTGGAAAAATGTGTTCCTATTTCCAAAGTTTTGCATTCTGAGTCAATTGTGTGTTTATAATTGAACAACTAATTTTTTGTATTATTAAGATGATTCAAACTACTACTCTCATTTTGGTTGTTATTTTCAAAACGTTTTGGCTGATGAAATCTCCGACCTTTAGATGACTTTTTGAACTCAGAAATCTGATGATACAGAATTATAACTGAACCCTTTATTTAATCCACACGAGTAGATTGTTCTCGTTCCATTGGCCCTGACTGGGTAGAGGTGTTAATGGATTTTTATTTCATTATTAGAATTGTGCGTAGTGAGTATTGAACCTTAAACCTCCAACTAATTGACTTTATAATCTTAAAATAAAGTTCATTATTATCAATTAACAAGAATTTAATTCTGACAAGTTTTCTTATTGTGTTGTTGTTATTATTATTATTATTATCATTATATTTTTCAGAGTGAACTACACATAGGACATACATTTTCTAGTGAAATATGAGAATGTATTTTTGCAGGACATTGCCATTTTAAATATCTTATGAGAATACATTCAGTCTATGAAACAATTTTCTGAAACACTTTGTGGCTCTAGCTCGTTTTTCTTCATAAATAGAAGAAAAAATATGGAAATCTATCCAGTGGAGAAACCATTTTCTTGTGAAGATTGTGGATCGGCATTTACTCTGAAATCCTCTTTGACGAAACACATTCGAATACACACAGGTGAGAAACCATATTCCTGCCAAGAATGTGGAGCCGCATTTACCCAGAATTCCAATTTGCAAAGACACATGCGTCTACACACAGGGGAGAAACCATTTTCTTGTCAGATATGTGAATCTTCATTTTCAAGTAACACTCATCTTAAAATTCACATGCGAACACATAGTGGAGAGAAACCATTTTCTTGTGATGAGTGTGGCACAGCTTTTACAAGGAAATCCGTTTTAAAAGTTCACATGCGAATCCATATAGGTGATAAGCCTTTTTCCTGTAAAGAATGTGGATCCGCATTTTTTGATAAACATAATTTGGCAAAACATATGCGAATACACACAGGAGAAAAGCCATTTTCGTGTGAAGTTTGTGGATCTGCATTTACAAGCAACTCCAATTTGAAAGTTCACATTCGAATACATACAGGAGAGAAGCCTTTTTCATGCAACGTATGTGGATCTGCATTTTCTGAGAAATCAACTTTAAAAATGCATATGCGAATACACACAGGTGAGAAACCATTTTCGTGTGGAATATGTGGATCTTCATTTTCTATTGAATCTTCATTGACAAGACATGTGCGAATACACACAGGCGATAAACCATTTTCATGTGAAAAATGTGAAGCTGCCTTTACTGTTAAATCTTCTTTGAAAATGCATATGCGAAAACATACAGGAGAGAAACCATTTTCTTGTGACATATGTGGATCTGCATTTTCTGTTAAATCAACTTTGAAAAAACATCTGCGAATACACACAGGAAGTTAACCAGTATCCCATAAAGTGTGTGGAACTGCATTTTCTGAGAATTCTAGTTTGAAAATTTATATTCTATGGATGCTCCAACTTTTTGGTTTTGGAATCTGGCGAAGACCACAAGAAAAAGAAACTAAACATAGAATTCTCCACTGCTTTATTTACTTAAGGTCTTAGAAGTGGTGAAGATTCTTTAAAAAGCATTAAAAAATGTAACACAAAATAAATAAGGTGGGGGGGGGCCTTAATCTCTGAGAACTAACTGAACTAAAATAGTAAAAAAGTGAGAAACGTTATTCTTGTATGTATGTGTGTGGCTCATCATTTTCTCATAAGACAACTTCAAAAAATTACACTTAAACCCACACTTGAGAGAGGATGCATGTTTGTCTTAACTTTCCTCAGATGTCAGATTGAAAACACTTGTTTGTAACAATTAAAATAATTTACAATATGCATATATACATTTTTAGATGAATCATTGCTAATGAAAACTATTTTTCTGTGAGCTGTGAGGATCTTGCTTTTCCATAAATTTCTATTCGAAAACACACATGTTAAAATGGGAAAGAATTCTTTTGCAGTTTATAAATCAGATATTTCATAATTCCCATTTTAAAAACATACAGGTTAAATTTGCTCTATATTTTTTGTAAATTCTTAAATTCTATTGAACGTACACACAGGAGATAAACTATTTTATTTCATAGTGTTTTATGTATCTTGACAGAAATTCTTTGACAAAATGTATTGGAACTATTTCGCTTTTTATCAAATAAATCTGTTCATTTGAATTGCAATATCCACATGTAATCACATGTTTGATTGAAACAATGTTCTTTTGCATTCAGTCTAACAGCATGCTTTTATTTACTTATAAGTCAACATTTATCAAGGTTAAAAGCCACTCGAGGATAATGGTAAATGAGATTCATAGATTGTCAGTTGCATAATGATGAATATTATGAGAGAATTGAAAATAATGAATGAAGTGAATAAAATGCAATGGCTAACGAGGACGTTTTATGACAAATGTTTACATGCATTGGATGTGAAGATGAACATGTTGTAGCCTCCAGGGAAATGATAGCGTGGTAATTCTTGGATAGATGTTAGGGACATGGGAGAAGAAAGGTAAGATCTTTGTAGTAGTGATAAAAATGAGTTCTAGCTATGAAAGCTTTACTGAGCACATCTGTGCCTATAAACAGGATTCGAACTTGTGTCTACAAAGAGGGACTGCTGAAAGCTAGCGTCTGTTTTACTGTCTCCCTACAAGAGCTGCATTTGAACCCAGAAAAACCAACAAAACGTTAGATGGCATCTCTTCATTAACACAGGTTCGAATCCTGTTCGATTCTCATTTTTCTATTTGTAGAATTCCTATGTTGCCAGCTGCATAGGTAAATTAATCGTTTCACGTAATAATGATTCTGTAACGTAACATAAGAGATTTCTTGGATCCCTGTGGATTTTCCATTGACTTTTGTGTCAACAGAAACTGCTGTTTTTCTCTGACACAAAAGTAGTTGACTTCATCAGTGGTGACAGTAGCAGTCGTAAAGATGTTGATCTTTTCTTTTTGTGGCTGAAGTAATAGAAACAATCAAAAACAACAACAAATAACTTTCTTGGTTTTTATTTAGTTCTTACAGTAATTTACAGCAAGTACATCCCGAACCTGATGAACTCCATCCTCCCGACCAACTCATGTAAGCTAGTGGAAGTCCTGATAACCATGTCCAGTCACATTGATGCCCAACTCTACAGAGGTAGGAACTCTCCCTCTCATGACACACGTCAGCTTAAGCTTTAAGCCCATTTTCTTGCTTAAACTAAACTTACATCAAATGTTCCATTTTTAACCTTATTTTTACACACCCAACATCAAATATTGTGCCAAGTCTCTACCAAAAACAGCATAAAAAAGCATAATATAACAATAAAACATATGTCAGCCTTGAAAGTTCTTTGCAGTAGATGTAGAGGATGAACTTTTGCTGTAGTACATAACAGTGCATGTGAATAGGATTCGAACCTGTTCTTACAGAAATAAACACCTAATGATTACATCTGTTTTAATACTTCTTTACTTGATTTGCAGATAAAACCAGTGAAACCAATGCCAACTTTAGGTGGTCATTCTTCAAACACACCGGTTTGAATCGTGTTTAGATATCATTTTTCTGTATATGAATATTCTTTGTTATCATAAATAAATTAACGATTTCACTAAATAATGGTTTTAACCAAAACCAGCATTATACATAGCATACTGCGTGGGATATAATTCATTGTTTCCTTAATTACAAATTATTATAACCCAAAGTTGCTCGGATTTGAATGATGATCACTACTGTGTACTTTTTTACTATGCTTATAACACCATATTACTTTCTTTGTTTTTACTGCCCTCCCCCAACTCCCGTTCACCCCATTTAATATATTCAAAAGAAACTGAAGTGTTGGAAAACTTAATTAATATCTTATACATATGGTTAAAATTTCATTAAAATTGGATGTAGGTATTTCAAGTTTTAAGGGGGTTCTGTCCCTATGGGTCACTTAGAGATGGGAGCATATAGATATTCAGCACATAGAGGTTACTGAACAGATTCAGGACCACTTCCAGTGTATTCCTACTGAGAATTTTTTACATATGATTTAAATTTCATAAAAATAGGATATATTTGAGGTTTTAATCCGGTTATGCTCTTATAGCCCCTTAGGGGAGGAGGGCACTTAGAGATTTGGGAACACTTCCTAACATAAGAATACACTTTTAGATTTTATGTAAATTCTCTAAGCTTTCATTCTATAGGGAACACACAAATATCACAGACACAGGCATTGAATTTTATATATATATATATATAGAATATTTTTGAATCCCATTATATTGTTAATTGTTCCAGAATTATTTACAAAAGTCTTATTTAGTAGTGTTGTGTATTGAGGTTCGTGCTGTGATGTCACAGTCTGATACTTGAATGGCCTCTTTTTCTGACTTAAGACAGAGCAGACGTCTCAAGTAGTTATGGAATGATTAAAAATATTTTCCTGATTCCAAAACAATTTCCAATTCTTTTTTAATTTCCAAATATTTAATTATAGATCTGTTGCTTTTTTTTAAATTGTAAAACCCGTGTAATGTCCGCATATATTTTCGCAAACATAAAAAAATACACTCGGGGAATGTGTATACTATATGAGTAGACATTTCTAAATATTTATTCTCAAATGTTTTCCTTGTAAATGATTGAAAATAGTTAGGCAACTAAAGATTTACTTATTTTAAAACAAAGCCGATTCGCATTAGTTCGTCATTAACTGACAAAATCCTATTTGAATTTTTTCATTAACAGTTTAAAATAGTTGACGGTTTGTATACAAAATAAGAAGACGGTGTAGGAACATAATAGTTAACAAACCCCCCTCCCCATGGTAAGAATGAGTTTCTAAATAATAATGTTTCTATTTAGAAAACCATTCTTAATATGAGGGTGGGTTAACTATTCTGTATCTTCTCTCTATCAAAGACTGTTCATGTTGTTATTGTAATTATAAAGATTTCGTCGGTTATTGCTCCTATCAATATAACAGATATGGAATTGATTGATTTGTTTGTTTTACTGTGAAAAGTAAAACAAAATACAGATAATAGTAATGCTACTACTAATAATAATGGAAAATTTGTAGATTAACATCATCAGTTAAGTCACTCCAAAAAATGAGATTCTATTTGTTTTAGGTGATTACGTATGAACACATTAAAAAATTTGATGGATAAAAGAATTATTTTAGTATTTAGAGTGGGAGATTAGTTTCATAAATAAATTGAACTTTTTCGGGATGTTTACTAAATTTTATTACCACTAACCTGAAGTCTGACTTGCAAGGTGGTAAAAAAGTAAAAAAAGTTAAAAAAGTAGACGCCCCCCCCCAAAAAAAAAGAATAAATGCACAGAATTTATCTCCCAGAGCAAAATAATCATTTTTTATTAACTGCTCTAAAACGCTAGAATGTTTCGGAAATGGGAGCTCATTTTACGTTAAGTTTATGTTAAACTGATCCCCCACTCTAAATTCTAAATTAATTTTTTTTTTTAGGATGTTCACAAAAAATGTAGAATCTCATTATTTAGAGGGGGTGATTTAGCTGAGGGTATTAATCTACTATAATACAACAACAATATTATGATTATTGTTATTATTATTATTATTAATACATAGAAGTTCTTATATAGAAAAAGAATCTACTTAACTTATACAAAGAAAACAATTCAAACTTTCACATTACATTAAAATATAATTTTAAATATGACAAAAATGAATAAAAACATGTTAGTAATTAATTTTTAATTCATAAAACACATTTTAAATTTCTTTAAAATAGTTAACAAAAAATATCTATGTAGACACTTACATGGCAAATTTTCACTCTTTTTCATGGTAGTAAGTGTATTTGTCTCTTTCCAGTGGGAAAAAAATGTAATTACTGAACTGCAAAACGGTTTCAATGATAAGCAATAATCATTTTTATTATTAGTCTTTAATTTTATTGCATTCTATCTCCATCCCCATCCACCTTTTATATCTTTTGATATTTATTTTTACAACCAGTTACAGACATGGAAACTCAAAATAAAAGAACTGATGCCAATGTGTTTTCTCACACAGTCATAAAGATCTTTAAATTCATTAATTTAGTTATACCTTATTCAACTCAACACCATGTTCAAAATGTTAAGATTTTTTCACACCTTTTGCACACGAAATTGAATAAATATACAAATATCTGGCCAGGTATTGTTGCATATATTTTGACCTCTATACCCTGTCCATTAATTCACCTTTCAAATGACCATTTCTCAAAGATGTCCAATTGAAAAGTTATAGATGTCCGCCCCTTGATTATCTAGAAATTACCTCATGGGGGAAAAACTATGGCCCATAGAGTTTAGTGTTGAAGAAAATTTGATAAAGTCTATTGATACAATAGTAATTTCCAATCCGAGTGTCCCTTTTTGGGGAGTTGGATTTTCTCCACATTAAAAACCAACCTTATGGCCTACTCTGCCCTCATGAGGAGACAAGTAAATAGAGACAATGCAAAATGAGTTTAAAGAGTTCTAAGTGAAATAGAAGGAATTGAGTAAACATGTTTATTTCAGCTGGCGACATCTGCATTTATATGTGTCTCAATGGGATGGAGATGAAGATTTGTGCATATATTAGTGTATGTATGAACATGTGTATGCACCTTCAGTGAGTGGCGTATGTGTGCTTCAGTGGGTGTACACCCGTTTATGCATGTCTCATGATGTGTGTGCTATTGCCGAAAGCCTTTTGCCCCAAAGGGCTTAACAAGATTATGTGCGCACATGTGTGATCTCTGGAAGAAAGTAGAAAGAAAAAATGCTATGTTTGGGTTTTTATACTATGCACAAGATTTCTTGCATCTGTGATTGGCTAAAAAAACTGCTGATTGAAGATTTGGCCAAGTCGAGAGTCAATACATAAAAATATTTACTGCTGCTGCTGCTAACAACATTCCCCTTCCTGGATCGATTTTTGCATAGAACTTCTCTTTTTCTGAAATGATTTGTGGACATCAGTTGTCTGATTTTTGAAAATGTGAATTTTTTATGTGGTCTAGTTGACCGTGTTTGAATTCAAATTTGATTTTCGTTGTTTGTTAAATAAACAAATTTTGAAATTTGAATATTTTTTTTGCCGATTGAGGGAGTTTTGTATTTCAGATTTTTTCATTGTTTTGTTACATAAAACCATCCATGTGAGAGGAGTTCCAATGTCTCACAAGTCACAATCAATTAAAATACATGAATGACCGTTAATAACATACCTTGCTGGCCATACGTTCCGGCATGCATCCATTTTGTTATCCTGCCCAACTAAGGAAATGCTGCCTGCAAACAAGTTCGTTTCTACCCCAAAAACGGACAAAAAGGAGACAATGGTTGAAGACAAGAAAAAGTTTATTTGTCTGGGATCGTCGAGTCTCAGTCACTAACCAGTGGGGCAGAAGTGCACTTTGGCTACAGATAATTTGGGGTGCTTAGCCCCTTAAGTTATCAATATAATTCTAGCAAACGTAGGCTTTACTATTTAACAGTTTTTTTCTGGTAAACAACTTTGAAATCAGAAGGGTTTTATCGCATTGACAAATTTTAAATTGTCTTGCTGACAACATGTTGGTTTCTCATGTCACAATATCAGCCTCATAAGAGACTGATATTGTGTTGTTGATATATTGAAAATTCGAATACTGTTGTAAATTATCAGTGTAGATTTTTGTTATGCTGCTAGTTGCCGGAGGATAATTAAGATTTGTTTCCAAGGATCAAGGTATTTTTTCATGGATTGTTTAAAGCAGGATGCATGAATGATTGTGATTTGCTGAAACATAATGGGGATTTGATAGTATTTTCAATTTTCAATTTCAATTTTTAACTGTATTTCTTTGTTCAGCGTTTTTTTGTTTTCATAATTCACTGTTATTAAATTATTGTGAGAAATTAAAAAAAAAATTTATTCACACATGTTCCAAAAAAGATCGCGTCATAGTAGATTTGTTTTCCTTTTTTGTGGAAGCACATATTAGTTTGATGTACACATGCATGTCGTTAATGGTGTCAAGTAAACGCTTTTTACATGCGTGTAAAAACGATAGGCATAAAGATTGTCTGTATATTAGCGTGCCTGTTTTCTCAGTGAGAGAGTGTATGTATGAACTTGTGTGTGTGCTTCACTTGGCATACAGTAGCTCGTGAATAGCTACTGCCAAGTGCCTTTTGCTCCAAAGAGGCTAGGCACGATTATGTCGTGCACATGTCGGTTGTCTCTGGAAGAAAATAGGAATGAGAAAGTAAACGCTGTGTTTGGGTTTTTATAGTATGCACTGGAATTCATAGTGAATATTCTTGTCTGTGATTGACTGAAAGAAAATGCTGCTTTGAGATTTTTCCCAATCAACAGTGAATACATAAAAACAACATTCAATGCTACTGCACCTAAAAGCTGGACGATCATGCTATGCAAGAACCCACTAATAAATAAGATTAGCAAATTAATGGAATTTGAGGGTTGGATGATCATTAATTCCGGTAGAGCGATGTGGCTAGGGAATAGAGACATGACAAATATCCATTCTATCAAAAAAGTAAGTAATTATTTTATTTATAACGTGTTTTAATGTATATCTTCAGTAGAAAAACAATCCCTATTCCAAGGCACACACCCATGTAAACAGCCTAAAAAACTTAGCGATAAAAAAACAAAAATCAACACCAAAAATATCAATTACTTAAAAATGTATAAGAACAGAAAATGGCTAAGATTTACATGTCCTTAAAACGCTATCGAGTAATATAGTGTCTATTTTACTTTAAATTTATATGCAAAACCTTTTTGTTTTATTTATTTTTACAACTCAGTTTTTCAAGTTGTTTACATGTAATCGCCTGAAAAAAGTAGAATCTCATTTTTATTTTAGGATGAACTAGCGTATTGTGTCTCAACACAATAATACCAGAATAATAATCTGAGGATTTAGTGTTCACTCGAGAATCAGATTTTTTTTCAACTTTTTTTACATTATACTTACATAGTAAGCTGAACCATCTTTTAAAAATTGAACTTATAGATTAAAATCAATTGTCGTCGTTAATTGATAGAATTTTTTTTCAATTTGAGAAACATTACATGCAGTTTGGTTATCTTGAACTTTCCAGCTTTAATACTGCTTCCATTGAAACAGCATTATCTTACCCAAATTAATTCTAGTTTTATAACATGAAGTTCAATTAATCATTCAATGACAGAACCATAATAATATAACCTAAGTATTACGATATTGTTTAGTCATTAAATTATGAATTGAACCAAATTGCTATAAACTAGAACTAATTTGGTTAAGATAATGCTGTTTCAATGGCAGCCATCTTAAAGCTGAAAAGTTTAAGATAACCTCCGTTTTTTAGGGGGGATGAGGCTCACTGAAGAAAGTGATTATGGGGGGAAGAAGAATATTATTTGTGTTATTTAATTCCAATTCAATTTATTTTAGTAAACAGTTTTCGTATTTGAGTTTAATATTTTCAAATATTTAATAGATTCTATTTTATATATAAATCATTTGAAGATTAATTTCTTTCTCATATGTACATTTTGTAAATAAACAGTCTGCAATCGATAAAATAGAAAATTTTGCTTTGGTTGATTGGGCTTATAGATATTACATTTTTGGATATAAGCTCACTGTGATCAAAAGGAGACTATAAGTTCCACCCTGACATCATCAAACAATTCCTTCTTGCTGCCAACAGTGTAGTATCTTTGTCTCACAGGGTAAAATAAACACATTCTATCAAAGTGTCTCACCATATATGGGACATGACAAATTGCGTACCATAGTTGCTCCTTTCTGCTCCAGCAAGAATGAATGAGTGGCTTTTGTGTGACCAATATGGAGTCAGGAGAGGACTACCCTCTGTTTTCATGACTTCCTATAGGCCTGTTTCCATTCTACAGGTCGGGTTATATTGTCAGCAATTTATGGAGGTGTTATGGCTCCAGCTAAACTGCCATTTCTTGTGAATATATCTGCGGATGTTTATCTTAGTATGTGTATGGAATCTTAAATTTGTTGTTGAGGGGATTCTTTGGGGCAATTTTGCCTGCTGTGTTGGCCTTATTTCCTCAGACGCCTCCATGACTTGGGATCCAACAAAGCATGATTTATTCGGTGGCTGACGATGATGTTAATCTACATAATAGTTTAATGATTAGTAAGTTACTCAATTTTCTATTTTCCCCAAGTATGAAAAGATACACCTGAAGGTCGGAGGTTACATCAGCTAAAGTTTTGTAAAAAATATTAACCAAGATGATAATAGCTGTCTGAACAATCCAAACCATAATATCTATAGTGTAGATCTGAAATCTTATGACAATATGGTTAGAGGCAAATGTAAATTCACTCTTTACTGCTAATTTCACATGCCTTCACATGAGGGAAAAGTTAGTTTTTTTTCTAATATGGTGAAAATTAATGGGCACTCTGAATGTGAAAATACCTGTGTAGTCTTCTTGGTACCCATCATTAATGAGGGCAGCTCAGGCAATTAAACAATCCTCTCTAAAGGGGGGAGGTAATGCCTGGAAGGATGGCCATCAAACAGATACTATATGCTGACACACAATTTGTTACTGAAATTCTTCCCTTATTTTGTCATTTAGTCGATGAGTGATGTTTCTGACAAAGGAGGAAGAATTGCTCTTTTCTGGGTCGGAATCTATCCATTTAACACTTATCGTTGGCTAGTTTTTGACCTTGAAGTAGTATTTTTACCTCCTTACATCAAGTGGTGTCATGCTTTGTCTGGGTCGATTTCTACTAACAGCACATTTCTAGAGAGATAAAATTGTTTTGAATTGTCAGTATAAATAATGTCTTCTTGCATATAAGACTTTAAAATAATGACAAGACAAATTTGGTGAGAAGAAAATCTGTTTCACAGCTTATTTTTAATGTATACTAATGACATCATTTTACAACAACATGCTTTTTTCATACTTTATTTTTAATAGAATTTAAGAAAGATTTTGTTCCACACTTCACAACGAATAAATTAAGGGCTCTTTTAAGGATAGACAGTGTCCTTTTTAGGGCTGCTATCTCTACTTTGCTACAGCTTGCTCTTCTAGGGATTGTGTCTAGGTATATTTTTAAAGATTTCTTTTTATTAAGCCAGTTGCCCCTACGACAACCAATATAATGTTTATTTCTTTCAGATACCATGTTTTTTTTTCAAGTCATTCTTGAGCTGATATTTTGTGGATTTTTCACGTTTAGCTCTATTGCGACCATAATCATTCAGGATGGTTACATCAATAATGAGAGCAGTTCTTTCAGGTTTGTTCTATTAATGTGTGAATTTGCATGTGTCTTTTCAAAGTAGAATTTAAGGAAAACGTTGATCCACACACTTCACAATAAAAAGGTTTCTCTCCTGTGTGTCTACGCATGTGACTTTTCAGATTATAACTCTGCGAAAATGCAAACCCACACACAGGACAAGAAAACGGTTTCTCCCCTGTATGAATTCGCATGTGTCTTTTTAAACTTGAATTTAATGAAAATTTCAATCCACACACTTCACAAGAAAATAGTTCTTCCACTGTGTGTACCTGCATATGATTTTTTAAACTGGAAGTCACTGAAAAAGTAGCGTTACACAACAGACAAGAAAATGGTTTCTCTCCTGTATGTATTCGCATGTGATTTTTTAATGTGGTACTATCTAAAAATGATGATCCACAAATTTCACATGAAAATGGTTTCTCCCCGGTATGTGTTCGTATGTGCTTTTTTAGACTGGAACCTTGTGAAAATGCATATCCGCACACTTCACAAGAAAATGGTTTCTCTCCAGTGTGTATTTGCATGTGCTTTTTTAGATTAGACCGCTCTGAAAAAGCTGATGAACACACCTCACAAATAAATGGTTTCTCTCCAGTGTGTAGCTTTAAGTGCTTTTTTAAACTGTACCTCAATGAAAATGCAGCACTACACACTGTACATAAATATGGTTTCTCACCAGTGTGTGTCCGCATGTGGTATTTGAATTTTGAAATGTATTGGAATGATGATCCACACACTGTACACAAAAAGGGTTTCTCTTCAGTGTGTGTCTCCATTCGTAACTGTGAAATAGAATCCGTCGGAAGTTTTGATCCACATACTTCAGGAGAATGTTTTTCGTTATGTCTTAGCACGAGTCTTTTTAAACTGGCATTATTTGGAAAGTCAAACTCAATTATTTGGATGTGCTCTTATGAAGCTGAAGTTAATGAAAATATTGTTCCACAATCTCCAGAAAAACAGTTTTCTTCCTTTGAATATAGACAAACTGTATTGTTTATCTTACATTGTATTCAAGCTTTCAGATTCTTCTCAGATATATCTGTGGATAAAGAAGAAAAATTAATAAGAGACTCGAGCACAATTTACACTCAGAAGAGTGCATTATCTTTTATTATGGAGGAAAAAGGAATGAAGTAAACATAGACAGAAGAACAATTAAGAGTCAGACGTCTCAAAGAAACAATGCATATGTTGGGTGACAATAGTCTCCTAAGTATAGTATTAAATATAATATGGGAACCAATAAATATAAATAGTAGATTAGAAGACCATTAAAGATAAGCATTTTTTTAGCTAAATTCAAAATAAATTTATAGAAAAATCCTTTTATAATTGTTTCAAAATAAATTTATCCTAGAAAATTCAAATATATCAGATTTGCATGGAATTTGATCTGTAGTTCATAGACCCAATTAAGTAAGATTCGCTGAATTTCAATTTTTTCTTAAGTGCCTTAAATATTTAGATATTTTCTTTCACATATGTATATAAAAATTGGAATAAAGATTTTAGACATTATTATATCTGGATTTTAATCTTCGTAAGAGGATATAAAAGTTTTGCAAAATATTAAGTTCAGTGAATTAATTTCACCCATCTTTAAAAAGTATTCTCGTTATAAATAAAACAAAATTCTGATTTATTATTTTTTTCTTCCTTACGAAAGTCCAACATAGAAATTAAAGTGATTTCTTTTCAGAAAAAAAATATTCATGACAAATACCTTAATTCAGACAAAAAAATATTCAGTTGTTACATTTTTGTTTCGAAAAGATTTTTTAAAAGTCTCTTTCACTTCAAAATTCAGAAATTGAAAACTTGCAATATTGATATAAAAGTTCATATGATAAACAGAACTTAATATATATTTTTTAATTCAAAAGTAATTAAGAGCAAAATTGCCATCTAAAAAATATTAACTGCCAATTTTGCTCTTAATTACGTTTGAATTAAAATATATATTAAGTTCTGTTTATCATATGAACTTCTATATCAATATTACAAGTTTGAACTGAAGTTTCCCTTTTGAAAAACTTCTTAAGAAATTCTTGTATTTTTACATTTTTAAAGAAATTTTAAATAATATATATATTTATATACTAACTGCACCTACACGAAGTTGCTTGGAATGCAGTGAAATTATTTTAGTTTTTAATCTTTTTATTATTTGGACAGAAGAAAATTAAACGTTAATTGTACGTGAGATAACTCTTAAATTAAAAAGATGAGTCATTGCTTCACTCATTCAGATTTTTTACAATGATTAGCTAAAAGCTTTTCATAATACAAATTGTTTTGGCCAGATTAAGAAATTCTTGAAAAAAAAACTGTAATTATATTTCCGATAGCACGGTACAATAATAACAAGTGAAAATTTGTATGTCAAAGACAAAGTTTTATTTATCAGTTTAAAGGCTATTTAGATTAAATTTCGAAAATCCGGCCAACATAATTTTATAGATGCAGATATAGTAATAAGTAGTAATACTACACATTTAAAAACAAGATTATGTATAAAGTTTGCAGAATTCGTACTAGAATTATCCACATGAACCTATGGTGCAACGGATAAAGGTGTTGAGTATTAATCAGTTCTAAGAAACAGTTTTAAAAGCTCTTAAGAAACGGGTTAAAGGCTCAATCCTAACTACATGTGGTAATAGAAACAAAGAATACAAATTACTTAACACATATAACTGGGCATGGCTAATGGAACAATATACCCTGTGGATTAAATCAAGTGTTCACTTTGAAGTTGGTAGAAAAATTGTTGAAATAACAACTAAGATGAGAATAGTAATCTTAGTAACACTAATAATTAGTGAAAAATTACTATCGAAAAGAGTTCATTAAATGGCATTCATTTTAGGTGGTTCATATAGAAAATTTCTGATATTTTGATGTTTTATCGTAACCCTTTATTAAAAAATAAAAATGCTGATTCATTATTTTTAAGTTTACTAAAGTTGCTTTAAGGTATCTATTTTTACTGTATTAGTGAACTTAACACTTTTGTAAGTTTCTAAATATACATTATTATATATCAACGTTTTTTAAGGTATTTTCATCTATTTTGTAATTATAATGCATTTGGTACATAGTTTTCAATAAAAAAAAAGGGCGGAAATTAACTCTCGAGAGCTCTTTCGACCATCATCTCGTCAGGAGACAATCGTTTGGTAAACAAAATAATCAACGGTAAGGAGCAAGAATAGGCAAATTTTTTTCTCAAAACGTATTTTATTATAATATATATATATATATATATGATAATAATTATGACGGAGAATGAAAAAGAAACAAAAACGATAATTTTTTTTATATATTCATCAACGTTTCATCATTATTTTAAGACTTTCTCAAGATGACTGATTTGACGAAAAACAGAAATGTGCTGCGTTTATTAATTAAAATAAAAAAGCACTCATTCCACTTCATAAACTCACCACATATTTTGAACTCTAACGTCTATGTTTTGTTAAAACAAAAAATATTTTTTCACTTCATAGACGCACTACATATTTTGAATTCTAACGTCTATTGTTTCGTTTGAAAGAAAGAACGAAAACATTATTTTCCCATCACAGATGCACCACATATTTTCAAATATTTGATTTTGATACCTTCAAATTAGTTATCTCGAGAAAGACTTGAAATAAAAATGAAATGTTGATGAATATACAAAGATTATCGTTTTTTTTTATTTTCCATATATAGATATATATATAATTGATAATCAGTCCGACCGTGGCTTTATTGTTGTCGGGCTGAGGTATGATTCTGTTGTCCTAGTAGGGCAACCCTCCTAGGCTTTACCTTCTCTCTGAGAAAGGGTTAGTTTATTGCTAATCGCCTGAGGCAGCTCAGGCAGTTTTGTAGGGCAAAGTGTGCTGGCTTCTTAAAACCACACCTGACCTTGTGTCTAACCTCTGACAAGGAGATAAATATATATATATATATATATATATATATATATATATATATATATATATTAGTGATGGGACCATTCCAATATTTTCTGAATTCTGATACAATTACAAATACTGTTCTAAATTTCTGATTCCGATTCTTTTACAATTTCTAAATGTTAAGTTATAGAGTTCTTTTTTAATTTACAATTTTGTAAATATGCACATTTATTTTTTGAAAAAGTAAAAAAAAACAGTTTACATTTGCATGAGTCGATTTTTCTATTTTTCTCAAGTGTTTTTCTTGTAATTGATTGAAAATAGTGACGCAACTAAATATTTATTTCTCTTAAAACAAAGTCGATTTGCATTAGCTCGTCGTTAGTTGACAAAATACTATTTGTGTTTTGTTTTCAGGGTGTTCATACGTAATCACCTAAAATCTAATTTTTTCATGGCGAGGGGGTAATTTACAAATTTATCAGAATATTGCTTTCTTTTGGGCAATTAAGAAACAATATTCAAATTTGCAAAGAAAAAACAAAATAGTTTGTTTTTTTCACCGAGAGTCACGAGCCAGATATCTTCGTAATTACTTAAGTTTTTTATACCTGTTCTGCATCAGCAGTGAGATTATTGTTGAAGGTCACTTTTGGGGGAGGGGAGGGCTTCTTAAGTTCAACCCCAATATGTAAAAAAAAAGAGAACTTTTTTTTAAGAAGAGCTAATTAAAGGGGAGATAAATCTACTAATAGTAAACAAAGCCTCATCCCCATCTTAAGAATTCATGTTGAACTCAAGAAACACCGTTTTCGTTCTTTGCTGAAAAAAAAGTTCAGTAAACACACACGTCCTTGTGGCAAAATAAAAATAAAATATACTAATTTCGAAAAAGGAAAAAAAAAAACACTTGCTGAAAATAAAATAATTAAACGGTGCACGCGCAGTGGATCTTGATAGTAAATTATTTTATCGTTGTCGTCCGAGTTTTTTAAACCCGACAAATTCAACATGGCGCCGGATTTTACTCGATGTGAAGCCTCGATATCGTATGTTTAACAACTCAAAAAATCGAAAACTAAACAAAAAGTACAGCTAATATCTACCACCAATCAGTCAAAATTTAATCTTCAACCTATCTGTATATTTTTATTAGTTGTATTTTTGTTTAATTGTCGATTTTTGGACGATTATCGAGGCTTCAGATCGAGTAAAATCCGTCACTATGATGTTGAATTCGTTGGGGTTGCAAGACTCGGAAGGCAACGATAAAAATATATATAAAAGCGCTTCAAAATACTTTGAAATACACAAGAAACTTATCCAGGTAGGTAAAAAATTAACTTTTATTGCTTTTAGGTAACAATTATTTGTTGACTATTTGTTTTATCATCCATTTTTCTGTTAACAATTCTTGAAAATCGCCACCTAAAATATAATGCGACAATGTAAATATACCAGTAAAAAAATAAAAATAAAATGCAAGTATATAAATTAGTTTTCCGTTTAATGGACCCGAGTTTCATTTTGTGTGGTTATTTTACGGTTTTTGTAACTCGTTACCGTACTATTTTACGAAGCCAAATTGACAGCCATAGGGGCTGATCTATATAAGTACCAAAATGTGTGTACTATATAATTGGATTTAATTAATGTTAATTAAAATAAAAAATCTTTTTGGTGAAAATAAGTTGTTTTAAAATATTGCCGAGCGGCATTTTTTTATAGGTACGTTCAAAATCAATAGCCGATTCCCAAAATGTAAAAACATTTTAACCCTCCCTTCACCTTAAAGTTCACCAAAATTCAGCAAATCCACCAATTTTAATGAAATTTTCAGTATTTATTAATCAACGATCACGTAATATAATGAAACGATTTTTTTTTAAATCTTAGCGAAAATGTATTATTTTTTTAAAACAAAATACACCTTTACTAAAGTTATATTTTTATGTATTAATAAAAAGAATATATGAATTAAATTTTTTTATGAAAATAAAGCACTGTAGATGTTAAAATTAAAATATATTTTTAATTATTTCGTATATATTACGAAAAAGGCCCCTAAATTCCGTGTTAATAAAATCACTATAATTCGAAGAAAAATTATTTTTTTGAATTGGCAATGTTATCATTAAAATTGGTTAATTTCCTGAATTTTGGTGAATTTTAAGGTGAAGGGAGGGTTAAAATGTTTTTACATTTTGGCATCTTATTTATTGACACCAGACCCCTACATTATTTTACTCACAACCAATAATTATTGTAGTTAAAATCTTTATAACTTCTATTAAATAATTAATTTTTTAACGAAAATACGTCACAAATGAGTAGGTAACCAAAATAAACTGCTTTTAACTAATTTCCCATCTGTATTTCCTTTCAAATAATCTCTGACTCCAATAGTAACGTTTACCTGAAAAGATTATACTTACTTATGTGGCTTTCTTTTCATCTATTTCATTTATGTATACAAAAGTATTCACATTGTAAACAAACAAGTCTTATTGATGAAGTCAATTTAAAATGACAGGTCACGCGCTTTGGTTTGGATATGAAAGCATTTTGCGTAAGAATGAACTTCAGGGGAGATAACTGATAGAAACTTATTTGGTGCTATCAAACTTTCTTGATTGGGCCAATTTCGTTTGTTATTCTCCGTTTTGTATTGTCTCCTCTTACCGATGTTAAGTCAATTTTGTACCCGATATTAACTCTTCTCTTTCAGGGCACTCATTTGTACAAGACGTTTTAAATTCTATATTATTGTTATTCCTATTTATTTATTGTAATCATGCACCCTAATAAATAACTTTTTAAAACATTTCAATAAATTATTTTTCGTCAATAAATTATTTTTTCAAAAAATTCTTTCTCCAATAAATTATTTTTCAAAACACTCGTTACGGTCTTCTAACTTTAGCTGACCCTTATTGTCAGCCACTCGAACTTAGGGTTAGTGGTAAAAAAATTGTTAATTGCCATAAAACGCTAAATGGCCCGGAAATGGAGGTATTATTTTATGTTAATCTGTATACGAAACTAATCCCGAACTCTAAATTCTAAACTAATAAAATAATCGCCTAAAAAAGGTAGAATCTCATTTGGGCGGGGGGGATGATTCAGCGGAGGGTGTTAATCTAGAAATGTCCCCCCCCCCAAAAAAAAAATTTTTTTTTTAAATTTCGTCCTTATTTTTTCAAAAAAAGAAAATAAGGTAATACCGTAGTAACAAGCTATAGAAAAAACGAAGTTAACTAGAACGAAATGCTCCAGTCCAAGTTCAAAAGTACTAATTATTTTAGATTTTGGACCGTTGGAATATCTGACTTATTTTGCTTGTGTCCAAATTTTAAATAAAATTAATTATCCTGGAATGAAAGTCTAATTTACTTTTTAACGTTTATGAATTTGAAATTTCATCAAAAGTTTTTACCTTCTTTTTTTTTACAGTATTTTTAATCTTAAATTATCGACTCGTATCAGGTTGCATTTTACTTATATATACATTTGTAGAGTGGAGAGTTGGTTGGTTGGTTGAAGTGTCGAGATGAAGGTAGCCATTTTGCTGAGCCGGCCATGTTTGTATGTATCTGACTTGAATTAAATAATGAAAGGGTCGCCAGAATTCAAAATAAAATCAATAACGTCTTCTCTACAATAGTATAAATCAATCTTTAATTGACAGGAACATAAGAATACAGGAACGTAAAGATGTAAGGCAAGTTGGATCGGCATGCGCATATTATGGTAGGAAGGTAATTGAGTCTAAGTTGTTCTTGAGTCTATTTCTGCCTCTCATCTCCATTGATGAGAGGTGAGAGGAAATGCCACGTCTGTCTACATTGATATCTCGACTCGAACTGAGTTGGATTATTTGGATTATTCGGACTACTGTTATCATCTCCAGTTTTATTCTTACAACCTTTCGGCCGATGTAACCTCCGACCTTCTTCAGGTGTGTCTTGTCGAACTCGTGAGTCTGTACAGAATTTTGAACGGAACCGTTTATTTAATCCACGGGGGTAGCATGCACTTGTTCCATCAGCCATGAGCGGGTAGAAGTCTTAAGTAATTCGCAATTGTATTCTTAGTATGACCTGCACTGAGGATTGAACCTTCAACCTCTAGAAGACTGTCACTTAGAACTAAATTTACTTAGTACTTTTTCCGTTATGCCATATGCAAGTATAACACTCAATATGAGAATAGTATTCTGAATAATCCAAATAATATAAATTATCAATCCTCATCTCAAAAATTCAGAAACATAATATGGAACCGAGTTGTATTGTTTGTGAACCAGTTTGAACAGAACTCGCTAAAAGCTTTGATGTGCCTGTTTTCACCAACCGAATCACAACCGATTGTATTGCAAGAGGTTATCTGACCATACAATAGAAAATAAATCTTTCTTCATGTAACTGCAATACATTCAATGTACATACAGCAGAGATAAATTCTTCTCCACTTCTACTTTTGTTAAGCTGCTACATTTCTGGTGGATGACTTTGTGGCAGTGGATACACTTCAAAGATCTCTTCATGGAAACTACTGCACAGGAAGTACAGCATAGCATGAGTCCTGGGTTCCGTTCGACGTCTCCGGACATTAAAAGTTGGAGTTCAACGACCTTAGCTGGAATGTCTCCTCTATAGATGTTTGTTCTGTCGGTAAAATGCCCAGATTTAGCACCGCTAAATCCTAGGCTGGTAGAAAAACACTGCGATTGAGATCTCCTTCAGTACCCCATTGAGAGGGCCACACACCCGACAATACAGAAGGTGGCACATAATAATGGACTGTCCAAAAGTTCACATCCACTTACTATCCATGCCCCTCATTACTTCTTAACCTCCGACCTAGAACATGCATTATGGATATGGAGAGATAGAAAGGAATACCTGATCTTCACAATGTTTCTCAGCTGGGTGATCTCTGCGCCTAACCTAAATCCCTGCCATCGAGTGTCTAGCAAACAAACGAACAAACAAGAAGCAGAACCAATGTTTGCTGATATCAAAGTATCAGCAGCAGCTGTATATGACATTAATGATAAATTAATGTATGTATTTATTTCATGTATATGTAAGCTACAAAACATTGAAGTAGCGCAGTAGCTATGTTAGCTGTAAGATGTTAACATATACCTATGCTTATTTCATGCATATGTATATATATATGCTGTTCAAATATCAACAGTAACAACGTATTTAGTGTGAAATGTAATTTCTTTCTTATTTTCAGTTCCAGCAATAAACATGTTAACTACACACATGTTGCCCCGTTCTTTACTGATCCCTAAATGCGAAAGGTTTTGCAACAAAAATAAAGAATCGAAACAAGAAAGTTTTTTTTATAGTTTGCAATTGATTTTTTGTTGATATTCTATTGGTATATTCATGTTATAGATGCACTTAACTCCCAGTTACCATAGGAGGAAGCAAAAGGTTGAACCTCTGTTCACTTTGCTCGTAAGTCTCACTCTGATGTTTTTTTCGATTCTCTCTCGATCAGTGAGGTAACTCTGACAATTATTTTTAACACATTCCTCAAAATACATACAACAAAATGTTTATAACTTACTTTTTGTATAAAGCTTGAAATCATCACAACAATCACAGTTGCATTCAAAATGCAACATCTACCCACACGCTGACGTGTTACCATCGTCGGGTTATAACCCTTATTTACTATACTGCTTTTTCAATAACCCCAGATGGAATGTGCTCCGATGAACTTGCTGCTCTGGTGTCCCTTGACTTAAATACACCCGACAATCAGTTAAATCCCATCCACTGTGGAGGTCCCAAGATGTGGGAGAGCTTTCTACTCTAATATCTTCTTTTCTCGAGCTGCCAGCCTTTGGAACGCCCTCCCTGCTCTCTGTATGTACCGACATGCAAAAATTTAAATGTAACGTAAACAAACTTCTCGCTGCAAACTCGTCACTTAAGATGCCGCGCTATAATTTCTGACCCCTAATCCACAGTAGCCCCTTACGCCTTGGATGGGGTGAACTTGAGTTTTTAAAAAAAGTAATCTCATTACACACATGTTTCTTTCTCCACTTGACCTAAAGTCCACATTTTTACTTCCACCAAAATTATTCTACTATGGATAACTTTACAGCCTCAAGAACAAGAGACCTTACCAGTACTTAAAGATAGTATGATTTAACTTCGTCATTTTATTTGTGGTGGCTTTTGATATATACAAACCCACCTCTTGTTTTTAATGTTATGGTTTTTATTAAAGCATGGTTTAAGTAAAAAAAAAAAAGAAGTTGTTTGGGAGTAATACTGGAACCCTGCTCAAACACATTACACTCAAAATGATTTTGTGATTCAGTGTAAGCTTAAATCTAAACATGTGTAAGAAAGGAGGGTAATCTCGCACTATAGTAAACAGCCGAGAAATAGAAATGAAATAAATTACAACTAATAACTTTCACCAAACACATAAAAATTTAATAATCTACCGACCCGTATACCTTTAAAGTGTGGAAAAAGAGCTGACCCGCCTCTCCTGTCTTGAATACTTCCTGATCACTCTTGATCCCGAGACTCTTAAAATGACAGGCTGGTGTCTTATCTCTTGAGGAAAAGGGCATCTTTAGCCTTTGTTTTTATCATGACAACAACATGCTCAAACAAAGGTTTCTGGTTAGCCACATAATCAGTTATGGGGTAGACTTTTTTGTCAGCAATCCTAGTCACCCTTCTCTCCATATTGGGCTCTTGAAGAGCTTGTTTTTTAACTAGCCTGTTTGAAGTCCAGGGGGTTGAATGCTGGTGGTTGAGTTTCTTTCATGCTTGGTTTGTCTTAAAGAGATTTTACTTTTCTCTTCCTTTTTATTATTATGCCTTCTACAAATCCACACAACAAACACATTACTATTTCCCATTTGACCTAAGACCTCTGATGTTACCATCAGAGGTCTTAGGTCAAACTTTCCTAATCTTCAGTCCTTTCTCTTGGGCAAATCTCCTCACATCCTTGCTCTGTGATACTAATCTGGATGCTTCTATAAATAGCAACGATCTACATGTGAATGATTATTTGCCTCTTGTCTGCTTAGACTCTTCCACACATTTGCATGGTCTTTTTCTTTTTCTTTACAAGGATCTCCCCATTGCACATGTCCCCAACCTTGAATCTCATGGATGTCCTTTTATTTGTCTGGGGTAGTCTTTGCTGCACTCCACTTTCTATTTGTTCTGTTTGTATCGTTCCCCTTCTGACAATGACTGCTCTGTTTTTGATGCTATATCCAGCAGTATTGATGATGCATTGCAAATTCATCCATTAAGCTCCATCTTTGTTTTTGGTGACTTCAAGGCTCATCATTCTGACTGTCTTCCTTACTCTAACTGTACACATCTAGCTGGTGAAATCTGTCTTAACTTTTCTCTTTTCCATGACTTGTCCCAAATTGTCACCTTCCCCACATGTTTTCCTGATAATAATATTCATCAACCATCATTACTTTTTCTCACTTCTGTTTTTGACTCATGTTATATTTCTTCTTCTCCATATTTAACTTGATTTCATGTGTAATTGTTTGTTATTAAAACCTTCATTACGGTTCATCTATCTCAGCCTCTCTTTTAAAAACAATGGTCATGAATGAAACTAGCTAGTTAGATCAGTTAGCAAAAGTTAGTAATGACCGACTTTTTTCCCCTGCCACGTTTCGGCTTTGTGTCACATTTTTCTAATATTTTTATTATGAAATAAATATTCTCTATATAAACTGTTTGGGCATCCAATGAAAGATTAAGCTGACAATTATTTTAAAAATGAGTTTAAATAATCATTTTTCTACAAAAAAATATTCAACGTTCAGTCTTCAGATTGATAACAGGAAATAATTTATATGAAAATGTCGGATTTATATAAATTTTAGAAAATTGTGTATTTTAATTATAAAAAATAGACAAAACAATTGGTTTGAAACTTGCGGGAGTCGGGTTCCTTGGAGTTTATACCCATTTATCGGGCTTATCAAGCAATAGACGGTTTTTAATGTGGGGGACAATCCATCTCTCCGAAAAGTAATCAAGGGACACCGTGGATAGGAATAAACTTTCTTGTAATAGTAATCTTGTAATGTCTTCATGCTTTATCTCCCTTGAAGTTCACTTTCCACAAATCAAAATAATCACATTTTTGTTGTTGGCAAAATTTAAATCACATTTTCTAAACGAAATTTCCCTTCTTCTTTTTTCGTATTCTTACTCGAAGAAAGAAAGAAAAATGATGTAAGTATAAGCTTGTCTTAATTTTTTATTTAGAAATAAATACGAATTTGAATTTGATCTTGAAAGATGACAAAGAAGAGATCGGGTATATTTTGACCTTGTTTAAATAAAAAGGGTTATCCTGCTAATGGTGCTCCCACACAGAATGCGATAAATTACGTGTATAATCATTAGGAATGGTATTATGTTGTTGTTTTTTATTAAATAATATTAACCGATGAATCATTTCGAGTTAAAATCCAAGTAATATTACGCACGAAAACGTATGAAAAGCGCGGTTGAAATCTATGAACTATCGAAGAAATTCGTGAATAATCCCAAGTTCGTCCAATATGGTCGCCAAGTGTCACGTTTTAGATCGATCGGAATGTGTTGAACGAAAAACGAACCCTTCACAGAAAGCAATAAAGTTTACAAGAAGAGTTAATAAAAAAAAATACTTGTTAACACTAAGTTATTTTTTATACCGAATTTAAATTTTCGAAATAAAATAATATATATTTATAATTACACACGCCTTTGCTTCGTTTCGTTTCTCCAGGTCAACAATTCTGTTTTTCTATCGCATCGTCCGACATTTTTTCCCCTCAAGGCGATAAGTCTTTTAACACGTCTTCTTTTCTATTTTACTAATTAATAGTACATTTATTTTACTAAAAACAAACAGACAAACAAAAAAACTCCCTACTATCATACTATGAAAAAATAATAATATATCTCTATATATAAACTTATTTTACTAATTTTTTAAACTTTTCTGTGTGGGGCACCGTTAGTAGGCTAACTATAAAAAGAGTTAAAAGGTATTAGTGTTATGAACATAATGCGACAAAAAACAATTGCGTATAGACGATAAATATTGTTTAATGTTTTTGTTAACTATTATTAGTAAATTTGGAACAATTTCGAGTTAAAATCTAATTAGCTTTACGCATGTAAGCTTCAGAAGAACACGCTTGAAATGTGTAAATAATCGCTAGTGGGAAACAAACAACAACAAAAAACTAACATACATTTAAATTATATATAAAAATATTTCACAAGATTCTTTTTAATTTATTTTTAAATTCTTGTAAAATATTTATAAAAATATTATGTTTGTATATTTCAAAAAAAATCTTTTTAGAAATCTTGTGAAATAAATATTTTTCTACATAATTTGAATTATTTTTTGTTTATTTATAAATAAATAATTAACTACAAGACTTTTCTTCGTTTCTTTAATACGATGTTTGCATATACCATTTCTTCTCCAATTTCCGTTTCTTCGACGACTCCATTGTTTCCTAGTAGCGATTATTTATATATTTGAAACGTGTTCTTCTTAAGCTACATGCGTAAAACTAATTAGATTTTAATTAGAAATTGTTCCAAATGTACTAATATTTAATAAAAACCACAGGTACAAATATGTATCGCCTATGCACAATTTTTTGATCACTTGACACTATACTACTTTTCAACCATAAAACGGTTATATTGAAGCGATTAGCTCCTAAAAATAAGTTCTGTCGGATTTTCAAAACTGAAAAGTTAAATTAATACACCATATGAATTTGTTGTCTGATTTTTTTCGGATTTCTTTGTTTTCTTTAAATTGTATTTTTTCGTGTATATATATATATATATATATATATATATATATATATATATATATATATATATATATATATACAGGGTGGGCAAAAATAAGGTTCCTATTTTTAAAAATTCATAACTTTTTTATTTATTGATTTTTTTTTTTTAGAATAAGTAAAGGACCCCTTCCGAAGCAAGCATGAGCCGTATTAGCCCTAAGGAACGTACCCTCATTTAGAAAACATTATTTTTGCTTAAAAAACTCAAAACAGTGTAAAAAACAATACTTTAGTTTTTGTAAGTTTTAAGAAGTGTTTTTCGGCTAAAATTTGTTTTGTTTATTTCAAAAAATCTCGGAAGGGTCAGTCTACACACACATAAAGTTTGGTGAGTTTAACTTTTATTTTGTGGAAGTTATTCAAATTCAAGTTATTCAAATTTAAAGATAGGACCCTTATTTTGGCCCACCCTGTATATATATATATTTGAAGCATTCATGTATATGAATATTTTATATTAAAAATTGAAAACCAAACATGATGCATTTTAAAAATGAATAAAATCATTTATTTATTTATTTTAAGCTATGACTTTCGATCAGTACATCATTCTCAGAGCAAGACAGGGTGAATTAATCGTAGAGTCAGAAAACTACGTCAAGTGTTTAAAGACGACAGTTTCAAGTAAAGTATATATATATATATATATATATATATATATATATATATATATATATATATATATATATATATATATCGTTGTACCGGATAAACTCATATACTAATGAACCGATCATTATGAATGTTGGAATATATATTATCGACAACACGGTGAGTAACATGGACAGATTATTTTTGTTGTTGTAAACTTTACCATTTAGGGCTGCGCCTACCCAAATTCGCACCCTCCCCAAACACTATTTAAATGAGTTAGATACAACAAAAATGAATAGAGAAAAGAATTGCTCTACATCGAATTTTGAGTTATATTAAGTAATGCATTTTTGTACTGGTACACGTGCGTGAGCGTCACTTATATGTATGCGCTTGGTAAAATCCTAAACTATTCAACTTATTATGAATTATCGAATATGTATGCTAGGCAACAGGATCAGTAAGATAAGCACATTAATCTTCTTTTTTGTAAACTTTACTATGCCATCGAAACTGTACTCTACCCCCTAAAGAAAGAAAAACATTGACATTTAAAGCTAATGCTATATTTATTGCTTATAGCCATCCCTTTTCTTCACAGTTTCAAAAGTAGTGGGAAAGCAAATAAAGTCTTCTATGCCCAAGGTCTATGAAGAAAGTTTTTTCTATGTTGACTATGAAACAAAAAGCATGGGTTAATATTATTATGTTTATGTATTTGTTATTCATCAACATAATATTAGGTTTAACGTCCGTTTTATATGCTGGCATGCATTAGACGGCTTTTAGAAATTGACTTCCAAACTAACCTATCTCTGGCCAGACCTTTATTTACTCCTCTTTTCGAGTCCATTCTTATTACTTCTTTCCATGTTTTCCTTGGCCTTCCCTTGTGAATTGATCCTGCTACCTCAATTGTTCTACATCTACTAACCCAAGAACTCCTATCCATTCTTTCAATGTGGCCATACCATCTTCTGTACACATATCTCTATACCGTCCAGATTTAATCTTCCTCTGAGGTCATCAGATCTAAGCCAAGAACTCTCATAGACTAAAAAAATTAGAAGTTTCAAATATCGTCATTACAATTTTTGCCTTGAAAGAAAAGTTTAAAATAACCTTTCCAATATGAGGTCAAATAAAAAAAAACTGGCAATGATGTGGTGTTCTTAAACTACTTGTTGATCTGCGTTTTTTTAAATTTCTGCAAATTGAAACGAATTTCTAATTTTTATTATTTTATGTACTAATAAAAATAATTACTTAAATGTTTAAACCTTTTTAAAATACATTCTTCACGGAGATATTCTTTGTTTAATTTAATTTTTGTTTATAAAACGAAGAAAATCTATGCTATGGAGCACAGATGAATTCGAAGGAAAATTTCACTGATGTCTTTAGATCCCTTAAAAAAATTAACTCTTATTGAAATATACAGGGTGTTTCAAAACTCTTGGGAACATTACAAATGCGTATATCTCATGAACTATTCCAGGTAGAAAAATGAAACTGGTGCCATTTTAAAGCTTGCTTAATCAAGTTTTTGGTCATACTAATGATTTTCGTGTTATCTTTCCAGGTGCAGTAATGGCGTTCTCTAAACAAGACAAGGCATTTTGCGTCCTCCAATTTGCAAAGACTGAATCGTGGACATGTGTTCAGCATGCATTTCGCAGGAAATTTAAAAAAGAAGCTCCTGAAAGGAAATCCATTGTCAGATGGCATGCTAAATTTGTGAAAGATGGGTGTTTGTGCCCAAGTAAGCGAACATGTCGCCCTTCAACTTCAGAAGATGCAGTTGAGCAAGTTCGGACAGCGTTTCAGCGGAGCCCCCGTAAATCAGTGAGAAGAGCCAGCAGGGAACTTCAGCTTGCTCCAGCAACTGTCTGGCGTGTCTTAAGGAAACGACTGCAAATGGTACCTTACAAGCTCAAGTTGGTCCAAAAGTTGAAGGACACTGATAAGCCACTTCGCCGTGACTTTTGCATTGCAATGCAAGAGAAGTTGGAAGATAACGGCTTTGATGACCGGCTTGTTTTTAGCGATGAGGCGACCTTCCATCTGAATGGCAAAGTTAACAAGCATAACACTCGCATATGGGGTACTGAGAATCCTCATGAACTTCTTGAGCACGAGCGAGATTCACCAAAAGTGAACGTGTTTTGTGCAATTTCCAAGAAAGGTGTCTATGGACCATTCTTCTTTGAAGAGGCAACTATCACTGGTGAATCCTATCTCAACATGCTGGAAGACTGGTTAATGGCTCAGTTGGAACAAGCAGAATCTGATGACTTCATTTTTCAACAAGATGGTGCACCACCACACTGGAGTCTTAGAGTAAGGCAGTTTCTTAACACAAGGCTGCCTGGTAGATGGATTGGGAGATCTGGGCGAGGTGATGACGTTCTCATGCCCTGGCCTCCTAGGTCTCCAGATCTTACCCCGTGTAACTTTTTCCTTTGGGGCTTTGTCAAGCAACAAGTCTATGTGCCGCCCCTTCCAAGAGATATTGACGAACTAAAGGCTCGAGTAACGGCAGTTGTGGGAACCATTGACGTCAAGATGCTGGAACGCGTTTGGCAGGAAATGGACTATCGACTAGATGTCTGCCGTGTGACGAATGGTGCTCATATTGAGCAACTTTGAAGATTCCCCACAAAACTTGAAACTTTAACCTTTCCAACGGTACCAATTTCATTTTTCAACTCCTAATAGTTTTTGAGTTATTAAAAATCGTTATGTTCCCAAGACTTTTGAAACACCCTGTATATATATATAAATTTTATACGTACATAAATGAACACGTGTTTCTGGCTCACAGCCATCATCAGCAAGGCTAACTTAGACAAGGATTGAACCTTCGATATTGATGTCTATAGTCTAGCATCTTTACCACTGGACAAAGACGCTTGTCTAGAAATATGTACGATTTTTATCACCTAAATATTTAATGTATTTTATGTAATTATTTTGTCCATGGATTACTTTTATGAACATATAAAATTAATAAAAATATATATATTAACGAAAAATACGTCCTATAAAGTTAAGGGCGACTAATAATGCAATTTTCTGCATCTTAATCACTTAGGAAGTGAGACAATCGAAATAATAGTAAGCAAAAAAACAATCACCCATAAAAAATAATTACATTAAAATATATTATATATATATATATATATATATATATATATATATATATATATATATATATATATATATAAGATAGTGAGGGTGGTTCAAAAGTCAGGACTCATAGACAAGTTATTATAGAAGTAATAAAACATTTTTAACAATTTTAACTATGTATCATTTATAATTTAATTTATTGTCTTTCAGATTGCTTCTATAGCAGAAAATTTACCAATTATAGATGTGAGTAGCCAATGGTAAAGAAAAGCTGTAATCGAGATGAATTTCCCAACCTATCAGATCACGGCCTTCCTGTGTGTGTGTGACTTTTATATATCAAATGTAAAAGAATAGACACCATCAATTGAAAATAAGCTTTTTCATTCATGTCCTTCAGTCTGTTTAAAATCCTCTTAAAGCAAAAAATTTGTACATTTGAGTTGATAAATATACCACACACTGAATAAAAAAACATTTTTACAATGTTTATGGAGTAATCTTTTTTTAAATTGAAAAAGGGGAAGTAGCCATATTGTATTACTTTTGTTATGAAAGGTCCCCATCAAAAATGCTCAATCCATCACAGAGTGAAAACCCATATTCCTGTGAAGCATGTGGATTGACATTCTCTAAAATGTCAAACTTATCACGTCACATGTTAACACACACAGGAGTGAAACCATATTCATGTAAAGGCTGTGGACTGTCATTTTCTCAGAATTCAGACTTAAAAATACATTACCGATCACACACCGGTGAAAAACCATACTCCTGTAAAATATGTCAGTTTGCATTTTCATCTAGTTCTGCTCTAAGGAAACATATCCGAGTACACACTGGAGAGAAACCATATTCATGTGAAGTATGTGGATTATCATTTTCTCACAGTCCCGATTTAAAAATACACAACCGAATGCATACTGGAGAGAAACCGTATTCATGTGAAATATGTCTGTTAACATTTCCTTCAAGTTCTGCTTTACACAAACATCTCCAAACACACCCAGGAAGAAAATCATATCTATGTGACGTGTGTGGGTCGGTATTTTCACAGAGTTCAATTCTAAAAAGACACATGAAAACACACAGTGGTGATAAACCATATTCATGCGACATATGTGATTCAGCATTTCCAACTCGCTCAAATTTAAAGAGACATATTCAAATACACATTTGCTCAAAACCCTAACCCTTAACAGCTGCCAAGAAAGTGATAAAAAGAACAAACATCGTTCTCTATAGACTTGTGCAAGCCAACACATCGAATTTCGTCTCTTTTCATCTTTTCAATTTCCGGGGTTCTTATTCCCTATGGTCTGTTATTTTGAATATTTAGTCAGAGTTTAATTGTAGGAGGAAGTGGCATCATGTCAGTTTGTACTGACAAACCACTGTACAGAGAGAACAAAGACACTCGAGGACAGTGTCTACTCAGCATTCAAGATCTCACTCTTTTGTTTCATTTTACTTCAGTCGAAGTTCTCAAAAATGAAGGGGCCCCTTCCTGTGGATAACACCTGATATTTATATATAAACGTTGAGTTAGTAAAGAAATGCAGAACGTTAATTTTCCTCTCCCCAATTGACAAGTTAAGTATGTTGTAGTATATCTTTCTTTTGGTCGCTTTGTCTTAATGGATTCCAGGACAGGAATTCGTTTTGTCTGGTAGAGTATCCAGCTAAGTACTGTTACTTGATGTAACACTATTTGGAGAAGGTTCATCATTCCTCGTATGAGCTAGCGTATAGCCGTGTCGAAGGGATCTTATTTAGGCTTCAAATACTATATTATTTTGAATACTTGGTCTGAGTTTACTTGTAGGGTGAAGTATCCTCATGTCAGGTTGTCCTGACAAACCCTTGTACAGAGAGACGGAAGACACTTGAGGATGGTGTCTAGTAGGTAATTCAAACTCTCAACTGTATGTGTCTTTATGTGATTTAAGATGTTTTGAATTAATCCTGCAAAACATCAATAAACATATCCTGGCTTAATACTTGTGAACTAAGTAATTACTGCCATATCTTTCATAATAAAATAGTATTATTTATGCATTTCTGTAATTTAAACTTAACAAAGAAAAGGCTTATAAAATACTTACTTTTTCCTGATTAATTTTTGTTTAGAGGAAATAAGATTAAAAAACAACAGAAAAATCGCTTTAATTTAATTTGATTCGGTTTTATGAGAGCGACTTTAAAGGGAGATCATTCATTGTTTCCATAAATTATATGTGAACAACATGCTGGATTTTCTCACATAAAAACTGACGTTGTGTCGAATTTTGCCATTGTGGGGAGGCAATTAAATAGAGACTGTACGCTCTCTGCCAAATATGATGTAGAAAAAGGTAATTCGGAAGTTTAACCGAGACTTCCAAAAATAGAATTTGTATGTTAAGCTTTTGTAAGTATGGATGCCCAAAAAGAGGCTTTTCCGCATTTCTGGATCTATACATTGGTGCCGGGGCTGTTTTCAACATTTCACACTTATAACAAGTATTTGTAAAAACGAAAGAATTCCATGGTGTTAACTTTATGTCATTTCTTTATTTCATATTACTTAAAAAAGTTATTTAGATTTTTACTGAGATAATAAATAACTTTTTTAAGTAATATGAAATAAAGAAATTACATAAAGTAACCATCATGGAATTCTTTCATTTTCTTTCATTATTCATTTAATAATTCGTTGTGTTCGTTATTCACACTTCTTGTTGTCAATCGCGTAAATATTCGAACCTAAGAAAAACCATTTTTTTATATATAAACGGAATTATTGTGTGTTCCATTTACATCACATAATTCCCCTGTGATGTGATAAAGCGATCGGGGGACGTACCGTTCGTAACAGTATTTACACATAATATAACAGTCCAATAGCATAAAAACTGAAATCAAAATTACTTTCTAAAATTGTACGACTGTCACAAAAATAATAACTAAAAACTGTAGATAATATGACAATGATAAGTAGTAAAAACACGTTTAAAATAATTTGAAAAATGTTATTGAAATATCAATTTTAGTAAACAAAAAATAGGCAAATTTACAAATAAGTTAATTGAGCTGACAGGGCAATTTTTCAGATTTTTTTCGCTTGGTTTTCCTAAGCAATCAGTTCCAATTAAGAAAGTAAATATAAATAGACATTGAGTGCGCATGTGCGGGGAAGTAGACAGGAAGTCATTTTTTGATTAAACAAAAATCATCTTACTCCCCTCCCAATTTCACGGCAAAATTAACATTTTCAGTTTTCAGAAAAAACTGTCATTAATGGGTAAAGGAAAGCAAGCTATTACAAGATTGAGAGAGAAAAAGGAAAAGAGAAAAACAAGAAAAAAGAAAGAAAGATAAAGCAAGAGAGGGAGAGAGAGAGAAGGAAACAGAGAAACATAAATAAAATCCATCCAAATAGTGGTGAAAAAATAAAGATGTCAAGCGATTTGGCAGAAATCAGCTTTTTCTTATTTAATATTAAAAAAAAGCGGATTTCCACCAAAAAGCAGATAACTCACATTCAGGGGAGGCTTTAGCAGTGTAAGCGGAAATCTGTTTTTTAATGGATTAACACAATGTGAAATATAACAATAAACAATCTTTAATAAACAAACTTTAAGTTTAGATGGTGTTTCATCTTTTTTTAAATTTCAACAAAGGGATTTTTTTTATTGTTGATTAACATTTGAGTTCGTGTTATACAGCGTTTCTTCACCTTAGTTCTGCTTACTCAATTCGTTGTTTTACTCTTTGTTCCTTTCACCTATTATTCGTTAATTCTCTGAAGATATATGTATCAATTTTCATACTATGGCTCAATATGTGAGTAGAGCATAGTCGTATCAATATGCTTACTACTATAGCTGCAGAGTTTAAACTATTGTAATTGGTGTAAACATTACTTGTTTTGCTTACTTGAAATTAAAGTGTGACCAACTATAAATGGAAACCTGTAAGAGTATAGGGAGATAAGGATGAAAGTATTTCTATAGGAAATAAAATTTATTGATTTAATTTGTGGGAGGTTAATGTAAACATTTTAAATACTGAGCAGTTAATTTATTAAATATGAATGTTTACCCTCCATCAAAACGGGCGGTAACAGTTATGCTTTGTTAGTGTTTGTACTAATCTATAATATAAAGGAGAGTTGTCTGTATGTATGTCATGCTGAAAGTAAAAAAGCGACAAAACAAATACCCACAAAGTTGCTATTTTCTTGATCAGCGTTGCCCCGGTGAATAATATCTACAATTTAGAAAAAAACTATTCAACCTTTGACTCTAAACTGGCACAGATTTCGTAGGGGGGGGGGGAGGAATCGGTTTTTACTTTTGTAAAGGTTTTGTACTAAAAGGAAATAACTCTTTTTATCAAGGAGTTACTTCCTTTATGCTGACTAATTTCTCAAGGAATCTATATAAAGGAGAGTTGTCTGTGTGTATGTCCAGAGACATAAATGTGCTGGGCAGAAGCGAAAGAAGGGGAAAAGAGAGAAAGATAGAGAGATGGATGAAGAGAGATAAAGAGATGGAAGTTTTGATAGAAATATGTTACACTTTTTACCCGGGCAACGCCAGGGAGCCCTGCTAGTTAATTATATGTGTGTGTGAGTCTATGTCTGTGTGCATGTTCAGCTATGAGTAAAAAAAAACCTACAAAACAAAGACACACAAAGTTGGTATATTCTTGATCGGTGTTGCCCTGGTTGAATAATATCTCAAATTTTGAAAATATTATTCATTCTCTGACCCTAAACTGGGGCAGATTGCGTCAGTATGGAATGTTTTCCAGTCACTAAAGGAAAGTAACTGTGATTTTTTATCAAGGAATTAATTCCCTTAAACCAGCTCATTCCTTGAGAATGTATATAAAAGAGAATTGTATGTGTGTATATCCAGAGAGAGGAATAGGCTGGGTGGGGGAAAAAGAGGGATGGAGAGAGGGATATCGGGAGAAGGGGGAAGAGAGAAAGATAGACAGATAGAAGACTTAATAGTAATATGTTACACTTTTGCGTCGGGTAGCCCTGCTAGTATTAATATAAAATAGCGTTTAAATTGGTTAAGTTTTAAAAAAAGTAAGAAACAAAGAAAACGTCTCAAACTCAAAAGTTTAAAATAAATAAATAAAACAAAACGCACCAATTGCTATAGAAAGAAGAAAGGGGGAAAAGGAAAGAAAACGTCTCCTTATGGAAATAGAGTGAAGGATTTCTGTTCGAATTCATTTAAGACAGCAGGGGAGTTGTTTGGATTGATATTTGCATTTTGCTTTACCCTAAACACTTGAAATGGTTTCATCCAGCAGTTTTTTATTAACTAAATTTTGTGTGATGGGACGGATATATATTTATTTATATATTTATATACAAACAAATACACGTTGGTCTTTATTATAGAGTGAATGATTTTTTTAATGTAATCTGAGAATTTGGTGTTAAATCGATACAGTAATCCAAAGATAAAGCTAACACATTAAATAAATATTTTGGAGGATGGGGAACAATTCTTCAGGAAATGACAACTCCATTAAACTTACGTATCAAATTAAACACCTTATCCTACCATGAAAAATTGAACAAGTCCGTCTTTCTTTTTATATTGACTAGAAGGGAGACTTGACGTTGCTCGGGATTGAAATAGGTACACGACTATGTTCCTTTTTCACTATGCTCATAGCACAATATTACTCTTTTTTTACTGCCACTTCCTCCCTCTGTTTCGCCATTTAATATAGTTAGAAGAAACTGAAATTAAAAAACTCTGAATTAGTGTCTTATACATATGGTATGAATTTCATTAAAATCTGATATACATATTTTAAGTTTTAAGGGGGTTCTGCCTCCATAGTTTCCTTATGGGGTGGCACCTAGAGATTCGACACACAAAAGGGCATGTAGATGATTCGGAACCAATTCCACTATCTTTCATTAAAATATAATATATCTGAAGGTTTAAGGGAGGTTCGACTTCCATAACTCCATTAGAAAGGCACTCAGAGATTTGGGACCACTTCCATTGTCTTACACGGAGAATTTTACATATTTATATAGATTTTTACTTTTTATATAGATTCTCTAACTTTTCTTTCTATAGGAAACACACACACAGACATTTATATATAAACCAGCAGGGCTACTCAGGGTTGCCCGGGACCATAAACAACAAAATAGAAGAGGTTAAAAATGTAACACCTTTCTTTCAAAATTTCTCTTTATATATCTTTCTCTCGTTATCTCCTACCTCTCTTTTCTTTTTCTTCCTCTTGTCTCCCCAACCCTTTTATCCATCAATTCTACTCATTCCTCACTCTTAAAAATGTACGAAATTCTTACACCAAATCTCCCTTCTCTTTGTGTAAAAACTATAAAAGTAAACATATTTTTAATGTATTCCAGGTCAATGGTGAGTTTCTAATATTCCTCCTCTACTCTCAACACTACACTGAAACACATATTTGTTTTGTAAGACAACATCGAGTATCTTGTCTTCCCCACTTTCTTTCCCAATTACAATGAAACAGATACTTGTTTATATTTATTCCCATGCAATGGCTAGCTTCTTATTTACCCCTCCCCTGAATAATATAATGAAACACATTTTTTAAAATGTATTCCATATACCAATTACCAAATGTAATGCTGTATTATTTTATTGCTCCCAGGCAACATCAAGTTTCCTCTCTAGTATGCATCACTATAGCAAAACAGATTGGAGGGCAATGCACCATCAAACACACCTGCTCTGTTTACGATATTAACATATACCACTCACTAAATATAATACTGTACTATTACTATGAATGCTCTACAGTTAAAGCCGTTCCTTGTCTAGTATAGAACACTATAAGAAAACACTATGTGGTTTTTGCTCTGGAGCAATGCAGCATTTTAACACATCTACTCTATCAAAGGTATTGAGCATTTTTGGCTCAATATATATTAATGCCTAATGTAATACTGTATACAACACTTTTACAAAACACATTGAAATTATTGCTCATAGACAATGCAGTATTTAAACACACCTGCTCTATCTAGGGTATTGAGCACTTTTGGATTAACATATCCCACATACTAATTATAATACTTTATTTTTACTTTTATTGCTCCCGGATAACAACGAGATTCTTATCTAGTATACAAAACTAAAAGAAAACACATTAACGTTTTTGCACCCATGTTCAAACCCACCTGTATTATCTAGAGTATTGAGCTCTTTCAGATAAACATATACTACTTACCAAATGTAATACTGTATTATTACTTTTGGTCTCAGGCAACAACGAGGTTCTAGTATACAACACTATAACAAAACACATTGAAGTTATTGCTCCCAGGTAATGTGTTTTTTAAATACATCTGTTCTATCTAGGATATTTAGCAGTTTGGGATTAACATATACCACTTACCAAATGTAATACACTTATTACTTTTATTGCTTCCGGTTAATGCCGAGTATATTGTCTAGTATAAAACAATAAAACAATACACATTATAGTTATTGCTCCTGAGCAATGCAACATTTATACACACCTGCCCTATCTAGTGTATTGAGCACTTTTAGATTAACATATACAAACACCAAATGTAATACTTTATTATTACTATTACTGCTAAGGGCTGATTGGAGGCAGCTGGTCAAGAGGGTGAAACAGAGGTGTCAAGCCGTGCTAATCCCTGGTTCTGACCAGACCCTGCAGAGGGGTGTGTAAAAATAAAAATCTTAGGATTGTTTTTTTGTATAGGGAGGGGGGGAATGTTGGATAATGGCCCTGTGAGGACGTACGCATCTTGAGGTGGGCGTATGTGTTAGAGATCGTTTGGTTTGGCTTGCGCGATTTAGTGTGGGTCGTACAGTCGAGTGCAGTATAGAGCTGTTCTCACGGTTGGAGCTCACAGACGCTGACAGGGTCACCACATTGACGAGACCTCAGATCAAGGGTCAATGTGCACCTGCGATGGGAGCTTTGTGACGTCACGGGCTTTTGTGTGGGAAGCAGAGTTTTGCCAGTCTGGGTTTTGGAAGCGAGCCGAACAGACGTGTTTCTCTATGTAGTCTTCAAATGAAATAGGTGATTTAAATTCCCTAAGAGAATACACGCAGAGATTTCTTCCTCCCCCCCTCCTCGAATAGCTAAGGACTTAAATTAGGAAGTAACTACGATAAAGCAGTAATTTGGTCTCTCCCTCGACATTAGGTGAAGCATCCCCAGGCGACAGAAATCTAACACCTGCAATAAACAAATGAAGATTTAAAAGATTGTTGCCTCGTGAATTTTGTGTTATAAAGGTTTTGTTGCAGACAACGGATGGCGTGGTTCATGGCAGAAAGAAAGAAGAAAGAAGACAACCACTGGACGACATCCCTCCATGCGACGAGGAAAGAGAGAAGGTACGAGAAATTAAAGGTATGCAACATATACATTTTTGGTGTTAAAAATGACCAGTTGTTTAAGCGAGAACTGCCACGGCCTGTTCCGGGACGGGTATACAAAACGAGAACTGCCACGGCCCATTCCCGGGACGGCTATGTAACAACACTATATAAAGAAAAGAACACAAATTATCAAGTCCTGAATCAACAGATTGTCACTGCAAAAAAATATGATGCATAGTAGTTTGTATAACGTACACACTCTCCGCCTAAAAAAGCACGACCTAAACCAACTTGTGGGAGAAAATACGCAAACCCTTAACTGTTCATACTCACACATTAATAGGAGTTGAAAACATGCGTTGAAAATATTTTAACCAAAATATTTCTGGACTCACTTAACCATTGTACAAACTTTTAAAGCTACTTTTGAAATTTCTTGACTGGAGCAATTTCGCTTCGGTTAATTTTTGTTTTTGAATTGCCTATTACTGCCGTGTTACCTTATTTTCTTTACTTTAAAAAATAAGACCAAGATGTTTTTTGTACATGTGGTGATTAGCACTGAATTACTCCACTTCAAATGATTTTTTTTAGGCAATTATTTTATTTTGTTATTTTAGAATTTAGAGTGGGTATCAGTTTAGTATATAAACTTAACAAAAGATGATCCCTTATTTCCTGGCCATTCTAGCGTTTTAGAACAGGAAATGAAATATTTTTACTACTAACCCTAAGTCAAAGAGGCTACCAGTTAGGTTTGGGTTAAAAGACTTTTACGAATATTTTGAAAAATAATTAATTGAGCTGAGTGAAAAATACCAATTCCTTGTAGGAATTGAATAACTCCTGCTTTGTCTCTCATACGACCATTCAATGCAAACATGATTACATTAAATAATTAGGAATAAAAAATAATACCAGCTACGAAAAAAATTTAAAATATCTGGTACAAATGAGTGCTCTAACGAGTTAATTAATATCAGGTACAAAATTGGCGTAAGAGGAGACAATACAAAACAGAGAATAGCCAAAAGGAAATTACTCTAGTCAAGAAAGTTCAATGGTACCTTTTATTTTATGTTTGGGAATTTTTTAGATGAAGATTGACTATTTGTATTATTTGGATTAGTCGGACTATTGTTCTCATCTTGGTTCTTATTTCCACAACGTTTTGGCTGATGTAACCTCTGACATTGACCCATGATGCAACGGGTAAAGGGCATTGAGAATGTCTAAGTGACAGTTTTTTGGGGTTGATGGTTCAATCCCCACTATAAGAATGAAATAAAAAATTACTTAACACTTTTTACCCGGTTATAGCTAATGGAACGAGAACTACTTTTATCTTTAAATAAAGGGTTCAATTCGAAATTCTATATAGGTTCCCCAAGGTTGACATAAAGATTCCCGTGTTTGAACAGATGTGCCTGACGAAGGTCGGAAGTTATATTGGCTGAAAAATTCCAAAAATAACAACTAAGATGAGAATAGTGTAAATAATCCAAACTGGTATTATAATAAGACTAAATTATGACACCTTGACTCTTGACCCTTGACACCCCAAGTGAGAATATTGGTTAGACATCTGGGATTTTCACCTCACGGTTATGTTTTACAAACTGAATAAAATTTCTCTGATAGAGTTGGGGATAATTATTATTAAATAAATTTTGAATTTAATAATACAACTCTGATGATCTTTCTTTGTTGGTACACTGAATGTATTAGATAACAAGAAGGGTGAATGAGACGAGAAGTGGAATGAGGAGAGAGAAGAGGATATATTAAACACAAAAGTCTCATAACATGAATCATTGTACAGGATTACATTTTAATTTTATTTTCAATCTCAAAAATACATTTAAGTATTATATAAACGAAGTCGAGGCCAAAGTCAGCAAAATTGTGTTACATGTAAAAATATTGTAAATAAGAATGTTTTGTAAATATTTATACAGTTTCGTCTAGAATGGTAGAATATAAATTGTTATTGTTTTTCTTTGGACTTTTTTTGTCTCAAGACTCAAGATACAATTGGTTCCCCCTGAAAGGGTGCATGTGTTAGAATTTTATAGTGAAGCAAGGATAGCACAATACTTCTGATTTAAATGGATTATTGATTACAATTATTTGAACTTAACTCATGTTTTACTCATAATGGGAAGGCATACCTTACCCAAACACTTAATAACTTTATGGGATACATTTACACTGAAAACCTTCTAAATCCATGTTTCTCAGTCTTTCAATGTGCGAGGTTTTATTTTATATATATCCTATTTTTAAAAAAAAAATGACATGAACGTTGCAGAGACCATTCCTCCAACGCCCTGGAAAATATTGGTCTAACAATGCATGCACAGTAAGAGCCAAAATAGACATGTGAAACCATCCTGCATGAATATTATCTCGGACAGAAATCGAGGACCACACATAATTTTCAAGCATCTGAAGATAGTTGTCAGCATTTATAGTGCTATTACTAATTTTTTAACCACCCTGTATGTATTATATATATATATATATATATATATATATATATATATATATATATATATATATACAGGGTGTTCGTTCAGGTTAAAGATATAATTGCTTTATATTCTTTCAATCTGAGAACCATCTAAAGTATTTAATAGTAGTAATGTGCAATGGATAGCTGTTTGTGTCTCTTCTAATGACACCATCTGGACTCTGCAACAGCCTGCTCTCCTAGGTTGATTCATACAATCATTGTTTCTGATTTATAAGACCATCTTTACTGGATTTATAGAATCATCTTTATAGAAT